>JAJEJH010000280.1:226338-373838 GCA_026122585.1 Anacardium occidentale
TTTAAAATTTAAATATTTTTTATAATTTTATAAAATTTTTTAAATTTTTTATAATTTTTAATATATTTTTAATATTTTTAAATATTATTTTACATTTTCATTATAAATTTTTATTAATAAAGGTATTTTTGTCATTTCATCAAATGGGTTAATAAATTTGGATGAAAATTGGATGAAAGGTGGAAGTTTGGGCTTTTAAAAGTGAGGGTGGGACTTTGTCCCCGCCTCAAACTATGGGTGGGAAAATGTCCTTTGGCCTTACCAATATCATTAACATAATATTTTAAGTCAACATCCCGAAACCCTTTCATAATATCTTATAAGTCATTTAGTTGTATTCTAATGTTTTTTATTAGGCTACTCAAGTTGGGAACCAATCATGGCACATGTTAAGCTACCTATAGCATTAGAATAAAGGATATTTCTCATAAATTCATAATTTAGCAACACATAAATCATGCAAAACAGACTTCAATTTGAAATATGCACTTATAAGAGTATTTACAAACTTAGCATTATTCATCTTATATAAACTCAATATTTACGAGTATATATAGATTTAGCATTATCTATGTTATACAAACTCAATATCTTTTAGCATTATTCATATTATACAAACTTAATATCTTTTTAATTAAGTCTTTCATTCCAAATTCTATTTTCAATAAATCTTTTAACTTATTCAAGTCATTCACATCTCTATAATCAATTAATTATCTTTCAATGATTTTTGAAAATAAACACAATGATCATAATTACATCTAAAAAAACCAATTAACAATACAAAGTCATCAAATCTTTTATAATAATATGTGATGACCATAATACTACTGTATATTATACAAATTATTATTCATATATTAGATAAAGTTATTTTATTTTGTTTATTTATACCACTGTGAAATTTTGAAATCATTTATAATATACAATAGCATCACACCCCCACACACATTAAGAACATACAAGCGGAAGATCAAAATATGAACATTATAATATGCTAAAAAAATATTGTACAATTTACTAAAAAACATTGTATTTTATTGATCTTTAATAATATCTAATACATAAATGGTACTGTACAAGCTATACATAAAAGAGAAACTGTACATTATATGCATGAAGGCTATACAAGCATATGAGCTGTAATATTCCGAGGTTAGAATGATCTTTTTAGGTATTAAATCGGGGTTAAAAGAGAGATTTTTTAGTTAGAGAAAAGCTTCAATGTATTAGGAGGGTAGAATTGTCTTTTTGGTGGTTTTATATACAGTTTGTGAAATGAGTACAACTGTGCATCTCTGGACACATGCCTGTGCATCCCTTTCTCTTCATGCACGCCCGTGCATGCTTGTTGATATATAAAGTCAGATTTTTCTCCATCAGTTTCAACCAACTTTTTACCCATTTCCTTTTCCTTTCTCTCCAACTAACCCTAATCAAATTGAGAGAGAGATAAGTCAGCTTTTAGTAGCCAATCGAGCTAAATTTCAACCAGAGATAGAGAGATTGAAGTCATTAACAGCTCCAGGTAAGTATCTCCTTATCTTTTCCCCTGTTTCCATAGTTTATATTTCCTTGGTTGGGTTGATTCAATTATAGAAACATGTTTCCAGTTTACTAGTACGTTTATAAGATGATGATGATGGTGAAATACATGAGAGATTTGAAAGTAGAAGTATGTTTAGTTCCCTTGATGCATGTGTGTGTGTATTTAAGGGTTTACAAATATGTTAGTTTGATTTGACTGTTATTGATGGGAAAAATATGTTTAGAGAAATGCATTTAGCATGAATATATGTTAAAATAAGTTTAATTAAAAATTGATGAAGCTTTGAGTTGAAATAGGTGGTGATTCTACATGTTTCAGCCATGGTTGTCGAAACAGAGCATGATGCATGTCTATGCACTTGAAGACGTATGCCCGTGCAGTCTTGTTTCAGCATGGTCACAATCATGCATACCAGGCATGCACAATTGGATCATAGTTGGATCACGACTGTGTGCCTAAGGAGCAATTCAAGGTCTTCACAGGCTGATAAATGATAATATCATAAGATCAAAGTAGTATATAAAGGATGATTTTTCTTTTTATGTAAATACTGTCAGTGCATTCTGACGAAATTTCAAGCTATGATTGAACAAAACATTTGACATTGACTCTGTAACAGGAAGAAACATGATTGATTTTCACAAAGGATATTGAAATAAAGCATAAAAATGCATAGAACAAGGGGAGTGGAATCCTTATTTGAAACCAAAGCTACCAATGAAAGCCACATCAGTTTAAGGCCCCAAATCCAACCCGTGAACGAATATACGCCCAAGCCGAAGACAGTTGCCAAGTCAGATCACCAAAATCTGAACTCGGGCCTGGATACTGTGTCTCTGGTGGTGGGGCCAAGCAATTAAAATGGTGGGCAAAGTTGAGCTGCTGCCTGCTGTCCCACCGGCACGTGAAGCGCCTATTACATGACCACCTTAACGCTGTACTCAAACCTGACATAGCGTTATGCAGACGGCCAACAACAGCCTGTACTCCTTCATGTGCAATTAATATATAATATTATTTATTTCTACTTTCTTGCGCTTTCCTCAACTAATCAAAGGAATCCACATGTGAACTGATTCATTCCTGATCGTGTGATCGTGAATGCCAATCTACCCGGAACATGTTGAGAAGGTAACATTCCAACACACCGAAATCAACTGGGCCAAACACAAGAAGATGCCAAGATCTGTATTTTACATGATTAGATGCCCAAATATCTCATCTATTCCAGTGAAAAATAAACAAATACAACCACATCTATCATATCAACACATTCATATAACGGCTTCCCACCCCATGAATTGCAATTCATAAATTAAGTGCAGTATGTTTGCAGCCATCACTTATCAACTCAATGCACTTAACTGTTAACTCAGCTTACATTCACCAAAAGATAATTGATCTTGCTAAAATGACAAACACTAATGATGAGCCGGAGAGAAAAAATTAGCTTCAAATCATTTACATATACAGAGCTGCATATTTGCTACCGATGGAAAAAAATAAAATATTTCATTCACTGTGGCCCTAAATCTACAGTGCCAAAAAAAAAAAAAAAGGAAAACAATAAAAAATCAAAATGTATACAGCAAAGAATTAAACCTGCAAGCTTATACCTTTGAACAAGAGCACCTAACATGAGTGAGGAAGACCTATTAAATAAAATGGCTAGCATGGGTAATTTGGAGAACTTCTATGGATTGATGTTGCAATCTCGCAAATACTGGTGATCATAATCGACATGCTTCGTCCAGTAGTTTCGGTATTTTGGTATGCCTATCTCAAGCCAAGGTTTCATGTTCCCATTATAGTGTATAACAGCCGCTCTTTCAATGTCCCTCTGGTTGACATTGGGATTGTAGCCAAGGCCAAGCACATGCCAATTTCGATCAAGGGGATATGTGCGTTTCCAAAATGTTATAAGACCAGGAGGCAGTGTTCCCAATTTCCACAACTGTCTGTCATGATTCTGTAAAATAAAATTAAAATAAGACAAAAGTTCCAGTAATGTATTCATGCATAAAATTGATCAAATACTGGACATTGCATGTGTACACTTCAGATGCAACCATCACATAGGAATGCACAACCATAAACTGCCCCAAAAAGCAAACATAAAAGAGATGAACGAAAAAAAAAAAGTAGCAGTAATTCTAGGAACGTTTGGACATCCAGGAAATTGAGTTATTGCAGCAAGAAGTGTAACCATGTTTATGATGCTGATGAGAAACCCGTATTTTTCATTGCTATCAGCTCTAAATGCTTGATTGCATTTCTATACAATAACAGTGACAACTGATGTTGAGAGATCCCTAAATACAATTGCATGTAGCTCGCTACCAGTATTCTAAGCCCAAAATATATATTAACAGGATGAAAACAAATTTTAAGGTCCCAAGTTTGAACATTTACCATTGAGAGAAATTGTTAATAATCCCACAACAAAGTCATAAAATGAAAAGAACATACGGAACCCATGTTTTAAATTTTAAACTTTGTGCCTATTCTGCTCATCATTTAATCAAAGATCTAAAGCACATTGCTTACCAGCTTCTGCCATGTGTGATAAACTTCTGTAATATTCTGCCTCCTCCATTCATCCAAATCGAAGATGTTCATTCCATATGCCCATCCACAAGCATGAGGATCAAAATTCTTTGAAATAATAGGATTTGAGAAGTTGAGATATCTGTCAAACCGATGAAAGCTTTCTCCACAAGTCTCTACAGCACCATTGACGTTACCCTTCAAATCAATGGACCACAGTCCACTAAGATCCTTTTTAACTACTATATCATCATCTAAGAATAGCACTTTGTTGAGTTTTGGGAAGATCTCAGGTAGGTAAAAGCGAAGATGATTCAAAATGGACAAGTATTTTGGGTTCCGAAACTTCAAATTTGCATCAGAATTTGCCCGATGTGCCCTGAAGTAATAGTCTATCATGGCTTGAGAAGCCAACTGTTTGAGAACTGGACTGTAACTTGCATTCAACCATGTAAATTCTTCAATGTTCTGAACCTGAATAGTGGCTCTACCTGGTGGATTTACTAGAAACCACATTCTCATGGCCGCATAATTAAGCCTATCAGTAACAATGTGGAAAACATGGTTTCCAGGGTGCTGCATAGAATACAATGCAAAGAGTAAGTAACACATATCAAACACAAGCAAACGGTCTTAAATAAAGTGATGGTAACTTGATTCATGCTCCAACCTACTTTTTCCAAGAAAAAGAAAAAGTGTATCAGAGTTCTCAAATTGTTTTTATATTGCTGTGCTTCTAGGCAACTCATGGAAGAGTAAAATGCAGTCTCTAAAGAATATGTATGTATCACCTTAGTGTTACTAATGGTAGAGTTTACAACAACGGCTGCTGCCAATACATTGTCTGAGAAAAGGGCATAATGGAACAGCTGGGGATCTTCTAGTTTTTCTTGATTTGGAAATTTCTGTTGAGAAGAATTTAAGGTATAGTATTCAGTTGTAAGACGCAAGGGAAGGCAATGAAGGCCTTTGGGAAGCGTTTTTGCTGTTAACTGAGTCAAAAACAAAGCCTGCTTCTTGTGTACTCGGAGCTGCTCCTCTGTTGAGTGGAGCATAGCCCGAAGCTTCTTTACCATAGCAGCACAGTCATCTTGAATCTGCTTTCCCTTGGCCAAGGATTGTTCCATGGCCTTCAATTTCTCATAGGTACTGCATCAACAAGTATCAGATTTAATGGAAAAAGCAAATGGAATATCA
The DNA here is from genome assembly GCA_026122585.1 of Anacardium occidentale. Classification (NCBI taxonomy): domain Eukaryota; kingdom Viridiplantae; phylum Streptophyta; class Magnoliopsida; order Sapindales; family Anacardiaceae; genus Anacardium; species Anacardium occidentale. The sequence goes on from JAJEJH010000280.1 coordinate 231,632, forward strand.
ACAGTCCAGCTGTGATTTGAATGATTAAAAGTTTGAAGATGTTACAAGGTTGCAAGTCCAACAAAGAACCCAAACAATTAGAAGACAATAACAGAATTAGATTAGGCAGAACAGTTTATGAGCCAAAAGAGGACTTACGCCTTTGGCAGATCAGCATCTTTGGTTGCATCCCCAAGAGCACGTTGAACCTCCTTAATCCGAAGTCGAAGTTCCCTTATAAAGTTGGGATTGTTCCGTATGACTGGAAGTGAAAGATACACTTTTGCCCTGATGAGCTGATCTTTAAGCTGCCGTACCCGAGCATCTGGCAAAACTGTTTGTTCAATCTGTTTCTCATTGCTGATCTTTAATGGTTCGTCCCCATCAATGTTGCCAGAGTTTCGAGAGGATTCTTGTTTCCTCTTTGCCCCCTATTTGTAGGAAAGCAAAAAAGTTAAAATATGAAAGACAACAAAAGTATGTTCCCTAATCATTTTACAGGTTCTAGTGCACTTGACAAATCAAAATGAACTTGGCATCATTTCCTATCTCAAGAGGAAAACAAGTTATCTCCAATTGGATAATTCACATAAACTTTCATAATTACTTGTTATTTAGTTCAAGTCCAGGAAGGGCTAAACCATCCAGGCAATAAAAGGAAAGTACTAAGTTCAAGAATAGAGTTTCAATTACATTCCTTGTCAAAGCTAATATGTCTGAATTCTAACTATTCATGCATGAAAATTGAACTAATTAAAGGAATAGACTACTTGTGACCCATAGTTATTGCATAACCTAGAGAAAGTCAAACCCCAAGTGACTGTCTCCACCACCATAAGCAATCTAGTAATAGGGCCAATTTTGAATCAGAATAAAATAAAGAAAAGTGTGTAAAGGACTACTAAACCACCTTCAAGCTAACTAATCCCTTCACATTCACACAACATGCACCGCGTCATAATTTTATATCAAACCTACAAGTAACCATCCAAGACTTTGTGCATCCGCCATCGTTCTGATTAGAAAATTGGAATTAAAAAAAATGAAAATTACCATATTTTGAGTGTTGTTATCAGAATTCTGCTGCTCAGATGCCTTAATATTTTCCTCAGCATCTCCAGCACTTCTCTTGATTTCGTTCTCACTCTGATTGAGAATGGTGACCTGTTGGATGATATTATCGGTTTGAGACTGATCAATATTATTTGTAGCAGACAAAACTCTAGCTGATTTATGCTCCCGGGATTCTGCTAATACAGAAAATTCAACCCATAAGATACAAGTACTGAAAAATTCCCAACAAAGAAGTTCTAGAATTCATCACAATAAAGGGAAAGAAGGAAAAATCCAACCTGAATAAACGATTCCAAGGGGTTCTTTAAGGGTTGTGGAGGATTCCTATATGTAATAAGGAAGGGAAAAAAAAAATGAGATTTTGAAGGGCTTGTATAGAAAGATCTGAGCTTCATGAGTAAGAAATTAATTAAAAAAAAAAAAAACACGAATATACAAGTACCTGGGGAAGAAGATTTAGATGACTTGCATCACCACCAACAGTCTGAAGAGAAAAACAAAGAACGATTAAAACTTTATCTTGTTTGGAAGGAAAAAAGGTGAAAAGAAAAAGTGTCAAAAAAGATTACAAAAGCTGAAAGATCTTCAAGAAATTGGTTTCTAGCTGCAAAAACGAAACAAACCCAGAAGAATGTTAATTGAGGAAGAAGAAACAAGGTATGAAATTGAGATTAAAAAAAAAAAAGCAATTAATTGACGAAGAGGAAGAAGAGAACATACAAGAAGAAGCCTTGAAAGAGGCAGAGAATCTATCAGTATAAAGAACAATAGGAGCTATAACCGTAACACATAACATCAACAACACCAAATTCCTGGTCTTCATCTTTGTTTCAGAAGCACTTTCGGATACTTCTTCTTGAAAAATCAGCCTTTGTTGGTTTATAAAGGGAATTCCATTAACAACGTTATTGTATTACACACACCAACCTTTAAGATTCATCACCTATCCAATTTTCAATCTACAACTCCCTGCCTTCTTTCTTTCTCTGGGTTCAAAAGTTAAAAGGGGTGGGATTTAGTTTTGTTATTATATGTAGTGTGGAGAATGAGGAAGACAGCGTCGGCGAAATTTATGATTTTTTACGAATGAGGGATGGAGAAAAACATAATAAATTATTATAAATATAAAATAGCATTTTTTAACATTATTATATTGTTTATATATTTATAGTGGACAGTAGTATAAAGAATGGGTTGGATTAGATTAGAAGACCAAAAGGGGCGAACTTTTTTACCAGAAACTACACAATACATGTATTTTCTACCTTCAACCACGCGCTTCGCTCTTCAAAACCGTGTAAATTTACTCTCAATTCACACCATTTTGCTAGAAAGATAAAGTACGACACACGGTTCAACTGAACTGGATACCTCATTTTCAAGTTATCTTTCAACTACTTCTATATTTCTTTCTTGAATAAAACTTGAGTCAGCTTTATTTATGCATGCATCTATCATTGACATAATTAAATTACTGCTTTTGTTGTGCACTAATTTGCGGAAAATGTCCATTTGACTTGTTCATCTCTCTCTTATATTTAGCAGTTCTATTATAATACAACTCATGCTCTTATTTGATATGCCATCGTCTACATCATCACATTCCAACAAAGCTCAGCTTCTGCCTTCAAATATTTACATAATTAACCTCCACTTAGATCACATATTTTGAACTCCATCATCAAGATGCTTTTTCTTTTATTGCTCAAATGTAACATTCCTTTGGTTTACCCTCACACCAAACATTAAAAAAACTTTATGTCAAGTGATATTGAGTTGTGGGATTGGTGTGGAACCCAACCTCCTAACTAGAAGTGTAAATAATCTTGTAAGTCATAATGAATGGAGCCCAACCTCCTAAGCTATGAAATAGAAGTGTCGGCAGTGTAGAAAAAAGGTTGCCAAAGGACTACCAGTAGATGATGCCTATTACCAGACCTTAGCCATTGTGGACCATCTCTCATTTGTCCATTCAATTATTACGCTTGTTTTTTTATGAAGTGTCCTTGACTCACAAGTAGGGTTCTGTTTTCTTTATATCAATTACACTTTACAATCAGGATCCAACGGTAACAAGTTATGAGATTGAGTTCGGTCCTCTCATCTCATGACATTCATACTCCCTCCCAGAGATAAAGATTAACAATTGCTTTTTACAACACCATTGTTTTTGGTCTTTATTTTTGCAGGTGCGTATTTATTGCCAGAATCTAGCCCACTCCATCATGTGAGCTGTGCCAGGCTTAAAAAGCAGAAACCCAGTATAAAAAGAGAGACAAAACGACTGACTCTATATGCAATTAATAAAACTTCGAACTGCAAAGCATTGGATACACTTTGCCCCAAAAATAATATAAAGTGATCGTTGGTCACACAATTTGAGGCTGACAATGAGGGGCCTCACAGTTTTTTTTATATTTCTTTGTTTATTTAAAGTGGGGAAAAAAACATTTCACTTTGTGCTCATCACATGGTGTTGAAAACGTCAAGATTCTTTTTAGCACACTTCAAATTTTAAGCTCAGTAATCGGGCTTATGTTATGAGGTGGATGGTTTCGATTTTCTGGTGGGTCAATCCTTCTGTCCAACCTTGTTTTGCTTGGACTACTTGTAACAAAATGAATCAATCAAGCCCAACATGATTAGGAATATAGTATTTTGCTTTTATCTGCTGGTTATGTCTTCTGTCTTCATTTTCATGGTTGTTGGGTTTTGACAGTTATATGCAAATAACATATCATTCAAGTCTAGCAGATAAAAAACTGTAATATAAATGGGCAAGGAATGCCCAGAACACCACAAACAAAAATGGTAGACAAAGGAGAAAATGATTTACCTCAGGCCTATTTTGGTGTAGTCTGCCAAAACCTTCTTTGCAAGGGCGGCCTATTTTGTAATAAAACTACCAACCAAAAATCTAAAGATTATGGTAATATATAGTTAATATGGAATGCAAAATTGTGCTAGTCATTAGGTTGAAGCGGCTGACTATGGAGGCAGCTCCAAATGCAATCCACACTCTCCTCAAACTTATTATCTGGAAAACTTAAACTTATTGGTGAGTTAAATGTTGGAATCTCATACAAACATTGTCCAGAAAATTCAACTTCTGTCTGTGTGCAAGTATCATCCAGCGAGGAGGAGAAGCTGTCCTGGAAATTCCAGTATTCGTCTGATAATTTTGATATGATTCCTTCGTCGTGTTCATGCAGCCATGGGAAATCAAACACTTCGAAGGCAATGGATCTCTCACTTTCATCATAGTTAACAACATCTTGCTTCTTTGCTGCATTCTTCACAAACAACTCCTTCTCTTCTCCCAATTCTTCTCTTCCTCTCTTCCTGTTCTCCTTCTCCATTCCCTAGGCCTGCATACACCCAAATGTATATAACCTCAGAAGATGAACACAAATAAAAATTTGATCTTGAGAATTTCAATCTTCTGACAAAATTCTAGAAAATGATATCATGTACAACTAGAGTATATGGGAAGAGAATCATATTCAGAATTAAAGAGAAAAAGGGTTAACGGTATTATTACCTCAGAAGATTACTAGTTAAACCGAATAAAAAAGGTTGAATAATTAATGTAATGGTGAGATGGGGGTGGTAAGGAGAAGGGGATTAATGATGATTAAGGCTTTGCTCACACGCTAAGAGATTATTAGCTAAAACGGTTTCAACCGCATACACACACAGTCCATGTCACACATTTAAACCGCTTTCCTGCCGGTAAGAAGAAAATTTTACGTAAACCAATGGGGTTGGTTCCTCTTTTTGCGTTCCTTTCTCTCCTGAATTAAGATCATTCTTTCTTATTCTATTTTTAGAACATTTTCACCTTAACCTTGTTTCTTCTCATTCTCATTCTCACATCTGTCTATACTTGGTTACTCTCCCACTTATCTGTACCATCCACTGCCCTTTGCCTCTCTATTTTGGCCACATCATTCCCCAATATATGTACACTTATGGGTTCTGTTTTTTCTAATTCCATCTTTATTCAAACTGATTTTGTGTTTGGATGTTAATGTATTTGTCTAATAATTTGACTTATAATTAAGATATTATCTGCTTTTTTAACACATCTTTTATAACAATTTTACTTTGATAGATAAAAAAGCTTTTAAACTATTTAATCAATTTTTTTATATCATTTTTATGTTTATAGGAACCAACGTCTCTCCCATATTTTGTCGTTATAAAATTTGCTTAAGAGCTCATAAACACGGTTAACATTTCGATAGCTACAGCTTTATATAAACTAATCTGACTCCAACTTTTCTGTGTTCAGTTCTTAACTCATACTTCTAATGTTATCTACTCCAACGTCAGTCACCTGCCAACAAGCAACAAGAGTTCTCATTCACGGCTAACTAAGCATTCGTTCGGAGTTGACAACGGAGAGGGCGTACTTTCCTATATTATGTTATGATGGACAGGCTGGCTGCACTCCCTTTGAGGTAAGAAGAGTTCCTTTTGATTCAATTGCAAGAAAACAACTTCAGAGTTTTATATGAACACTAATCCAAACTTATGTAATGTATATATGAATTTTATATTCATGAATAATATATCACATAAATGCTTGGATTACTATTTGAAAAGAAAATGAGTTCAATCAATGTAATATAATATATACTGAATTCAGTATCTAAACCTGTCAGAACTTTCGCCCTTGTTAATTTACCACTTTCGATATCAAAGAATAGTGCATTATCCAAAGAGAAAATCCCTAAGATGAGTAGGACCTTCCAGGTTTCTGCCTCAGGCCACTGAATATATGCCAAATTCTCATTGATTACCTAACAACCGATGACTTTAATTCTTCGCTAATACCCATCTTATTCTCAGAGGGATGGGTTGCTTAACACATGCTTTTGTTAAGTGACGGGAATTCATTACGAGTTCCTCATAGGAACAAGAACCATCAGAGAAATGAACCAATTCTTGGTCTCAACCCAACTACGAGCAGGTTCTTTCTTTACTCCAATCTCCTTCATCATCTTCCTCAACTTTGAAGCATCAGCAGGGGCATAGAGGTTAGCAAGCAATATATGAGGCCCTGAATCAAGTAGATCAAGTTCATTAAGACTTTCAGCGGCACAAGCACCTATTTCCATATTCTTATGCATCCTACATGCCCCAAACAATGCTTCCCAGACGGTTGTGGTGGGCTATATTGGCATTTCTCTTACAAACTTCACAGCTCAACAAGTCCTGCTCGACCAACAAGATCAACAAAATTGTCACATAACGTGATTCCTGAGGCTCAATTCCAAATTTCTTTATTGCTTCAAAGTAATGCTGCCCTCCGTCTGAAAGCCCAGCATGGCTACAAGCAGTAAGAAGACGGAGGAAAGTTATTTCATTAGGTGGAATTCCAATTCTTAACATCTCCAAGGATGACCTAACAGCTTCCTTGCGGTAGGGTGTTTCCTACAAAAGCAACAAGCGTTCGACCCGATTTAATCACGTATGCATGAACCCATTTGTCTTGCTCCAAAGAACTTGCTTGCATCATCTAAACTGCCACACTTGGCATACAGATTGAGATCTGTGTTGTGCATGACAAGATCCTCCTTGAAAACGGAACCAGATATAGGGCATGAAGGATTTGATTCTTCCTTCTCCAAGTTTCTTAAAATGGGTGCATTATTTTCTAGCAACGTATTGTATCAACTTCTGTCAGGTTTCTGAGGACCCACAGTTAACGAGGTCGAGAACATGAAGGCGGGCTGGCTTTTGAGAAGAAGGTCTTTATCTTGGATTATGGAAGAAGAATAGCAATGTTCATTTTCAGTCTCAGATATCTCACAGTAGTTAAGGAGCTATGAACATGGTTTCGAATAAAGCAATGAACTTGGACTCGATGGGGAGCTCAAGTTTTCTACAAAACTTGAAAAATCTGATGTGGGGCAGAGACAAGAAGACGCACGTAAGCATTCCAGATCAGAAGCAGAAGCTGGGGTGGACATTGCTACACTGTAAATTGTTTATCTAGAAGCTCTGATATTAATTGTTAATCTAGAAGCCCCAAAGCACATAATATAACTTGTTCATCTAGAAGAGAAGATATGGTCCATCTTGATCATCTAGAAGCTCCAAAATGCAGTGAGGTACAAAACAAGCACGTGGTGTTTGCATAAAAATAGCAATGGTTGTCATTCACACACAATAGCAATGCAATGCCCAAGTCCTGAGCCTCCACCACAAGTGTGGATTGCCTACGCCATGCTCTATATATATATATATATATAGCCCAGGCGCCTCGCTCTCACATCCTGTCCCTCTACCACCTTCACTGCCTCGGGTAAAAAATGCTAGGAAGCACTTTATACCCACCAAAGCTTCCTTTCAAGCCTCTCAGAATTGAATCTCGATCTCCATATAGCAGCTTCAATGTCACAGCTGACATTAGAGTGAAGACTGGACCAACCACCAATTTATACCAGGTGATGCGTATTAAGGAAACTGCTTCCCAGCCAGGGATAAAGGCTGCCTACCGTACTCTTACAAAAATTTACCATCCCGATATTGCCACTTTTCCACAGGCCAATACCCACCATTTTATTTTGTAGACACTATGATGGATTCAATAAAATCATCTTTGATGATAAAAAGTTCAAAGGTGATTTTGAAACTTTTAAAATGTTAACCTGAGAACAAACAAACATAGAACTCAAACCCAGAAAAAAAAGTCATTCAAACCCAAAATTCTAGCCCAAATAAAAAATACTCCAACCCTCAAAACCAGTAAAAAATAAGCATGAAAACCCAGGGCCAAAGGACAATTTCCCACCCATAGTTTGAGGAGACAACAAAGTTCCACCCGCAAGTTTTCAAAAGCCCGGTCTCCCACCCATGGAAACAATTTAATATTAAATAAAATAGTAAACAGTAATATTCTAGGGGTAATTTTGTCATTTTATGATTAAAATTTTATAAAATAATAAAATAAATTTTATATAAATTTTAAAAAAATCAACTGGCCACAGCCGCCGATGCCGGCGGTAGTGGCCGTTGATAACAACACCAGGTGACCGTCTCTGGCCACTTGGTTCCAGGGGAGGCTAAATCGGGCATCCCCTTTAGGTAGAGGCGGCCAGATCGGTCGCCTCCTGTTTTGAAGGAGGCGGCCAAATCTGGCCACCTCCGCCAAATCTGACCATCGGAAACGGCCGAAGAGGATCGATATTGGTCCCAGCGGCCGTTTCCGGCCACGTTTGTCGGGGGAGGAGGCCAGATCTGGCCTCCTCCTCCAAAATTGAAGGCGGCCAGATCTGACTGCCTCCATCCAACAGGGAGGCCCGATCTGGCCGCCTCCATCCAACAGGGAGGTCCGATCTGGCCTCCCCTGCAACCAGGTGGTCGGAGACGGCCACCTAGTGCTGTTATCAACGGCCACTGCCGCCGGCATCAGCGGCTGTGGCCAGTTGATTTTTTTAAATTTTTTTAAATTTTTAATATATTTTTTAATTTTTTTATATTTAAAAATTATTTTATAATTTTTATTTATTAAAGGGTATTTTAGTCATTTTATTTGAAATATTATAAAATAAGTTTGAATTTTCGTCCAAGGGTGGGAGACCGGGCTTTGGAAAACTTGCGGGTGGGAAATTGTCCTTGGGCCAAAACCCAGCCCAAGAAAAAGAAGAAGGAGAAAAAAAAAAAGACTGAAAACAAGGGAGAGATTTTCGGCAGCCGGGAAAATTTTTTTCTTTACAAGAAGAAACTCAACAAAAATTTCAAACTTCATCATGAAATTTGTTTTTGAAACCTTTTGAAAATAGACATTTAAATACATACCGATACTCATTTTCAGGTTTTACAAAGCTAGAATTCAGTTTCTCACAAAAAAACTCTCAGTTAGACATCAACAAATTTTTGGATAACCAAATTCAGGTAGGCTCCGAGGGGAATCCCTATCTATTTTATTAATTTCAGTTCAAATAAAATTTAATTGTTATTCTTTGCGTGCGTGGGTTGCAGGCTCCATTCATATGTCATTTTTAATAATACCTATTGAGAAAAATAAATTTATTTTTAATAAAGTCATGATCCTAAACAGGATCTGCATGCGCGCGTGACAATATGTGATGAGTACATGTCTTCATATGTGGGCCTGTAATTACTTGATTAATTTTAATAATTAATGAATATATCCTGTGTCATGTGTGACTTCCGGAAAATATGATGCAGGCCCTCTTTGCAGTGATTGATACTTAGCATGCATATGTAATGGTGCGTTTTGTTATTGTCCAGAACAGTTTCATATTCATATTTCTTCAAGTTATGTAAATTTGGTATTTATATGACAAACTAATGAAGGCTGGTTGCTTTGCTATCATGTGAAAGCATATACCTTTGGGATAATATCCCCCTTGCCCTACTAATTTTCCATCATCCCAAATTGAATTAAGTCTACACTATTTTGTGATTCGTTGTCATGCATGGTGTGAAGACCATTAGGTAATGCATATAGTGTTAAAATTACAGCATACAAATGTACATAAAATATGTGTCTGTATATATACACACATCTTATTAGTAAATTTGTTTCACAAATTTATTTTATATATATATACATATATATATTGTTTTACTCACAAATCTGTTTGGTATATTTTTTTAATTTTTAATTTATTAAATTTATAATAATAAATATCAAGAGATATAATTTTTAATTCATTTTTTATATTTTATTTACATGTATGATTGATAATAAGATTTGTATGATAAAATAAGACTTAATTAAACTCAAAAACACGTTTCATAAATAAATCACAAAAATGAAAATTAACCTTTTGACGACATAAATATCTTAACATCTACCGTTATACCCAACTCTTTAAACTCAACTTATTAAATAAATAAATAAAATTTGAATCCTCTACGAAAAATCTACAAATCATTCATTCTCACCAATAAATATTTGCTTAGGACAACCCTTAAATGATAACTTTATAGACTTCATAACGAATTACAGACTCTTTTTACATTCTTTTTAACCATATCTAGAATAGTTGCGATAAAAACTGATGTAACACATCCTAATTCACACTGCCTACCCAATATTATCTCATCCAATTACCAGATCTCACTATGATTTATCACTTGCAGCCTCACCTGCGGTTTCTCGTCCTCAATGGGAAACAGATCAGTGTTGGTAGTATAGTACATCATGCACTACGGCTAATCTATGTATGTGTGTATTACGATCACAGAGCACTGTTCTGTAAAATGCTTGAATGCACTAATTCTCTTCTCGGGCCATAGTAACTGCTCCTTCAAATTCATCCCAAAAGAGATATCTATAAGACTATAACCACCTCTTAATTACCTGTAACATCATCCACAATAAATTTGAGGGCATGCAATTTAACATATAACTACTTAATGCTAGTAAAGAAATGTGCATGAGATTTAATGCAAAAATTGAAGCATAAATGGAAAAACTTAACTATTTCACACAAATTTTAACAGTACCAACTGAATACTATAAAGAATCTTTTTTTTAACTCCCCTGAAACTTCCTAGATTTCTATACATACCAAAAGTTCAACTTACAAATTTGCACAGATTGGGACGAGGGAAAAATCATTTACAGCTCATCAAAACGGAGTTTATGACATGCATAAGGAGACGAATGCTGCTTGCTTCTGAAGAAGAGGTAGTGGGTAGGTTCCGTTGATGCCCCAATATCTGATAGACCTGCTGAAAGATAGGTCGCACATGCATTGCAATCATTGGATCTACTGGGTTTATGGCAATTGCCACATCTGTCATCCATGCCAACTTTCTTGATGTTTCTTTGCTGATATCACAAGCCAGTTGCTGGAGAAGTGCCAGCAGTACTCCTTGGCTAAGAGGAAGCGGTAATGTAGACAAAATCCCTGGTAAATCAACCTGAGGAAACAAGAACAAGTGAAATGTGAATAGGCCGACTCCATACATGATTGCTGGGCAATCCAAGTGCCAGCTACTGAGGTCAATACAACTCAATTTAATCCTTCAACTATCATTATAACAAGGCAAAATAATTGCATACTGATTAATTAAGAGCTTGACATTGAATGCAAACAAGAGAAAACTTGGTTATGTTACTACCTAGGCAAGGACTACAAACTACATATTGCAGAACATTTACAAACGTGTGAGCAAGAACATACAATTAGTCATGTGAGCAAGAACCGAAAAAATCAAATTACAATTGACTTTTGAGATTATTGTACAGATCTGACTCTCCTTAAGTGGACACCTGGACCTGGTCCACCTTCAAATCCTTACCCTCTTTTTCAATATATTTCTACTTCCCAACCAAAAAACAGAAAGGAAAAAAGAACTAAACATATAAAATTAGTTATACAAATGATGGATTAGCTAGTGTCTGAGAGATGAAATGTTCTTTAAGAGCATAAACTTTTTGATTGACTTATCATCTGACAGTTGCTTGCAGTCAGTAATTAGCCTATTTTATTCATAACCAAAAGACAAGTCTTATACCCTGAGTTTAGGTCTACATTTTGTGCAGCATAGAAAACCTTAAGCTAGTCAAAACTTGATGCTATAGTCATCATCGTGTCAAACCATACTATCTTACTTGAATAGACCCTTTCCATTGTTTGTTAAGACCAGGAATCAAGCAAGCAGTTTTAATGATTAATAGAAAAACCATTACCCTACGTAAGGTCTAGACATGTATCATCACAGATGATGACTGTACTACTAAGCATATCAAGCATTCACCAAAATGCTGAACATGGAAGGCAATGTAAAGAAAATATCCACCAGGTCTAATTTTGAAGGTAAAACATTCCAGACAGCTCCAAATTAGGACAAAGGATTTAGTTCCTAAAAACATGGAGAAAGGCCAAGCCGAGTCAAACTGAAGTTACTAGTCTCCACTGCACACTCAGTTACTCCATATGTACATGTGTGTCTCTAGTCAGCAACATATTTATGCCATGTATAGGCTATAGCCAATTGCATAACAGTTTCAAAGTCCTATGGGGCACATTGTGTTACGATTCAGGTATATGTGCCTTGGAAGAGACTTGGAAGGAAGGAGAAGTTGAAGACAGATGGCAAGAGGTTGGCAGTGACAGATGGCAGCCCATGAGAAAGCTGGACCACAAGGATAGTCTAGGGAAATCTGGCACATGTAGAGGAGACAGGCTGGGAGAAAGCAAAAGAAGAAAAAAGGATTGGGTAGTGAAAGCAGAGGGCAGAGAGATAATTTGTAAATTGACGGTTAGAGTGGTAGAGACCCAGCCTCTCAAATACTGGTGGAGGGATTGTTATTATTACTGTTCTATTGGTCTTGCCCACTGTTGATGAACTTTGTATTGTGAACATTTGAATTCTGAAATAATATTTCCATTTCATTGCTGGGTTGATCATCCAAGTTCATATATTCTGTTGGATTGAGATTAGCTTTGTTGGCGTGTATTCCTGGGTGTGATTTGTGTAGAGAACTGCAGAAAAAGAATCTACTTCAAGGTGAGAAACAGAGCAGCTGAGACAGGGCAGGTTCTTATCATATTGGTATCAGAGCATGACGAGGACGGACTCGAGAATCGACGGAGTCCAATGAGAAAAGGAAGGCATGGAAACGATGAAAGACTACGTTAGGGAACTACACGAGTTGATGGTGGTGAGAGGCAGGGGAGGAAGAACTGATGACAGAGGGTAGGCTGCAGTTGAACAGGGACAGTCATTGTCCCACTCAACACCCGTCTAAGAAACGACACCACTGCCACCGATATGAAGAGAGGAACCAACCGACGAAGCAGAAATGAATGAAAGGGATGGCAGAAGGGAGGAGAACACGGGTGGAGGTCGAAGAGATGCTGGCCATCGTAGACTGGAGGTTCCGATCTTCATGGGTGAGGACCCTATAGGGTGGATGTTCAAGGCAGAACGCTATTTTTTTGTTAACCGACTCACCAAAAGAGAAAAACTAATGGCAATAGTCATATGTATGGAGGCTGTCACCCTAAGCTAGTTGCAGTGGAAGGAAGATTGGCAACCCTTTGTTGATTGGAATGAATTGAAACAACAATTACTGATGAGTTTTCGTCCTTCACATGAAGGATCACCATACAAGGAACTCTTATCCCTTCGACAAACCAATTCAATGAGTAAATTTCAGTGTGCTTTCGAAATGTTGTCAGCTCCATTACGAGATGTGTCAAAGGAAGTTTAAATCGGGGCATTTCTAAATTGTTTGAAAGAAGTTCAAGCAAAAGTAAAGTTGTTCATACTGAGACACCTAGAGGAGTTGATGGACAGAGCACGAAAGTTTGAAGACAAAAACTTGGTTATTGATGGAAGAAACGGATCCAGGCTGACCCGCAACAATTGGAAGGCCCAAGTAACAACTTAAACCGAATCCTGTATCCAACCAGTGGACCAAATAACCAAACCAATTCACATTTTCCCAATGCCAAACAACCAATTATGTCCAAAGCTAACATCTTCAACCACCAACAATCAAGATCAAACTAGCCTAGATACCCAGCCCTTCAACCCATCTGGCACAAATATGTATTTCTGGACTGCTTTTGTGTTATGTATCTGGATAACATTGTAATCTATCTATCCCCATACACAAAGCCAAATCCATCAACCCAACTTCCAAACTCCAACCTTTCTATCCATAACACACATTCAACCACTTGACCAAGGCAAATCAAGTGACTTCCACAACTCGGGACTAGCAGTTTCGAGAGCATCATCGACCAACCAAGAAGAGACGACAATTTCTAACATCTTTCTAATGACGAATTCCGAGCAAAGTAGGAAAAAGGTCTCTGTTTCAAGTGTGATGAGAAACACACTCCAGGACATTAATGTCAATTCTGACAGCTTAGAGTGATGATAGACAACAATAAAGAGAAGGAAGACGTGGGGGAAGAGGGAAAGGAGGAAACAAGGGCAAAAGTTAGAAACATGGAGCTAAATTTAAACTCAAGTTCAATATGGGATGAAACTCTCCCAAAACAATGAAAATCAAGGGAAAACTAAAAGGTAAAGAAGCTTTGATTCTTCTTGACAATGGGGCAACTCACAATTTTCTCTCAGATAAACTAGTGACAGAGATGGAGATTCTTGTGAAACCAATCAAATTCGCGACGACATTAGGCAATAGCAGAAAGTTCTTGGGACAAGGCCAATGTAAGGGGGTTGAGATTGTTTTCCAAGGCCTTTCGATTATCCAAAATTTTTTTCTGTTCAAATTGGGCGGAGTGGATGTTATCTTAGGTGTAGACTAGCTCAACCACTTGGGGGGAAGTCAAGGTAAATTGGGGCAACCAACCTATGAAATTTGAATGGCAAGGTAGACATGTCAAATTAAAGGGAAACATATCACTAATTAAGATGAAAGTTTCCTTGGAAACATTGGTGAAGTTGGTATTAAAAGAAAAAGAATTTTTTTACGTGCAATTGAAAGATGTAAACAATTGCGATAATAAGGGGAAGGTGAAAATACAACCTAAAATTTTAAAATTATTGAGGGAATTCAACCAATTGTTTCAAGAGCAAAATGGACTTCAACAAAAGAGGTAACATGACCATTCCATCAGGTTGATAAACAGCGCACAACCACCAAATGTATGAGCATACCGATAGCCATATTTCCAAAAGAACAAGATTGAAAGAATTATGCATAAAATGTAATTTGTAAGAGTGATTAGACCAAGTGTCAACCCATACTCTAGCCTGATGTTGTTGGTGAGGAAGAAAGACGAAGGGTGGAGATTTTGCATTGATTATCAGGCCTTAAATCGAGTCACCATTCTAGACAAATTTCCCACTCTAGCTATCGATGAATTGGTGGGAGCTATTATATTCAATAAGCTTGATTTGAAGTCAAGATAACACCAAATCCATGTTCGAGAAGAAGATGTGGAGAAGACGACATTTCAAACACATGAGAGACATTATGAATTTTTTGTAATGCCATTTGGACTGTCAAACGCATCAACAACCTTTCAAAGCTTGATGAATAAAATCTTTCAATCATACTTACTGTTGAATTGTACAAATTAGAAATGTAGATAGGAATGAATCAATTAGATTTTGTAAAATAGGAATGTAGATATTGTGTAATATTTCTATTTCCCATTCTAGATTATTATAACTCCTATAAATTGTTATATCTTCTCACTCATCAAATATGAGTAAAAAAATTAATTCAAAACAGTTTTATATTTTTCATGGTATCAAAGCCACAAATCGGTTTCTGATTCACGCTTTTCACACAATATTTCTTTGTGAAAATATTATTCTAGTTTATTCAACTATTTTCGACGTCTACTACATATTTGGTCACTACAAATTTCGGCGAAGTCACTGTATCTCCAACTACCATGTTTCTTCTTATCTGGTTACCGTCGCTTCATCTCAATGACTGATAATCTCTATTTGGCCAAACCCCAACATTCCCTTACTACATTCATCGATAAATGTCGGTGACTTTTTTAGCTAAGGTTACCACCGATCTCCTTTTTCAGTGCACATGTTGCCTCATTGCCACAAGGATTCGTCTTAGACGACGACAACGACCTCAGTCTTAGCACATCACCATCATCCTTCATCGGACACGTTGTCGGAGGAGCTTTCTGTTATCGAAAAATCTATTTTTGGCTCATATTGTCACTGGATTCCATTGAGAGTTCCTTCCTTCATCAGACTACAATTTTTCTTGGGATTTTTAAGGCTATTCTTCATTCGTATAGCAAACTGTTCTTGGCTTTTGAAATTTTCAAGCTACCTCATCCTTCGGTTTGCACATTATGTCTTCAGAAAGCTCCAAATTAGGTTCCATGTTCTCTTTCACTTCTTTCCCAATTATTATTAATGACAAATTAGTAAGGAGTAGTAATTATAACTCATAGGCTGCTTCTGTTGAATTATGGTGTATAAGACAAGGCCTAAAGGACCATTTAACTACAAAAATTATCGATTTAAAAGATAAAGATGTAACTGAGTGGAAAAAGGTTGATGTTCTTCTTTGCAATCTTTTATGGTAAGCTATCGATTCTTAGCTATATCCTATTTACAAAACCTATAAAACTTGTTATGATATCTAGAATCAGGCTAAGCTTTTATAAAAAAATGACATTCAACAATTACACTATTGTATCGACTATTGTTAACATGAAACAACAAAATATGGATGTCTGAATTTCTCGATAAAGTGACATCACTTAAAGCTGAATATAATTGTCTTCTACCTACTAGAAAGTCTACTGCAAAGGACCTTGCACAGAGAGATAAAGTTTTAATCGTACCCACATTAGCAATAATGAATCCTGACCTTTCACTAGTTAGAGATCAAATTCTTGCTAATGCTATAGTGCCTAATCTTGATGAGTGTTTACTTGACTTCCTTGAGTTTTTGCTTCAAATAATGCTATCAAGTCAACCATTGTGGATTCCTCAATTCTTGCTTCTCAAACTAATATAAGAGAAGAACAAGGAGACCAAGATAAAGGGAGACCTAAATATAATTACTGTCATCGATGAGGACATACTAAAGAGAAGTACTACAAATTACATGAACGACCTACTCGGGTTGCTAATGTGGTTCATACTTATCAGTTTGCTTTCACTTCTGAATCATCAATAGAACCATCCTTAACTCTTACAGGTGCAGATTATGAAGAATATCCTAGATATCAAGCAAATAAGCAATCTTCCTCCATTGCTTCCATTGCACACTTAGGTAATTCAGTTGCTTGCCTCGCTCATTCCTCCTCTGTAGGACCTTGGATTCTTGATTTTGGAGTATTTGATCATATAGTTAGTAACCCTTATCTACTCACTCTTTTTTCTCATACCACATCTTTACCCCTTATTACACTTGCTAATAGATCCAAAATTTTTGTTCAAGTGATGGGACATGCTCAACCACTTCCCTTCTTACCTTTAAATTCAATTCTATACATTTTTAATTGCCCATTTAATCTTATCTCAGTGAGCAAACTCACTCAATCCTTAAATTGTTCTATTACTTTTACTAATAATTTTATTATTCTATAAGAGCCTCGCATAGGACGGACGATCGGCACAAGACATGAATCACAAAGTCTTTATCATCTTCACTTACCTCCTTCTCCTGTAGCATGCACTCTCTCTGAGGATCCAACGCTTCTCCACAATCATTTGAGTCATCATAGTTTAATTAAGCTACAACAAATGGTTCCAGGTCTATCTTAGTTATCCTTTTTAAATTATGAGTCATGTCAACTTAGAAAACATGTTCGAACTGTTTTTCCAAAGCGAGTCAATAAATGGATTGCGTCCCCTTTTGAAATAATTCATTCAGATGTGTGGGGTCTGTGTTGAGTTATGTCTATCTTAGGTTTTTAATATTTTGCCATTTTCGTTGATAATTTCTCTCGTTGCACTTAGTTGTTCTTAATGAAATATCGTTCAAAACTATTTTCCATATGTCAATCTTTGTGTAGAAATTAAAACTCAGTTTAATAATGTTATTCGTGCATTAAGTAGCAATAATGTTTGAGAATACTTTTCTGCTCCATTTTTTAAATTGTTATCTTCGTAAGGAATACTCCATCAGTCCTCTGGCGCTTATACCTTCCAACAAAATAAGATAGCTAAGCATAAAAACAAATACTTAGTTGAAATTGCCTGAAAATTATTTCTACACAACCAAGTTCCATTACATTTTTGGGTGAATGCCATATTGTCTATTACTTGATTAATTGAATGCCTTTATCCGTTTTGCAAAACAAAACACCTCATTCGATTTTATTCTCTAATAAGCCATCCTTCTCTCTTCCATCTCATGTCTTCGATTGTTCATATTTTGTCCACGTTTTATCTCCAAGACAGAACAAACTGTCTTCTAAGTCTATCAAGTGTCTTCCTCGATTACTCTTGTCTCCAAAAAGGGTATCAATGTTATTCTCCCACTACATAAAAATATTTCTTGCCTATCAATGTTACCTTTTTTGAGTCGTTTCCTTTCTTCATGTCATCCTCGAAATCTTCACCCAAAGCTGATGTCCTACCGGTTCCATACCTATCCTTTCCACTTACCCAACATTCTAATTTTGAGCCCGTCCTACCAAGTCCTTTTGAGATTGTGTCTCCGTCTTCACTAGATCGTGCACTTGTTCCCTTTCCTAAGTCTAGGATTTCTCCTAGTCCTATCTCTGAGACTCCTATTGATGAACTTTCTACTTCATCATCCTCTCCTGTAGCAGTCTTGTTTTCTAATGATCAATTTTCAATTGTCATCAATAAAGGTACGCACTTCACTCGCAACCCTCATCCTATTTATAATTTTCTTAATTACTATCATTTGTCTTCCACTTTTGTGTCCTCTATTTCCCCTGTATCTATTCCTAAATCGATTCATGAGATAGTTTCCCATCCCGAATGACAAGCTATGGTTGAAGAAATAACTGCTTTACACAACAACAATACTTGGGAATTAGTTTTGTTGCCTTCAGGATATTCACCGATTGGTTGTCATTGGATTTATACGACAAAAGTTGGTTCTAATGGTTAGGTTGATTGATTAAAGGCATGATTAGTGGCCAAATGGTATACTCAGACTTACAAGATAGAATACTATGAGACATTTTCCTCTGTTGCAAAAATGTCGTTTGTACGATTATTTTTATCTATAGAGGCTATCCTTCAGTGGCCTTTATATCAATTAGACATTAAAAATGTCTTTCTTCATGGTGAACTTCAAGAAAAGATTTATATGAAGCAACCTTTTGGATTTGTTGCTCAAGGGAAGCCTTCCTAGTATATAAGTTTTGTCGCTTATTGTATGGTTTAAAACAATCTCTTCATGTCTGGTTTGGTCGCTTTTGTATTGTAATTCAAGAGTTCGATATAGTTCAATGTGAGTAAGATCATTCGGTATTCTATAAGAGTAATTCATCTGGAAAATGCATCTACCTTATTGTATATGTTGATGACATCATTATTACAAGGAGTGATCAAGAAGATGCTAAACAATTGAAGCAACACCTATTTTGCCACTTTCAAACCAAAGACGTGGGGCTACTAAGATACTTCCTTGGTATCAAAGTAGCTCAATCTAGTTTTGGTAGT
Organism: Anacardium occidentale; assembly: GCA_026122585.1. Lineage (NCBI taxonomy): Eukaryota > Viridiplantae > Streptophyta > Magnoliopsida > Sapindales > Anacardiaceae > Anacardium > Anacardium occidentale. The sequence continues at coordinate 250,790 of JAJEJH010000280.1, forward strand.
GTTATATCTCAACGAATGTATATGTTGTATATTCAAGAGGAAATAGGGATGTTAGATTGCTGACCTATAGACTCTCTTATGGATCTAAACTCAACTTTTACCTGGACAAAGGGAGCTGCTTATAGATTCTGAAAATATCGAAGATTAGTTGGAAAACTTAACTACTTGACTATTACTTGACCTAATATTTCCTTCTTAGTTAGTGTGATTAGTCAATTTCTTCAATCTCTATGCCAGTCATTAGGATGCTGTGATTCGAATTCTAAAATATATTAAGAGAACTCCTGGAAAAGGGTTGTTATATGGGAATCAAGGTCATACTCAAATCGTTGGGTACTCTGATGCTGACTAGATAGAAGCCCCATTATTAGGATTGGATTCAAACTGAATCAAACAAGAACATGTATATGTTTATGTTAGGGATCGTTTGGTTCGCGTTCAGTTCGTATTCAAATTCGTGTTCCTGTTCGTCAAATTTTTTATAATGAAGTTCAGATTCATGTTCGATTCGTATAATTCGATTCACGTTCAATTCGTATTCATGTTCATATTCATATTTTATTCGTATAGTTTGCATTTATATTTTTTTTTTAAATTATAATTAATATAACATAATTAAATAATTTTAATTTGAATTCGGGTTTGGGTTCGTATTCATATTCTGTTCATTCAATTCGTATTCAGATTCGTGTTCGTTGATTTTCAAAACCAATGTTCGTGTCCAGATTCAAACAATTCATTTTAGATTCGTTCAAACCAAACTTAAAAAAGAATTCAAATATGTTCGATTCGAATCCCTAACCATCATAGAAGATATACATCAGGTTTTTGTATTTTGGTAGCAAGAAACCTTGTGTCTTGGAATAGTAAGAAACAAGATGTTATCATCCGATCAAGTGTAAAAGCAAAATATCAAACAATGGCCTTGGCTCCTTGTGAGCTTTTCTAGTAAAATCATTCAAGAATTAAAATTTGCAAAAATATCACAAATTAAATTACTCTGATAATTAAGTTGCTCCTCACATTGTCTCTAATCATGTGTTTCATAAAAAGATCAAACATATAGAAATTGATTATCATTTCATTCGAGAAAAGGTTCTATCTGAGTGTATTATTACTACTCATTAGTTCTAACGATCAACTTGCAGATATCCTTGCTAAATCTTTCAAGAGTCCTCGTATTAAGTACATTTATAATAAATTTGGTGCATATAATTTCTATGTTCCAGTTTGAGGGGGAGTGTTGAATTGTAAAAATCAAAATGTAGATAGGAATAAATCAATTAGAATTTGTAAAATAGAAATGTAGATATTGTGTAATATTTTGATTTCTCATTCTAGATTATTATAACTCCTATAAATTGTTGTATTTTCTCATTCATCAAATATGAATAAAAAATTAATTCAAAACAGTTTTATATTTTTCACTTACATAAGTTTGTGCTCGTTTCCTTTGACAACATACTAATATATAGCAAGAGAGTATCAAACCATCTATGGCACCTTAGGGCAATGTTCAGCATCATCAAGACTCATCAATTGATGATCAATCGAAAGAAGTGCTCATTTGAACACAACAGAATTGAATACTTTGGGCACATTGTATAGCAAAATGGAGTAGAGGCAAACCCAAAAAAATCAAAGATACAAAGGATTGGCCTACACTGCATGATTTGAGGAAACTAAGGTGGTTTTAGGATTAGCCGGATACTAGTATGGTCGAATTGCTGAGCAGTTAACTAATCAACTAAAGAAAATGCCTTTATATGATGCAAAGAAGCGAAGAGGGCTTTTAGGACCTTGAACGATGCAATGGTGATAGATTCTGTAATAGCAAAGCCAGATTTCTCTAAGGAATTCATAGTGGAAATTGACGCCTCTAGACCTTGTTTAGGGGCAGTTTTGATGCAATAGCCTTTCTTAACAAAACTCTATCCGTCCGAAACAAAGGGAGATCAGTTTAAGAGCAAGAATTGATGGCAATCATTTTGGCTTTTCAAAAGTGGTGGCATTACCTTCTAGAAAGACATTTTAAGGTGAGAACAGATCAGAGAAGCTTACAGTTTTTTACAGATCAACAGGTTATTGGCCATCAACAATAAAAATGATTAGTGAAAATGTTAGGATTTGATTTTGAGATTCAATACCGATCAGAGTGTAAAAACAAGGCCACAAATATTTTATCTCGAAATCCAAAATTTGAAGATAAATTATGGGTTGTTTTGGCTTTCCAAGTAATTGGCATGGACAGTATTAAGAAAGAAGTCACCAAAGACGAGAACCTATGGATTATAATTCAAGAGCTGCTACAAGATCAAGATAAACATGTAAGATACTCCTTGAGAGGCGGCAACTTGTTGCATAAAGGGAGAGTGGTGACTCCAAGAGGTTCCAGGTACATCCCTCAGTTTCTTTCAAAATTTCACTTGACTTCCTATGGGGGCCATTCTGGATTTATCAAACTTATAAGAGGGTGACCGCAATTCTTTTTTGAGAGTGTATGATAGGAGACATTAAACGGTTCATTGTCGAATGTGAAGTGTGTAAAAGAGCCAAATATGAAGCTATGTCACAAACTGGCCCAGGCAACCCTTTCCCATTCCATCAAGTGTATGGGAGAATCTTTTGCTAGATTTCATCATGGGGATACCGAAAATGGCAGGTGTTGACACAACATTGGTTGTGGTGGTCCGATTAACCAAATATAGCCATTTCATAGTCGTCCACCACCCTTTCATTGCGAAAGATACAACCACCATCTTCATCAAAGAAATTGTGCGACTACATGGGTTCCTTCATACCATAGTGTCGAATCATGATCAAGTATTCATGAGCAACCTACCACATTAAAGTTTAGCCCCACGTATCACCTCCAAACGAAGGTGGTAAATCAAAGCGTTGAAACTTACTTGAAATGCTTTTGTTTTGGGCAACCTCACCATTGGTCAAAATGGCTCAAGCAAAATATTGGTATAACACAACCTTTCACAGGTCGATGAGAATGACTCCTTTCAAGGACGTGTATGGGAGGAACCCACCACCACTTTTATGGTAGGTAGAAGAAGAAATCCAAAATTGAAGACATAAATACCATGATCAAATAGAGGAATCTAATATTGGAGGAGCTTAAAAACAACTTACATAAGGCACAAGAAAGAATGAAAAGGTTGGCAGAAATAGAAAGGTTGTATATGAAGTCAACAACCAAGTTTTCCTCAAAATTCAACCTTATCGTTTTAACTCGTTGGCTTCTAGTCTGAACGAAAACCTTAGTCCTCGCTTCTATAGACCATATGAAATTATTGAGAAAATAGGTCAAGTTGTCTATAAACTCAAGCTACCTCCACCAGTCAAATTACATCACATCTTTCATGTATCCCAACTTAAGAAAAGGCTTGGTCCAACAGTCTTAAGTCAGCCCCTACCAGACTGTTTAACAGATGAAGCTGAATTGGAGGTGCTGCCTGTAGAAATATTAGGCTACCATTCCTGATCTCAAGGAGAATTGGAAGTGCTAGTGAAATAAAAACAACTTTCTGATTATGAAAACTCACGCGAATTGTATAGGACTCTCAAACACTCATTTCCTACATTTCACCTTGAGGTAAGGTATCTTTGGATGGGCGGGAAATGCTAGGATGCAGGTATACATGACTACAAAGACACTTAGAAGGAAGGAGAAGTTGAACACAGGTGGCAACATGATGGCAGTGACAAATGGCACCCCAGGAGAAAGCTTGACCAGGAACACAAGGGTTCTCCAAGGAAATGTGGCAGATGGAGAGGAGGCAGGTTTGAATAAAAAAAAAAAAGAAAGAAAGAAAGAAGGATTGGCTAGTGAGAGCAGAGGGCAGAGGGATAATTGGTAAATTGAGGGTTAGAGTGGGAGAGACCCAGCCTTTGGAATGCTGGTGGAGGGATCGTTATTATTACAGTTATATTGTTCTTTCTGTTGGATCGAGATTAGCTTTGTTGGGGTATATTGCTGGGTGTGATTTGTGTAGAAGTGCAGAAAGAGATTCTGCTTCAACATGAGAAGGAGAGCAGCTGAGACAGAGCAGGCTCTTTTCACATTGATTGAGCCAACATTTGCAAGACTTTAAGCACCATAAATAAAACAAAGATACCTGAGAACATAACCAGGAAACAATTGATACATCACTTCTGTGCAAGGCTCCCGTGAATGCCTCCTCATATTTATGTTCAACTATCAGCCTAGATAGTTCTTTCATTGGATCCAAAGGTGCCTCAACCTGAATGAACAAAAATAATAATAATAATAACAATATGTATACTATCTTTTTTTTAACAGAAATAAAATTATCACATCCCAATTATCAGCATACATTTATGCAATTAGAAAATTAATTGAAGTGCATACCATCTCATGAAGACCAGCCAATGGTCCATTACTCGACTGAGTTACCAAGGGATTCACTGCTTTGGAGTTGGCACCTGCAGCTGCAAGAGCTAAGACCTTGCGCTGCCCATCAGCCAATTCTCCACTTAAAGTTTGAGTAACTGATGTTGCTGAATTAATTGCATCCTGCAAATGCAAAATACCTTATATTGCATGAAAACATATATGACTACAGCCACTAGAGTAGTAAACAATGATATAAAAATAATGGTTCTACCAATACTATAAAGATAAACTTTACATAAAACGAAAAATATTCTTGAACAATTTATAGACTATGCCATTCCAGTACATTTGAAATGATGACAAACCCTATTCAATTCAAAACCCACACAAAAATCCTATCAGAGGATGAGCTAGAATAGGCCTGGGATGCCAACTGAGTTCTGGATCACATCCAGATGGAGATTATGAGTAAAAGACACTCGTGTTAACAGAAACCACCAATGAACTTTAGCAAGCATGCTAAAGTGAGTCAAGAACATTTACTGTAAATTCAGCAATAAAAAGAATGTGAAACATAAAATCATAATGAAACAGATAAAATTACTGTCAAGGCAATAATTTCAAAAGCATCCTTAAGAAACCATCCAATTCTAATTTCAACTCTCTACAAGCCAAACACAACACCTTTCTTACAAAGAAAAAGAGTATTGCTATCATGAAGCTTTCCAAAGCACAAGCAATTTTATACCATCCAAAATTGGTAGCTACTTATTAAAATCATATAATATGCCTTCCAACACACCAAAGCAAAAACAAATTAAACAATATTGATAAGGTAAAAATATTTTATATTTAGATGATAACTTAACAAGAACCCTAGATGGTATATAATCAGCTGCCTAACATAAATATCTTCACACGATCAACATACCCTCAACGCAATGGCAAGGGGAGAATGTGCACTTTCAAACTGCTGTTGAACTGCAGTCATATGTTCAAGAAGCCCTTTCCGGAATGTGGAATCAATTTGCTCAAACATCACTTTGCATGACATCTCAAATGCAGGAATAACTGAAGATTCCAAACTAGATCGTAATGCATCCTACAAGTACAGACTCCAAAATTATTAAAAGTATATAATCATCGTTCCGACAAAGAAACGAATAGTAATGCAATTTACAGTTAGGACTAAACTTTCAGCCGAGAAAGCTCAACTGAACAGCTAGTGAAAGGAAGTAATAGCTCACACAATATTTCACAAGATATGCGATGAATTTAAACCTCAAATTACCTGAAGAGCTTGCTTGCCAGAAGTTTGAAACTGTGCTTGAATTTGCCTGGCAACAGTAGTTTCCAGCTTTGAACTAACTGATTTCTCAAGTTGACTAACTGCCTTTTCACCCACTCCCTTCTGCAGAAGAAAATTAAAAATAAAATAACAAGGCAAACAGATAAAATTTCTCCAAAGATAAACCAATGTTTCAGTACCAACAGAAATTGAATGGCTGTACTGTATTCCATCAGCATTCTAAGAAGTGAACCAAAGAAACTGTTAGAAAAAGGCTTGCTGTCATGCAAGTAATCATGTGATTCTACTTTAGGCTCACATATATTTATTATAAGAGGAGAAAAAGGCTTTAATGACACGATACATGTTCAATTTCTTTCCATCATTGGAAAAATTGGAATGCTTCTTCTGAAAGCTCCATTCATAAAGGCAGACTCTGCCCAATAAAATAGACCAAAGATACAATGAAGCACTGGGATATTTGATATGAGGTGGATGTCAAAGCAGGCAAAAAAGGGGGAAGACAAAGAAGCCATCAGTGAGTTAGGAGCAACCAGTGAGTGATGAAAGAAAAGAGGTGGCCTAGGGACATTCCACGGGCACTTTAGTATTGCCACACGGCTGAATATGGTTACTGAGTTTGGCAAACGTTAGATGAAGGAAAGAGAATAGAAGGGGAATGGGATAAGCAGAAATTGTTATTAACTTCTATGATAGAAGAGACCTGGCCTCTCTAATTGCCAGGGTTTGTTTGCTGTGTTATGTTGTGTTTTGCTTTCAGTTTGATAGCTAAAGAGCGAGTTGTGCAGCTGAGTATTAGTACTCTTTGCTTGACTAATGAAAGTGCCACAGAGTACAGTTTCCCAGTCAACTTATCTGTTGTATTTCAAATCTGTAGCTCATCAATATATAACAAGTATTCTGGACTTTAAGTCGGTGTTCTGGGTACTTATTACACTCTCTTTTCCCAAATATTTTTTTCTTTCTTTTCTTTTTTCCTCTTTAAAGGAAAACATAGAAGGATATATTAAAAAGAGGGAAGTAGGTGGACATCAACACACTTTCTTTTCCCTAGTTCTTTTTCTTTCTTTCTTTTTTACTTTAAAGGAAAACATATCAAGATATGGTAAAAAGAAGGAAGAGCTGTCAACAGCTTTGAAATTACAACCTGGAACGACTCTGTTATAGCTGATGATAAGCTTTTCTCTATAGTTTGAGAGATTGCACGAGCTACAGCCGGCCCAACCACAGCTATTTCTTTCTTTAAAATTTTCTCAAACATGGCTGGCAAGTCCTTGTTTATAGAATTGGTTATCAAATTTGTTATCTGTTGTATACGATCTCGCTCTAACTTCTCATGTTTAGCATTCTCTTCCTGGAAACGTGCCCACAAAGCATCTATGTTTGCCTTAACAACTTTTTCAATGCTCCGGCCCAAGGATGCCTCAAGTCGTTTTCCTTCTTTCGTAACTGGGGCAGATATCACCACATTCATTTGCCTCTGCATTTCTTTTTGCATATTCATCACCTGCAAGATACAATAAAATCATTAGTCTCTACATACAAAACCTTCCCAAAAATAAATAAATAGATAAACTGTGTATGAGAATAAAGAAAGGAACAAGAAATTTGACAACTGAGTTTGCAGTTGCATTGCAGGTTAGTTTGATTTCAAACCCTAAACTGGCAGAAGTAATAATAATAAATATAAAACAAGCAACCTGACACAATTCCAAGAATTCTAGAAAAGAAATAGTGTTCATCAAAAGTGCATAAAGCTTCTCAAAATAAATCCACAGACTATGCAAAACAGTATATAGATGATTTAATTCAAACAAATCACCTGATCAAGCACATCTTGCATAACAGACAGCTGATACAGAGTCACATCACTGCATGGAGCACCAGAACTGCAAGCAGGCTCATTAGAAGAATCTGTTGAGTTGTAAGGGCTGGGGGAAGGGGAAGATCCACCAGATATTTGAGAATTCTTTCCCTTATGTTTTTTCCCTTTGGTAACTGGGACAGGGGATTGTGGAATCACCATGGGGGGTTCTGATCCACCAACCTTTGAAGGTGCATCTTTTGGCATATCTTTTTCTTCAACCTCTCTGTTATTAGGTCTATCTGGTGCTTCGGTAACACTGACATCATTAGCCTGGCAAATTTCCTCCACATTATCTATTCCCACACAACAATCTCTAGCCAACGGAATGCTAAGATCCGAGGCCTGGGAATAGAAAGATTTCTCTTTCTTCTCATCAACACTAATATTAGATTCCCTAGGAGAGTTATACTCATTATTTTGACCATTTTCCGTCTCACCAACAACTTCAACTTCCACCTCAACACCCTCAGAATCATTGTTGCCAACAACTTGAACCTTTGACTCTCCTGCGTTCTTGAGCTGACCAAATTGAAAATTCTCAGAGGACGAGGCAACAGTTGATAAAATCTCTGATGGAGTTACCAGATGGGTTGGGTGCTTAAAAAGAACAGGGGGATCAGGAACCATAGAAATATCATTTTGTGCAACAGTCTTATCACCCTTCCACATATTGTCTCCTGAAAAAGGCACATCAGTCACTTTTTCTTTGGTAGGATTTGCTCTATGGTCAACTGAATTAGTAACAGACTGGTCACCACCAAGCTCATTTGGTGGTGGACAAGGCTCATAGCTGTTTGATGGACCTCTTAAACCAGACGATTTATAAGATAATTTTGGACTCAAAGGCAGTGGAGAACATGCAGTGTGTATATTCTCAGTATTACCATGGGATGACAAAGCACTTGGCTTTGTCTCTGCACCTGAAACATTCTCAGGCAAACTAGTAACCTCCAATGAAGGAAATTTTTTAGAAAGAGTAGCTACAGGTACACTTTCAGAGCAGCTTGAAGGTATAGGTGGTACCAAAGTGGTGGTAGCCATGGGCATGTCAATAGATTGACTTCCATTAGATAATTCCAGAATAATGGAACCATCAGAATTAGCAGCATCATGAGCAGCACTGGAGTCTGATTTCTCCAACTCTGCATTCTCCAAAGGTGGTGGCAGGCACTGGGACAAGTCTAAAGCATACTGCTGAATAGCCATTGTTTGGACACAGTAAACCTGAACAATATGTTCTCCATCTGTAGAACCATCACTTGTTCCTGTAAGACTCAAAATAGGCATTGTAACAGTAAATTCAGCTATATAATCCATGCGGGTTGAGGCTGGATTGAGTCCATAGTCTATATGTACAGCATAAATAGCATTCTTCTTGGCATTTGCCAATAAAAACAAGCCAGCACGGTTCAGTGCTAAAACTTGATTAAAGAATGCAGCCTCAAGCCTGGGTTCAGAAGAACTCTTTAAGTCCAAAGTCTGAGTACACTTCCATGATTCGACATCACTGGGTAACAACCAGCCCTCCTCCTCTGCAGAGGCCCAAATCTTCACTTCCCGGTTCAGAGGACCCTGGAAACAAGCAAAGTGAACTAGGCCTTAATCCCAGTAACTGGGGGCCAACAGACAAAATAAACAAAAAAGGAGATGCAGAATAGATATATCATATACAAAAATCAACTTTGGGGCAGACTACAACCAACACATTAATCTATTGCCCCCTTTACCAAAAGTACATTGCTGACAAGCTCAAAACAATCTTCTCTAATCACCATCAGAAGTTGAGCATAATTAAACAATTTTCCACCTACTGAAAAAATAGGAGCCTACCCCTGTGATCAGCACAATGTGTTGCGGATGAGGACCAATCAGGAATGTCACAGAATTAACAGGTTGACCATCATATGGCCTCAACACAGCAAGTGGTGTTCCCTTACGGTCATCCCATATCTTTACCTGTTGCAGGAGATGAATGTTTGATCAGTAACATTTAAAGTGAAATCAATAAACAAATTTGATAGGCAATGTGCTAATACAACACCATGAAAATTTAGCACTTTTTTCCAGACTACGACAGTAACAAACTACACCAACAAAAGTGAGATTTTATATAACATTATCACTGATGGGAAGAGTGCCCCTATTCCCAAGTGTCCTTCACTTTCTAATCATTAGCACACACATAATCACTATATATTAGAAATGGAAGGCAAACATGCCAGAAACATTCATGAATTTAACACTTCAACATATGTTAATTTCCACTCTCTTTGCCTTCCATAAGTTGGCTGTAGAATCGAAAATATATATACCATCCATTCTAGTTGGTCAAATATGACCATAGCATGTCTTAATATCATAGGACAAGCATATGGATTCCCACTTCAAGCATTCAAACAAATTCAATTGTTTTACATAAGCAGCTTCCATAAGAAGTAGATAAAACTGAATGGCCTAACACCAGTAAGGAAGAGAGGGCAGAAACAAACCGTGCCATCAATTGATGCTGAAGCTAAGCGGGTGGTCAGCCATTGGCACATTGAAAGCTTTGTAACTTCACCATCATGTTTACCAACAAAATGAACCCCATTAATCAATTCATCAATAGGACACTTAAGAGGTTCCTCGGCAGAAAGCCGATCCCCTTTTCCAACTCTATTGCTATCAATTCTCAGGATTCTATTTCCAATTGCAACTATCAAAATTTCCTGCGTACCAATTTCAGAAAAATAAGTACAGATACAAGTAACACCACTAAACGATAACTAATGAATACTACAAAAAAAAAAAAAAAACTCATTATCGTTTGCTATTTTTGAGAAAGTATTATTACTTGTTTGTGAGGATGCCAACAAACTCGTGGATGGAGTGATTCCCCATCTGACAATATCTGAATAGCAACTACAATTTTACCCAAGATTTGAGGTTTTTCCTCCTCATCTGGTCCTTCAGTAATGTTCCATATGAAAAAGCGCCCATCAACACTTGCACTGAATAAAAGATGGATTAAAGAAGTTAGCACATACATTCATAGATAAAACAGCAAAAGAAGTTACAAACAATAAGTAAAGAGATACCTAGCCAAAAGATGAACATCTTCAGCGAAGAAAGCCATATCTGTTACTCTCTACATAGTACGTAAGTAAATAAATAAAATAAGAAACATATCACAAAACGAGAATCCCATTTTGCATGAAGAAAAACATAGTTACCTGAGTGTGGCCACGAAGCAAAGATCTCAAAGCAGTAATAATGTTAAGTATCCGAATATTTCCAAACTTGAGACCATAACAAATGTAATTCCTATTAACAGCAATCTGACGACCAAGAACAAGACCAGGATCGGAGGCATACTTAGTAATAGGAGTAACTTCAAGCTGAGGCTGAACTTCACCATCTAATCTAACATCAATGTCGTAAGCCACATGACTCCCAACCAAATGCCTCCCTTTGGGGAGCTTACTGCTACGCAATCTAACAGGCGGCGCAGAAGGAACAGCAACAGTTGATGAATCGGAGGGAACAGGAGACAAGCCCTGATTCTGATTGCCGAAGAAGGCCATGAGAAGATTGTTACTAGAAGTAGAAGTAGTAGTAGTAGTAGCAGAAGTAGAGAAAGGAGGAAGAGGAGTTGAAACAGAAGGTTTAGGGTTAGGTTGTTGGGAATATGGAATTTGAGTTTGAGGTCTACTATTATTATTATTATTACTATTATTATTATTGTTAACGTTCTGTTGAAAAGCAAACTGCTGATGTGGAGGAGGTGGATGGAGATAGTGATAATAGTGGTAAGGAGGATAGGGACCAGTTGGAGGAGGATAAGAAGAAGAAGGTGTTAAATATGGCGAAGGCGAAGAAAGAGTGGGAGTTGGAAATGAAGGTGAAGTTGTTAGATTCGTGGAGTTGGGAATCAAATTCATAGGATTGGACATGGGCTTCAAAAGTTTGTTCATGTCAAAGCCGCCACCACCGCCGCCGCCACCACCGGAAGGAACGCCTTGAGGATTCGAAGCCATGGATGGAATAAGTGGAATGGATTTGCGGATCCGAGTGAGAGACTAAATCAGATCGAACGAATGAACCTAATATAAATCAAAATATAAAAATAATAATAATATAAAAAAATGGTATTGGCTGGTTTTGCTAATATTCATTTCTCCTCCTGAGGATGGGAAGGCAGAGGCAGGCCTAAGAAGAATGGTATTATTTTAATTAAATAGTAATTAACAATGATGTACTAAACTAATTAAATTTTATTTAATTTACCAATTTGCTTAGTCACCGCCTGAACCAGACTTAGACCAAGAGCGATGAATACAACCTCTAACATTTCGTGCCTCCAAGATAATAATATATATTATTTTATTTATAATTTAAAATATATTTAAAAAATAATAATATATATTACTTTGTATGTAATTTATTGACATATAAAAATTATTACATACCATGGTTTTAACTAAAAATATGAACTAAATAAAAAAGAAGTTACAATAATAAATGAAAATTAGTATACAAATAAGAAACCATGATGTCAATGCCTTGTGGGGAGGCCTAATTAATGCAACATTTCCAAATAGGATTCTAAGTTGAATATGATACAATTTGTAATATTAATGTTTTGAGAGATATCTGATATTATCGAATATTTTTATTTTCTAGTCGTCTTCCTCAAACTGATGCAAGGACAACATAGCTTAGCTTATAAAAAATATTTGAGCCTCCTTCAAGATAGTGGATATCTCCTTTAGGCCAACGTTGTGCATGAGTGAGTGAAATTGAGAGCTTCCAAGGGTCTTAGTGAAGATGTTTGCAAGTTGGTTGTGAGAAGAGATGTGCACCAAGTGTAAGAGTTTGGCTTTTACCTTAAGTTGAACATAGTGGCAGTCAATTTCAAGGTTTTTGGTGCGTTTGTGGAAGACTACGTTGAAGGCAATGTATATGGTAGCCTAGTTATCATAGTATAGAGTAATTGGGCGAGAAACCTCAGTAAACATGTCCTTGAGCAAATTAACAAGTCATACAATTTCTTTGATAGTTTTCACCATAGTTTGATATTCAACTTTGACAGAGAAGAATGACTTTATTTTGTTTCTTAGAATGCCAAGTGATTGGAGTGTTCCTAAGAAATGTTATAAATCTCATAGTAAGACATGTGCTCTAGTCAGCATCACACTAAGCACGAAAAGTGAGGCTATTATTTTTAAGGAAGAACAAACCATAAGTAAGGGTAGAACCAATGTAACAAACTAGTCGTTTGGCCAAGGCTAAATGTGGCTTCCATGGACATTGTAAGAACGGATAAAATAAATTAACACCATAAGCAATATCAGGCCATGTAAGGTTCAGATACTAAAGTTATCCAACAACATGGTGATATTTAGATGCATCTGATAATAAAGATGGTTGAGATAAAGAATAGGAATTTTTGGAGTCTTTTCAGTTGGAATACCCGTTTCTGCCATAATGTTATGAATATATATTTTTTTGACTAAGATAAATTCCTTTTTCAGTTTGTACAACTTTTAAACCAAGAAAGAAATGAAAATGGTTGAGATCCTTGATATTAACGCAAGTCTATTAATACTTCTTCAATTTTTGACAATGTGTTGTGTTGTTTCCGACCACAGTGAGATAATCAACACATACTAGTATAACTATTTCAAAATTTGTACCTTTTATGGTGAATAAAGTGTTGTCAGAAAAACTTTATTGGAAACCATACTATAGTAATGCACTCGAAAGTTTACCGAACCATTGCCGAAAGGCTTACTTTAACCCATATAAAGATTTGTTGAGTTTACATGTCATACATTTATCATGCTTAAGACCCTCTTGTGGAATTTTCATGAAAACTTTTTTATCAAAATCGTCATTTAGAAAATGTATTATTAACATCAAGTTGGTGTGATTCCCATCCCTTGATGGTGGTTATGACAAGAAAACACTTTGCGATGGCAAATTTGGTATCGGGGCAAAAGTCTCATTATAATCTAACCCTTAAATTTGACTATATCCCTTAGCCACAATGCGGCTTGTAGCATTTTATACTTCTGTCTGCATTGCACTTAATTTTGTAGACCCATTTTGATACAACAGCTTTCTTGCCTTCTGGTAATGGGACAATGCTCTAGGTGCAGTTAAATTCTAATGTTGTCAATTCTTTATTCATGGTGGCTTGCTAATGTAAACTTTGTACAACTTCTTCATAACTCAATGGTTCAATCTTTATAGAATTGTTATTTCTTGTAAGTAATATTGGATAAGGAACTAAATTGTGATTATGATCGAAGAACTTACCAAACTTGAGAAGAACCAAAACAAACTGGTTAAGTGCAAAGGGCATTAAGCATTGCATATAGTTAAAGATGTAATCTTGCTACTTGGTAAGCACATGTCTTTCATGTTGGGGTCATGTGGAAGAGCTCTTATTTTGATGTGCTTCTTGTAAATTTGAATTATAAGTTGTAGGTGTTTCTTCATACAGATCATGCCATTCTTCAGGTCAAGGTTTTTTAATCATCTCATCATTTTTTTCTTCATAGTTTGAATCATTAAACCATGACTCTTGTACTTTGGTTTCTCACACAAATTGGGATCCCTCTTGATTATGGAAAGGAAATATATTTTCATAAAATTTAATGTCTCTTGTTTCATAAATTTAACATGTGTCCAAGTCCATAACTTTATAATCTTTCTTCCTTGAACAATATCCAAGAAAAATACATTTTTGTACTTTTGTAGTGAATTTATCTAATGACCTTGGTTTAATATAGGAGTAGCACAGACATCTAAAAACTCTCAAGTGTTCATAACTTGGCTTTTTATGGAAAAGCACTTCATATAGGGATTTGCTAATATGTCTAACTATTAAAACACATTCTCCCGAAAACCTAAGTGGTAAATTAGCTTGAAATCAGAGAGCTCAAACACCTTTGAGGACGTGTCTATGCTTATGTTCTACTACACCATTATGTTGAGGGGTATATAAATAGGATGTTTGATGTATAATGTCATGACTAGATAGGAAATTATGAAAGCCCCTTGATAGAAATTTTGTTGCATTATCAAACTTTACACATTTGATAGCTTTGTCAAATTGAGTTTTAAACATATTAAAGACATGCTCAAAGTAAATAGATCTTTCTCCCTTGCTCTTCATTAAATAAAGACAAATGCTTTTTGAGAATTCATCAATAATCATAAGAAAGTACGATGCTCCTGAATGAGTGTTTACACCATAAAGACCCCAAGTGTGTAAATGGACCAATTCAAAAATGCCTCTTGATTTATTATTGCTAACTAGAAAAATATTGCTAGTTTGGCTCTATAGCAGACATGACAAGGTTTTATTTATGATATATTAATATTAAATAAATAACTCATTCTTTGGAGAGAAGCATGTCCAAATCTTTGGTAAAGGATCTCAGCTCCAACGTTGGATACAAAATAAACACTCGATCTTGACTTGAGATAGTAAAGGCCCCTTTGCAGTTTACTTATGCTAATCATCCTTTTACCTATAAAGAATATCAATTAGAAGAAAAAATTACATTGTAATTAGTATCTTGGACAAGTTTACTAATAGAAATTAAATTGCAATAGAATTTAGGTATATATAAAACATCCTTTAGCCATATATTGTGGCTAATTTTTGTCGTCCCAATTATGTCTACAACCACCCTTTCACCATTTGGAAGCATTACATGTATATTGCTCACTAAATTTTGGCTAGATTTTAGTAGTGTAGTATCAAATACAATATGGTCATATGCCCCATTGTCTAAAATCTAGTCACCATGCTAAAAAAATGTCCTTGAAGTCTTACCAACAAAATGCATAGTTAGAGTGTCGTCTCTTTCATCTAATAACTTCATAAGCTTCTCAAGTCACCTTTGAGTTAAACATTCTAAATTTGTCATGAAAGACTACCCTTTTTCTCTTATATGTTGTTCGGTCATGACAACATTTGCCATGGGTTTTATCTTTCTTGATTTATTTTGCCAACTAAAAGGATGTTTGATTATCTCAAAGTAGTTCTTCTTCGTCTGTCCAAGCCTTTTACAATGGTTGCACCTGGGTTTTTTATTTTGCTCCTTTCCTTTATAATTATTTGAATTAATCTTGAAGGCAGTGGCTTATATAATAGGCCTTCCTATAGAAATTTCTTCAGAATCCAGAGTTGAGTAAGCATTTGACAAAGATGGTGTAACATACTAGGGTTAGAAGTGTTTTTTAGGTAACTAATCTGGGTTAGAATGAGATTTGGTAAGAATATTAGGGTTGTGAAAGAGTTCAAGGGTGAAATAAATGTTTTTCAGAGTTAGGTGACTTATGCATGGATCTTATTGAAAGGATTTGCATGCGGGCGCGAGAAGATGACAATAGTGTAATTTTCTTGCCATGCACGACCGTGTATGTTGAGGCGCATGACTATGCGTGTGATCAGTTTCAGCCGCCTTCGTTTTAAGTTGATCTTATCAGTTTTCCAACCATTTTCACCCAAAGTTTCTATTTGATTTTTAGAGAATATTAACCCTAGAAGAGATGAACAACAACCAAAACCATCTAATCCAACTTGAGACTATGATTTGCTTAAGAGAGAAAGCATGTCTAGAGGTAGGTGTTTCTTAAGTCTTTCCCTCTTTCTTTGATGTGCTTGATGTATTGGAGCATGATTTTGATTCCAGCATGCTTGTTAGTTTACTTTGCATGTTTGATGACTTGAGATGATGATTATGATAATTATGTATAGATGTTTGAGATATGTGTTGATAAGTATGTGTATGTATGCTTTGAGATGATTTGAATGATTGAGGATGAAGATTGATACTATTGATAGCAAGAGTATGTGTATATGAAATGTTTGGTATGTGAAAAGTGTTTGATTTACTTTTGGTATGCAAATTGGATGGGATTAAGCATGATCTAACCGGTCATGTTGATGTAGAGTACAATGCACGCCCGTCCATACTACATTTTGCATGGTCACAATTGTGTTCACGTACTCGTGCACGACTAAGAAATGTAGGGTCACGATCATGCATGTTCATGTCACGGCTGTGCACTAACAAAAAATGAGAAATTACAGAAAAATCACAAAACCTAGCACAACCGTATACACGATTGGCATACGGTTTCGTGCAAGGTTTGTAGCATCTCAGGATTAGAAATGCCCTTTTAGGGTAGAATTTGGAGTTAGATGTGAGAAATAGCATAGATTGGGAGTTAGAAGAGTTTAGGGGTGAGATAGTAAGTTTCTAGAGCTTGTGTGGCTTACGCATGATTCTCCTTGGGAGGTTCCTTTCATGCGTAACACGAGAAATGAAAAGTTTTCATTTTCCCTTGTACACTCCCGTGCAGGTTTTATTGAAGAGAGAGATTGTGAGTTTTAGGCTTTTCTCACCTGGTTTATCTCATTTTTCAGCTAAGTTCCCTTTGTTTTCATAGATTCCCAACCCTAGAATTGAGATTCAGTAGCCAGTAGCTCATAATCCAGCTAGAGAAGAAAGAAATTAGTTAGAAAGTGATTCCAACAGCCATAGCAAGAGGTAAGTGCTTTGTAACATCCCAGATTCGGGGTCAGTTTGAGATTTCTGAGATTCTTAGGGTTGTGAGAGAGTTTGGGGTGAAAAGAGAGGTTTTTCTTGAGTTTGAGGGCTTGTGCATGGATCCGTTTGGGAGGATTTGCATGCGAGCGCCGAAAAATGCCATTTTTGTAATTTTCTCGGGATGCACGACCGTGCGTGGTAGATGCACGCCCGTGCATGAGCATTTTTCCAGCTGTCTTGAGTTTAAGTCGCGCTTATCTGTTTCCAAACTCATTTCCAAACTCATTTTCACCCAAAGTTTGGCTTTGATTTTCAGAGAACATCAACCCTAGAGGTGAAAAGCAGCTTCCAAGAGCTTCCAATCCAGCTTGATCTTGAGTTCTTCTTGAGAGAGAAAGATGTCTAAAGGTAGGTGCTTCCTTCCTTTTTCCCTTGTGTTTTGATTCTGTTGATGCTTGCTTTATGCATGAGTTGTGTTTCCAGCATGCTTGTGATGCTTTCCTTGTATGCTGATGATGATTTGAGATGATTATGAGGATGATTGATGCATATATTTCTGCCATGTGTGAGAATATATGTTCATATGTGTTTTGAGATTGGATTGGATGTTTGGTTTGAGATTTGAGGTTGCTGGAAGTATTATGGTGCTTATTGGAAGTGTTTTGCATGTGATATATGCTTGATTTGAGTTTGGGTTGTGTTTTTGGCCGGAATCGTATTGATTCCGAATGGTCATGGAGGTGCAGAACAGGACGCACGCCCGTGCACCCGAGCGCACGCCCGTGCGCACTGTGTTTTCTGCATGGTCACGGCCGTGTTTACGTGCTCGTGCATGACCTAATTTGAGGGGTCACGACTGTACATAGTTCATGCACGCCCGTGCACCAAGTGAAATGTGAGGAAATGCTTGAAATTCCAAAACCTTGCACGACCATATACACGACTTGGTCACGGTCCCGTGCGAGTTCACGCACGCCCGTGCACGCGACACGTACACCCGTGTGTCAGGCCAAAATGAGAAAAATAAGCTTTAATTGAGAAACGTGCACAGTAAATCCTCTCCATTGGATAGTAAACAGTAAATTGAGCTCAAATAAGAATACATGATGCATCATATGCATATGCATAGCATGACATGCCATACAGTGTTTTCAGATACGGATCTGAGGATCCGAATTCATGTTTTCAGATGTAAAACACAGTTTTCAGAGGTGAATACGATGGGGCACTTGTGAGTTTCAGCACCCGTGTCACCAGGAGCTATATGCTCATTACTAGCCCTATGTATTGGCATGTGCCGGGTTGCTCAGCTAGCAGTTTAGGTTTCTTGGTCCGAGGATCAGATGAGTTTTAGCGCGAGGCACTCAGATCAGTTCAGTTTCCAGGCCCAGGCCTGATGGCATCACGTGGGTCATACAGTTTGTGACACGTGTTTGCAGAGGAAACTCACATGGCCAAGGTGTCGAATCCCTGTATTCATCAGTCTGCGCAGCACAGTTTTCAGCATATCATGGTACCCTAGGGTACTCAATTTTCAGTATAACTTTCAGATAAAGTTTTATGATTTTCAGATATGAGATCCTAGGATCTAACAGCAGTTTTTATGAACAGTTTTCAGAAAACTATTTCCAGTATACAGGCCCAGGCCTAGTTATGATTTCAGCATGTTATCATATCATGTCATTGTTATATGACACAGTACATATCATTCAGAGAATGATAAGATAGTAAGAAACTGTAAATGATCAGAATATGAAACAGTGTGTAAAAGACATGAACAGCAGAATATCAGAACATGATAAGCTACGTAATGACACGTGACTTTCAGAAAACAGTAATATTATCAGATCAGTATCAGAACAGTTCAGTTTCTGCTTTCAGCCTGAGTTCAGTGCGTCAAGTTTGACCCTTCCGGATTACTCTTCACTCTAGGTTGTTTACGTATACTCATATACGTATTTTATGACCCGGTATGAGGTTGTATCCGACCAGTGAAGATGAGACCGTCAGAGTGGTTTTCAGTTGAGCCTGTTCAGTTGTGTTGAGGTGGCAATCCTTCGAGAAGGATTGGGTTAGGGTATGAGGATATGAAGTGCTTACTGGGTGATTTTATCACTCACTCCCTACTTTCCTTTCTCTTGCAGGTAGGTTATTGGGAGCTGGGAGGAGGAGTCTGTCGCTATTTTAGGATCCATTATGCTTCAGTTTCATTGTATGCACATGTATATGTTTTCCGCGAATATTTTAACATATGAAAGTTTTATTTGGGCATGTATATATGTATGTATACATTGTACTACAGGTCTTCCGCTGTGATATGTCGGTTCAGTTAAGCATTTCGGTTGGGTATTATTGACCATATTTTCTCTATTTATTTATTATTATTTTATTAAGCAGTGAACAGTAATACCCTTCTGAGGTGTCTTACATGCTTCCTTCCCTCTTCCTTGTGTTTCCTAACTTGTGTTTGATGTTTGATATGATTTGGTTACGTTTCTAGCATGCTTTTGAGTTATATGAAATGATTATGTGTTGATATGATGAAAAGAAAATGCTTGTGATGATGATTTCCACCCAAGAACCATGTTTGCTTATCTATGTGTATAAACATGTGAGAGAAATGATGGTTTTAATGGTGGATTGTGATGTTGCATGTTATGGATGAAATTGAAGCATGTTGTATGTTTATTAAAATGCTAGAGATGCATGTTTATGATTAATTTCGGATTCGTTGAAGTTTGGTGTGGAATCTTGTAAATTTCAGGCAAGCTTTACCGAAGTAAAGTAGGACACACGCTCGTGTGCACGCAAGTGCACGCCCGTATGCCTTGCATTTGTAGGATACATACTTGTGTGCACGAAATGTGCATGGCTTCATGCAGAGGAGACACGCTTGTGTGCTTTTGCCATACACACCCGTGTGTTTGCAATCCACACCCGTGCTTAGGCCAAATTTCTAGGAAATGAATGAAAATGAAGTAATAAGTATGAGAAACCTTTCCAATGGCCATAAAACATTAAATAAGCATAAAATGAGATAAAAATAATGTTGCATAAGCACTACATAGCATGACATGCCAAGACATCAGCATAAAAAGGGATCAAGGGATCTAATGCATTAGTTATTCAGTATTTAGAACCTAACATTCAGATTAGAGTTTTGGGTGAACTCGAGGGGGGCATATGTGGGATTCTAACTTTCTAACTGCGGTTAGATTGTTTCAATTCTAGCTTATTAGTCCAAGGACTAATGTCATTTTCAACTTTCTAGCATTTTGCTAGACTGTTCAGCTCACATGACCAAGATGTCGAATCCCTATGTTCATCAGCCTGATCAGCACAGCAGATATCTTTGGATACGTAGAGATTTATATGCATGCATATTCAGATGTATTCAGCATGACATGATGTTATGACATTCATTTCATTGCATTACTTATTAATGCGGTCAAGAAAACATATTAAGCAATATTCGGTATGAGCAAGCGAATATATGAATGTTAGGCCAAGGCCATGTATGGATTTAGTTTTGTTTGCCTGCTTGGGTTGAGGGAGCTAAGGATCGCTTATTAGGCGATTTTATCACTCATTCCTTTCCTTTCTACCTTTCTTGTAGGTATGTTTGGTACTGGTGAGGAGCGGGTAGATTGTGGTTGACGGAAGAAGGGCTCTAATTAGTTTCAGTTGGCCTGGTGGGATATTTTGTAACTGTTTATATTCAGTGTAATGTTCAGAAACATATGTATTCATATAGAAAGTTTGTTTTGGCTACTATTGTATTTACAGTTTTCAGCTTTTGCATGTGTATTTGTACAGTAGTAGCTTTCTTTTCATAGAATTCCTATCACGTATACCAAGATTCTCAGTATATTAATAAAAGAAAAAAAGAATTATTCAACAACAGTGGTATGTGTGACAACGGATCTTACAAGCTTATGCATGCTCGTGCGTATAGACACACACGTTTGTGCGTTAGGTAGAAAAAAAGAAAATAAAGCATGAACAAGCATAATGCACAATAAAAGCCTTTAAATTGATATAAATCAGTGAAATAAGCTTAGTTAAGCTTACATGATGCATCATATGCATATCATAGCATGACATGTTATACAGAGTTTTCAAAAATGGATCCAAAGATCCGAATACATGTTTTCAATAGAAAAACATTGATTTTAGGGGTGAATATGAGGGGATACTTGTGAGTTTCAACACACCCTTACGGGAACCAACATCAGAGTCTATATGACCATATTAGCCCTATGTATTGGCATATACTAGTATGCTCAGTTAGCAGCTTAGTATTTGATGATCCGAAGATCAAATATCAGTTATAACATGAGACCTTCAGTTTTAGTTATTAGATTCAATGACATCACGTGTGTAGACAATTTCTAGCACATATTTACATAGGAAACTCATGTAGGACCCGCCGCCACGAGTACCCCCTGCTGCTGAATAATGCTATGGGGAGCTTTTATTGAAAAACTGAAAACTCGGGTACCCGCGACGAGAATCCTACAAAAATAAAATCTAAAACTTCCTAAAACTGCTATACATTCAGAGTTACACATGCGGAAGCTGATCTGAAATACATTACTGAAATATATACATATTTGTTCTGTACAATGGGCCCATTGGCCTATATCATACATACATACATAAATTGTTCATCTGGATACAAAAATATTTACAACATGACCACACAGGTCCACAACTGCTATACATACAACTGCGATCGAGGTGTGTGCGCGTGCCTTCTCTGTCAACCTCAATCCAACCGCTCCTCAGAAAACCAGCATGAACCACCTGAAAAGGATGGAAGAATGAGGGGGATGAGTGATAAAGATCACCCAGTAAGCGCTCCTTACTTCCCTCAAAACCCAAGCAAGCACAAACAAACACAATAATCAAACATACCTGGGCCTCGACCTTATTCATACATCTATGCGCTTACTGGTATCTGAAAACTGTTAACTGAATCTCATTCTCATTATTATCCATGTCATGATGTGTATGTCATGTCATGCTACTGAAAATACTGGATGCATGCATCTGAATACCTCTCTGTACCCGAAGGTACCTGCTGTACTGATCAGACTTGGTGGAATACAGGGATTCGGCATCCTAGCTATGTGGACTGAACAGTCTAGCTACTGGCTAGAAAGCTGAATCTGAATACTGCTGCCCGATCTGACTGGTGTCAGATGGTAAAATCTGAAATACTACTGAATGTTTTGACTGGTGTCAAAATTTGAATCTGAAATACTGTTGAGCGTTCTGACTGGTGTCAGAAGGTTGAATCCCACAGATGCCCCATCGTATTCACCTTATACTCTTACCCGTACATTAGGTTCTGAATACTAAATACTATTGAATTCGGATTCCTTGATCCTCTCTGAAGCTACATGTCATGCCATGATATGCATATACAGCTTATTATTTGAATTCGTGCTTACCTGATGCTTATCTGAAACATTTATATCATTAAACTAGATGCTCATGCTTTACTTCACATTTTAAATTCTTTGTCTGAAAATCTGTAGGTGCACGGGCGTGCGGGAAGAGTGCACGGGCGTGAGCCAGGACGCACAGGGTAATGCGCTGGTCGTGTGCCTGACCGTACATGCACGGGCGTGCGTCTGCGGACACACGGGCGTGCATATGCATTTTCTGGCCGTGCATACAGCGTACACACGGGCGTGCATCTGGAAAAACAAAGACTCACGGCCGTGCATCTTGTTCTTCAACAAGAGCACCACCTGGAAACTTGCCTTAAACTCATACCAATTCACATTCAATTGCAATAACACTTCAATTACACGTTCCCAACACCACAAACAACACAATTCAAGCATCAATTCTCACATGCATCAAGTATCAAGCATTTCACCATGGAAGCATTGACTTTCTCTCACTAAAACATGATCAACATGCATGCAAAGCACAAGGATGGAAATCCATCATCCAATTTCAACATGCAAGGCCATATACTCATTCCAAACATTCATCCACATGCAAATAACTCATCCATGACATCAAAACTCACAAAGCAAGCTGGGAAACTCAAGGAAAAGGTAAGAGAACACTTACCTCGCGCCATTGCTTCTGAAAACTATTTTCCGGACTAATCTCTATGTTCTCTAGCTTGATCGGGAGCTATGGCTGGCGGCACTTCTTCCCTAAGATTGGGAGCTGCTGAAAAGAGGAGAAAAACTTTGGCTAAAATGAAAATGGGTGAGAAAAGAATTAAACTTTCTCTCGGCTCACTTATATAATATGCTATGCACGGCCGTGCATCAAAGGCGCACGGGCGTGCACAAGGGAAAATGGGCTTAATCCATTTCCCGCTCACTCGCCTGATTGAATCCTTCCGAAAGGATTCAAACGAAAGTCACACAGCTCCGAAAACTTACTAACTCACCCCTAAACTTTACTAGACTCTCAATCTCTCACTGAATCTCGTTTCTAACCCCAAAACTCTTCCCCTAAGAGCTTTTCTAACCTGGGATGCTACAACTCACATGGCTAAGACGTCGAATCCTTGTATTTATTAGTTTATGCAACACAATTTTCAGATAAGATTTCAGTTACAGTTTCAGTACTTTTCAGTAGCTTTGATATAAGCTTTTCAAATGATTTTGAGATCTTTTGATCTAATAGTAGTATTTCAGTAAAATAGTTTCAAAAAGCTATTTTTTAGTAAACAGGCCAAGGCTTAGACATGATTTCAGCATGTTTCATAGCTCTTCTAATCTGGGGTTAGATTGAGATTTATGAGGATTTTAGGGTTGTGAGAAAGTTTTGGGGTAAAATAGATGATTTTCTAGAGTTAGGCGGCTTGTGCATGGATCTGTTTGAGTGGATTTGTATGCGAGCACAACAAAAATGGTATTTTTATAATTTTCTTGTCATGCACGACCGTGCATAAGAGGTGTACGCCCGTGCGTGTGATAAGTTTCAGTCACCTTGGTTTAAGTTAAGCTTATCCGGTTTTTCAAATCATTTTCACCCAAAGTTTCCATTTCATTTCACATGAGATCAACCCTAGGAGGGGAAAGCAGCATCCAGGACCATTCAATCCAGCTTAAACTAGTAATTTCTTAGAGAGAAGAAGCATGTCCAGAGGTAGGCGGTTCTTACCTCTTTCCCTTGTGTTCTTTGGTATGTTTGATGCATGCTTTGATGCGTGTGAGTTGTTTCCAGCATGCTTGTGATGTTCTCTTTATGTGCTGATGATTTGAGATGATGATAATGATGATTGATGCATATATATATGTTATGTGTGAGAATATGTATGATTTATATGCTTTTGTGATGGGTTGGATGATGAGCATGAGGTGAGAGGTTATTGAAACGACAAATATGTGTTTATGAAGTGTTTTGCATATGGGAAATGATTAATTTACATTTGAGATGAGATTTGGCTAGGATTCAAGTTGATTCCCAGCGGTCATGTAAGTGCAGAGTAGAACGCACGCCCGTGCATACTGCCTTTTCTACATAGTCACGGTCGTGTTCACGTAACCGTGCATGACTTAAAATGTTGGGTCACGACCATGCATGATTATGCATGCCCATGCACCAAGAGAAAATGAGAAATTTATAGAAAAATCACAGAACCGAGTATGACCACATGCACGACTTGCTCACGGTCCCGTGCAAGTTCATGCACGCCCGTGCACACGACACGTATGCCCGTGCGTAAGGCAGAAAAGAGAAAATAAGCATAAAAATGAGAAATGTGCACAGTAAAAGCCATCAAATGAATATGAAACAGTAAAATAAGCTTAGTTAAGCTTACATGATGCATCATATACATAACATAGCATGACATGCCATACGGAGTTCTCAGAAATGGATCCAAGGATCTGAATTCATGTTTTCAGTTGAAAAACATAAATTTCAAAGATGAATATGAGGGGGCACTTGTGAGTTTCAGCACACCCGTTGCATCAGGAGCTATATGCTCATTAATAACCCTGTGTACTGACATATGTCGGGGTGCTCAGTTAGTAGATTATAGGTTTCTTGATTCAGGGATCAGATGCAATATAGCACGAGGTGTAAGACCCGCCGCCCCGAGTACCCCTGCTGCTGAAGAAAACTGATCTTTTATTTAAGAATACTGAAGATTGGGTACCCGAGACGAGAATCCTACGAAAAGGAACCAAACCTGCTGCTATACATTGCATGCGGAAGCTGAAACTGAATCTAAAATATACAATGAGCCCAAACTGGCTTCTTACATATATATACATATATGTATATCGTTTCTGTACAACATTCTTTACATCTGAGAATGTACAAAATACATACAAGACCTCACAGGTCCAAACTGAAAGAAAATACATGTACATGCTGAAAAGGGTGTGTGTGAGTCCTTTCTCGCGAGCCTCAGTCCACCCGCTCCTTGCCAGCAGCAAACTGACCTGAAAAGGAAGGAAGAAGGAAAGGGATGAGTGATAAAAATCACCCAGTAAGCATTTCCTACTTCCCTCGACCCAAGCAAGCACAAACAAGGGCATACATACCTGATCTCGGCCCTATCATACATCTACGCGCTTGCTGGCGCTGAAACTGAATACTGGACTGCTGATTCTTATTATTAATTAATTACTGATATGAATGTCATGACATGGCAACTGAAATCTGAATATGCATGCATGTGAATCTCTCAATGTACCCAAAGGTACCTGCTGTACTGATCAGGTGGACGAACACAGGGATTCGACATCATGGCCAAGTGGGCTGAACATTCTAGCTACTGGCTAGAAAGCTGAAACTGAACTGCTGCTGAGCTGACTGACTGGTGTCAGAAAGCTGGGTCCCACAGATGCCCCCTCGAGTTCACCCTAAACTGAAACCCATACCTTAGGTTCTGACCGCTGAAATCTACTGAATTCGGATCCCTAGATCCTCATTCAGGCTACATGTTGTGTCATGCTATGCATATGCTACATTTCTTATCTGAAATCTGGATTATCTGATGTCAATTAGGCCTTGGATGGATTACCAAACCTTTAATAAGTCATTTCTGCCTTTTCTGGGAAATTCAAGCTGACGCACGGGCGTGTGAACCAAGCACACGGGCGTGCAGGAGACACATACGGTCGTGCAGGGGAAAAGCACACGGTCGTGCATGCACACACGGCCGTGCTAAGCACGGGCACACGGGTGTGTGCCTAGACACACGGGACCGTGCCCCGGTCGTGTGCCTGGCCGTGCAAGCTTCTGGAATTTACTGTGCATTTCACGCAAATGAAGGACACACGACCGTGTCGTGTCCCTCAGGACACACGGTCGTGTCCTCAGCTTTTCAGACCGTGTGCACTTCGTGCACACGGCCGTGCCCTCGCAGAGACAAGGGCACACGGGCGTGCTCTTGCGGGCACATGGTCGTGCGCCTTGTTCTGCTCAGACATGGTGCGTCTGAAACTGCAGGAAACCCATCAAATTCTCATTCAAACTGAAATTAAACATACACAAACATCCAAAGCACTTCAATAAACACATTTCCATCGTCAATTTCATCATTCCTCCAATATCATGCATTTCACCATGCAAAACCTGAGGTTTCTCTCACTAACACATATACAACTGAACCAGCATGTATTTTGGATGGAAAACTTAACAACAACTCATCATATCATCATCATAGCATCATACAAGCATACAAACATGTCATAACATACTGGAAATGCCGGCAAACGTTTCTAGGCATCTCAAACAAGCTGGGAATACGCTGAAGAAGTAAGAAACACTTACCTCTAGACATGGCTGCTGGAAACTTAAACTCAAGCTAATCTCTCTGATCTCTTGCTGGATTGGGAGCTGCTAGGAACTGGATTTCACGCCTAGGGCTGTGAGCTGTTGAACACAAAGAAGAGAAATTTGAAATGGGTGAGAAAATGCAATAACTCCCTCATCTCTATCTTTTCTACCCGCCTGCACGGGCGTGCAGGGATGATGCACAGGAGTGCACCAAGGGAAAATGAAAGAAATTCATTTCTCGCGCTTCGCATGATTAAAACCTCCTTAAAGGCATCATACGAAGGCCACACAGCTCTAGAAAACTACCATCTCACCCCTGAACTTTTCTAAACCCCCAATCTATCTCTGAATTCTATTTCTAACCCCAAAACTCTACCCCTAAGGGCTTTCTAAAACCTGGGATGCTACACGAGGTGCTCAGATCAGTATGAGATTCAAAGGCATCACGTGACCCATACAGTTTATGACACGTGTTTGCATAGAAAACTCACATGGCCAGGGTGTCGAATCCATGTATTCATCAGTCTGTGCAGTATAGCAGGTACCCCAGGGTACACAGTTTTCAGCATAGCTTTTATATCAATTTTCATATGAGTTTTCAAATATGGGATCCAAAGATCCAACAACAGTTTTCAGTAAATATTTTCAGAAAGTTATTTTATGTATACAGGCTCACGTCTTGCTATGATTTCAGCATGTGTTTTAGCATGTCATTCTCACATGACATACACAGCAGCATATCATTCAGAAAATTATAAGATCAGTAAGAATACTGAAACAGTAAATAAGCAGAATAATGAAACATCGTGTAATAAGATATGAACATCAGTAATCAGAACATGAAAAAAACCACGTAATGATACGTGAATTACAGAAAGCAAGTAACAGAACAGAACAGTAAAGAGATAACAACGAATGTAAAAACTAAATACAAGAATGATGACACGTGAGAACCAGTTTGGTTTTCTCCCGTGTATAAGTTTGTTACTATATGTGATGATGTGGTGATCCTTCGAGGAGGATTGGTTTAGGGTCAGAGATAGGAAGCGCTTACTGAATGAATATATCACTCACTCCCTACTTTCCTTTCTCTTGCAGGTCAGTATTTTGGGGGCTGGGAGGAGGAGTTGTCTATTGTCTGGGATCCATTATGCTTCAGTTTTTGTAGCATGCTTCGGTTTGTATGCTTGTACAGTTTTATTTACATGTAAATGTACATGTTTTCCGCACACATACTTTTAGTATAATAAAGTTTTGGGCATGTATATGTATATGTATACATTTGCACCACATGTTTTCCGTTGCGGCATTTTAGTTCAGTTTAGGTATTCTGGTTGGGTATTATTGACCATATTTTCTTTATTTATTTAAATATTATATTTTCATTTAATTATAGAACAACAGTAAACAGTAATACCCAGTTGGAGTACCTGCAGATTGGTTTAGGGTCAGAGATAGGAAATGCTTACTAGGTGAATATATCACACACTACCTATTTTTCTTTCTCTTACAGGTTAGTATTTTGGAGGCTGAGAAGAAGAGATGGCTATCGGTTGGGATTCAGTTTTGGTTTTGTAGCATGCTTCCAGTTTACATGCTTTTCTAGTTTTATTTTGCATCTGATTGTATAGCATATACGCATGTAAATACACATACTTTGTAAATATTTTCAGTATATATGAAATAAAGTTTTTAGGCATGTATATATAGATGGATACACATTCACCACATGTTTTCCGTTGCCATATTTTAGCTCAACTTTAGGTATTTCTGCTGAGTATTATTGAAAGTATTTATAATTTATTGAAACTATATTATTATTAAATTATAGAAAAGCATGAAACAATAATATCCAGTAAGAGTGCCTACAGATGCTAAAGGACCTTTGCAAAGTAAATTTAATCGTACAACCTTAAATGACTCTTTAAGCTCTATAGGAAACTGGTGTAATCATTCTTCCTCATTTTCTTTTGCAATGACACCACATACATAACTTGTACATCCATTGGTGAATGGCTTAGTGAATCCAACAAGTTGTTCCCAAAGACTTTTCATCTTGGCATAAAATTGGGAAATTGCCATGTCTCCTTGTTTGGCAATCGTTATTTCTTTCTTAATCTCTTAGATATGTGGTCCATTTCCTTGCGAAGGATGTTTTGCTAATTCTTTCCACATTCTAAGTGTTGTGTCGTGATATACAACACTCTCATGAAGTTATCTATTGAGTGAATTTAATATCCATGACATGACTATGAAGTTGCAAGTCACCCAATTTTCTTTATCAGGATTATTTACAAGTGGCCTATTCAATTTTTCATTCACAAAAACATTTTTATGTTTGGATGCAAGAACATTCAGAATGGATCTTCACTACGTAGGATAATTTATCCCCTTTAAAGGATATGTTACTAACTAATCCCTAAGTCTATCAACATTATTTAATACATAATGATGTGTCTTTTCTATAATAGCCCAAGGTTAGAATAGTCTTTAAGCTTTTGATCGGGTTTAGAAGAGAGATTTTATAGTCAGAGATTAGCCTCAGTGAGTTCTAGGGGTAGAATAGTCTTTTCAAAGCGGCTTTATATAAGTTGCGCTTGACACGCGCTCATGTGTGTGCCTTTGTGAAGAGCACGACCGTGTGCCTTGGTGGTACACAACCGTATGTCTTCTTTGGGTCACACAACTATATAAAAAGAAGTTTCGTGTTTCAACCAGTTTACTTATTTTCTCTTTTTCTTCCTTCCCAACGAGCCTTCGCCATTTTTAGAGGTAAAAACCAGCTTTAGTAGCTAACCCAATCAGGATTTAGTTGGAGATAGAGAGATAAAAGATCTTAGTAGTTTCAAGTAAGTGTTTCCTTACTTCTTTCTTGTTTCTTGGCATGTAAATCCCTAAATGAGTTTATTTAGTGATCTATTTTGATTTTGAGATGTTGAGATTATGATAGAAGTGTGTGGTTGCTTATTTGTGTGCTAGAATGAGTTTATTTTAAAAAGATTTTGTGATTGGGAGAGTTTGGTCGAGTTTATAGGTTTTTCCTGGCATATTACTGTTGAAGTATAATAGACACACACTTGTGTACTCGTGGGTGCATGCCCGTGTAGTCCCATTTCAATGATAACATGCCTGTGCTTGGTTGTCGTGCACACTTGGACAAGCCTGAACACACGTCTGTGTTAGTGGTGAACAAGCCTATGTGCTCGCTCCCAATTCCACATGTCTGTGTATATGCAACACAGGAGTATTGTGTGTGTTGTTGCATACCCGTATATGTAGGGATACAATCATGTGTTTCCTTCTGCATGCCTGCGTGTCCTGAAACACACAATCGTGCAATAGGCCTTTTTAACAAAATTATTTCCAAAAGCTAGCATACCTTAGCACACACCCTACGCATGGTCCCGTGTATTCCCCTCCACGCCCGTGTGTCTTCTTGCACATGTCTGTGCACTTAGTAAAAGTAACAGAATAGTGTAAATAAAAGTAGAAAACAGAAGGAAAAGAAAGAAAAGAGAAAATATAAGATATTTTCTAAAATCACACTTTAATCTCACAACAACACAAAAACACTCATCAATAGACTAAAATAGTGTAATCTAGTGATATGTTATGATTAGAAAACAAAAATAAAGACAAAAACGAAATAGAAACAGGAAAACATAGACAAAGCTGGCAAAAGTATAATAGAACACGAAACTTATTAATACATTACAGAAACAACATAACAATAAGAATACACAGAACTAGAAGCTTCAGTAAGAAACATAGAATAGAACTGTAATAGCTGATTCAGTAAGATAAACTGTAATAAGAGAGAAAAGAAAATTAATAATATAACATACATGAATAGTATCATTATGCATTTCATGCTAAACAGTGTTTTCAGAAAAGGGATCAAGTAATCCACTTGTATCAGTTTTCAGCACTAAGACCCGATATCCAGTTAGTTAGTAAGGGTGAAAACGATGGGGCATATATGGGATTTTAGCTTTCTAATTTCGATCAGATTGGTTAAATTTCAGCTTACTAGTCTGAAAATTAGTATGGTAGGATATTTTAGTTTATTGGCACTTCGCTGGTATGGTTCAGTTTACACGGCCAAGATGTTGAATCATTGTATTCATTAGTCTGATCAGCATAGCAGGTATCTTCAGATACACAGAGATTTTAGAAACAGTTTTATTCAGCTTTTTAGTGTTTTGGATCTTTAGATCCTAATAACAGTTTTAGTAAAAGATTTTCAATAAACAGGTCCAAGGGCGAATAATATGATTTCAGTATACCATGATACATATTACATGACATGGAAAAGTATACAGTCAATAAGACCAGAAATGTGTAAGAAAAGAAATAATAGAAAAATTAAGTTGCACGATATACGTAAGAAGTAAAGAAATAAAAGTATACAGCTAATCCTAAAAGAACTCAAGAGTACTCTAAGTTTCAAAAATTAATAAGAAAAGTAAGAAGAATAATAAATGTTAAAAGAGGATCAGAAGAAGCTATTAGGCTATCAGAAACTTAGTTAAGTTCATCTAGATGATAGTTAATCAGCAGCAGCTTAGTTTATAGCCTATCCGAGGGTAGAGGTAGAAGATGCTTAATGGGTGACTTGTCACTCATCCCCTTCTTTCTTGTAGGTTTATGTTTTGGGGAGTTGAGCTTAAGGCATGAGATGGTTGGACTGTGGGATATGGCTTGAGCGAGTTTTCATCCGAGTTTTCAGTTTACAAATGTATATGTATATATATGTTTAGTTTTCAGTAGATAGCATGTTTGTGGCTCACATGCTTTGTATTGCTCATACATACGAAATGTACAATATCTTCTATGTTTTCAAATTCACTATTATATAGTAATATGAGTTTTATTTGAGGATATTGTAGAGTGGGTTTTAGTTTCTCATCACAAATTTCTAATCCAACTTTCACATATTTTTAAAAAGCAATCAACGTATGACCTATTGCTATATGTATTAAAGATATATTTCGGTTATAAAAAAAATTTAGTCTATAGTAATATATAGCAGCGAACATTACATTTTCTTTCTTGTTGGATCCTCCTTGGTTGAGTGATAAATTAGTGGCAATTTTTCTTAAGATCGTAAATGCTTTGACATCCTGTAAAATTTGACTAATGAAAAATTTGTAAGAATTTTACTCACATATGACAACTACTATGTACAATGGTTTTATACAAAAAAATAAAAAATAAAAATTAAGACTTGAATGAAAACAAGATTACACCGATAAATGAAAAATGGTAGACAAACAGGAAGCTTATAAGCAAAATAGGAAAGCATGATGCTCATGCCCTGTGGGGCAGCCTAATTAATGCAACATTCCAAGTAAGACACTGGGCCGAATAAAATTTAATTCGTAATATTAATGCCATGATATTCATTATTATCCAATTTTTTTTATTTCCTAGTAGTAAGTTTTTATTGTTGTAATATAATACTATTCATAATTGTCAACAACTTCAATTCATTCAATTGTATTATATCCTTTTCTTTTAAGGCCAAATCACATATTCCCACCCAAGGATTCATTAAGTGACTAAATACCACCTATAAAATCTTTAAAAGTCAATTACTCTTGATCAAAGTTAAAGAGATATGTTTATTTTTTTCAAATAAAAATTATAAAATTAAATTCTATAAAAATAATTAAAATACAAAATAATATAAGTTAATATTAAAATAATAATAAAAATTCTAAAAATAAAATAAAAATTTTAAGAAGCAGTCACCGTTATCGACGACTCTATCAAGTGGTCGTTGGTCATCTGGTTCTATTGATGACTGGATTTAGCTACTTAGATGATAAAAAATGTCACATCTAACGGAGAAGGCAGATGACTATATCTGACCATCTCCACCATCTGAAATGATCGAAAATAACTGGTGTTAAATATACCAAACGTTTCTAATCTTTTTTAGTGACAAAAGCAGCTAGATCTGACTATCTTAGTTATTGAGACGATCAAATTTAACCGTTAATTAAATTAGATAACTATTTTCTACTACTTGATTATGTTAACAACAACAATTATCGTCAACAAAATATTTTTGTTAAATTTTTATTTTATTTTTTAAATTTTTATTATTATTTTAATATTATTTATATTACATTTTTTATTTTAATATTAATATTATTTATTTCTATACAAGGTATTTTAATTTGTTCAAAGAACCAAAAGGGGGGAGGGAGAGGGGCTAGGTGCTTAACTTTGAGGACGTTATGGGTGAGACTTGTTAGTTAAGGAAACCTTGGGCGAGCATTTTCTGTTTGGCCTTCTTTCAATAACTAACTCCTTGTATTTCAGCTTAACACACATGCATAAATCACAAATTGTTCCTTTCTTTTAATGGTATCCTCAAATTTACATTACAATCAAGTCCATCAAACATTGATAAAAAGATTTTATACATATCTCAATAATTCTGAAATCTGCACAATATTCAGACAAAATCACACATTGAAACATATATATATAAAATTTATGTTAAAAACAATTGAAAAATAAACAATATTTCAATTAACAAGACAGGCCGAGTATCAACTTTCAACTGCAACATCCTCCAGCTTGAGAAGAAGGCCCATCTCTCCCACCTGATGGCCCAGGAATTCCTCCATATCCAACCTTTATTCCATATGACTGTCCCCAAAGAAAAAAATATTATATAAGTAAACCCATAGACACCTCTCATCTTCTCGTTATTAAAATATGGAACTGCACATGTCATGACTCACTTTACAGTAAGAATTCAATCATCATTAAGCCGAGTCTCATTAAATTTCAAGTTTTGCAAATTAACAATCAAATAAGAATTCTCATGATCATTCACACTGCTCCTTGGACTACCACAAATAAAAAACAACTTTGCAGTCAAAACTTGTAAAATGCAACTATCGAGTGGAATCTGACTGCTTTTTAACCATTACCATACAGTTATCGCCCCTTTTTGGTTCAGATATAAGAAAGAAACAAGATTCATCATTCATTTCAAAAAGCAACAAATCCAAAATTCTAATGATACAAAAAAACTGAAAATCATCACTCATCACATATCTAATTATAGTCCCTCAGAGGGTGCTAGAAAAGCTAAGGTCAAACAGGGGGAAAGGCAGAAGAGTGAACTGCAAATTTAGCTCCAAAAAATAATCCCCACACATAAGCAGGGGAGTAAAAACTTATTATCCAAATATAGCTTAGATAAGAGCTGCTTTCTGTATCCATGAAAATCAATAAAATCAAGATCATACCCCACTTTTCCTCTTTGAAGTTCACATGATATGACCACAGAAAACCAAGTGACAACCATTTCCCTCCTACATAATCTTATACACAAAATGATGGATAGTAATGACGATAATTCAATCTCACAACTAGTAATTTAAAAACTAGCAAAAAATTAACCTGTTGTAACAAGGTAACAAGGTAATAACAATATTCTTCTCTGATAAGAAATAGTACCAGCATTATGCAAGGGAACAAAAGATTGTATATTATCTTCAACACTCAAATTAAAACTAACAGACAAAAAACACCAAACTCAAACAAAGCCACATGCATCATACAAGATAAAAATTATTATTTTGGCAGATCCACAAGATTTAAGGCAGACAACAGAATGCTAAAGGAAGCCAACCTCATTTGATACATCAAAAACTCCATCCTGAATCTTCTTGTAAATTGTTGCAGCAGTTTTTATAAAGGCCTGCAAATCGAAGCATGTTGAGAAACAGAGCAAGAGACTGAATCTGAACACCATATTTAAAGATGATAGTAACTTTGTTATAAAACATCCCCCAACATAAAATAAATACCTCCTCCACGTTTTGAGCAGTCTTTGCAGAGGCTTCCATGAAGATCAATCCATGCTCCTTGGCAAATTGCTCACCTTCCTCTGTACTGACAGCCCTTCTATGAGCAAGATCACACTTGTTACCAATAAGCATAATTGTCATGTTGGCATTTGCGTGCTGCCTTGCATCCTCCAGCCAACTGGCCAAGTGATTAAAAGTTTCCCTTCTGAAGAGACAACAATCAAATTTATTACTTGTCACCTGGTAAAATAATAACAACCATACACAATCCAACCAAGAAAAAAAAAAAGCAATAAACTGAAATTCCATACTCTTAAAAACCTTTTTATCTGACATTTTGAATTCAATTGAATACGCAATAAATAAAGGTTACCTGGTAATATCATAGACAAGTAAAGCACCAGCAGCCCCTCTATAATAAGACCTGGTGATAGATCTGAAGGATTCTTGACCCGCCTGGAAAAATTCAGAGACAGAAGATAAACAAAAGAAAGATAAAGAAACAAAACCAAAATTGATTTAACAATCGAAAAAATAGAGAGAAACCGTGTCCCAAATTTGGAGCTTAATAGGTTTGTTATCGATGGTGATCATTCTGGCCCCAAATTCAACACCAATGGTTAGGTCATGAACAGGCTGAAAGCGTTTGTCAGTGAACTGTAAGAGAAGACACGATTTGCCAACTCCTGCAATGAGATCATAACAGGATTAGATTACAAGGAATGAAAGAAAACCTAAAGCTGATGAGTGAGCGAATTGAAATTGGAAATATGATTACCAGTATCGCCGATGATGATGTACTTGAAGAGATAAGCGTAGGACATGTCTGGTTAAGATTTGAGAAGAAGAATTGAGATGACAAGGAGTCAAATGGTTTGTGTTTGTTTTCGTTTCGAAGAGGAAACCGAAGAGAAAACAGAAGAAGTTGGGTTGTGCTGGGTTGGGTTTGGTTTATATGTTACAGCGAGGCGAGGCGAGGCGAGGTAGTAGACAGTTGGCGGTATTCGCTGTCGTTTCTCTTTTTTCACCTAAGCACCACTTTATTTTTACATCTATTCATTTATTTTTAGGCAGAATTACATATTGCCACCCAAGATTTTGCTTAATTAATTTCACCCCCAAAAGTTTAAACGCAAATACTCACCCGCCACTGTTCCGCCAGGTATCTGGGAATATTCTATTAGCAAAAAGTAAGATTACTAATTTTCTCTTTTTTAACAAAATGACCTAAAAACCCTTAACTTAAGTACTATGAATTCCAATTAGAATTATGTCTACTTTTGAAAAGTCCAAAATACCTCTTAAAAAATCAATATTTGTAATTACAATTAAACTACATTCTAAAGCAGTTAGAAAACTTTTTTCTTCTTTACACTTTTCAATTGACACTATTTAGAAATGTATCTATAGAAGAACAATTGTAATACCTTATAATTGTTTATTAATTGAAATGTTGTTTATAATTGTTCAAAATTTGTGCATTAAATGTAGTTGAAAGTTACAAAATGATGGAATCAGCCATTAATGAATTTGATTGTGATTACAAATACATATATAAGATTAGTTATCTACCATCAAATACAAACATGCATTCAGAGAAAAATGGCATCTGTAGGACCCGCCGCCACGAGTATCCCTGCCGTCGAAAAATCATGGGGACCTTTTATTAATAACCTGAAAATATGGGTACCCGCGACGGAAATCCTACGAAACAAATCTGTAAACAAACCTCCTAAAACTATACAATTTCACTCACGCGGAAGGTTTTCTGAATATACATCATTAACATATATAAACTGTTCTGTACAATGGGCCCACAGGCCTTTACACAAATACATACATTATTTCGGTACATCTGGATACATACAAAAGTACATATGACCACACAGGTCCAAAACTGATACGAAACTGAGATCGAGATGTGCGTGTGTGCCCTCTCCGTCAGCCTCGATCCAACCGCTCCTCGAACCCAGCACGAACACCTGCAAAACTGGAAGAAGGAGGGGGATGAGCGATAAAGATCACCCAGTAAGCGCTCCTTACTTCCCTCAATACCCAAGCAAGCACGAACAATCATATAAACAAACACATACCTAGGCCTCGGCCCTAATCATACATCTATGCGCTTGCTGGAATCTGGAAACTGTTCATCTGGATCTCATTCATTTATTAATATCATATGTATGCACGTCATGATGTGTATGTCATGTCATGCTAACTGAAAACTAGATGCATGCATCTGAATACCTCTCTCTGTACCCTCGGGTACCTGCTGTACTGATCAGACTGGGTAATACAGGGATTCGGCATCCTGGCCATGTGGGTTAACCATTCTAGCTACTGGCTAGAAAGCTGCTTAATAATAACTGCTGCCCAATCTGATTGGTGTCAGATGGTAATACTGAAATACTGCTGATCATCTGACTGGTGTCAAGAACTGAAACTGAAACACTGCTGAGCGTTCTGACTGGTGTCAGAAGGCTGATTCCCACAGATGCCCCCTCGTATTCACCCTATACTCTTACCCGTACATCGGGTTCTGAATACTGCAGAATTCGGATCCCCTGATCCTCTCTGAAACTACATGTCATGTCATGATATGCACATGCAGTTTATTATCTGAATACGTGCTCATTAAATGCTTGTCTGCCGCCAATTAGCCTTTATCTGAATTTCCCATGGTTAATTAACAATTAATATCATTTTTCTGAAATTCTGCTAATGTACGGGCGTGCATGAAACGTGCACGGGCGTGCACCATGACGCACGGGACCGTGCACTGGTCGTGCGCCTGGTCGTGCAAGCTACTGGAATTCACTATTCATTGTCACTGAAAATGCCTACGCACGGGCGTGCGTATGCGGACACACGGGCGTGCATGTACATTTTCTGGCCGTGCACAGGTCGTGAACACGGGCGTGCATCTGGAGAAACACAGGATCACGGCCGTGCCATACTGGCGCACGGGTGTGCGTCTGGTTCTTCAACAAAGCACTGCTCAGAAAATGCACAAAACGGCCAACCAAAACACATCCAATTGCAATCACACTTCAAATATACATTCCCAGCACTTCAAACATCACCATTCAAGCTTCACATGCAACATGCATCATTAATCATGGAATCTACCATGGAAACATCTCTTTTCTCTTTCTAAGGCCATACATACACACATGCATGCTTCAAGGGTGGAAATTTGTCATCCAAATCAACATGCAAGGCCATATAATTATCTCACACAATCATCCACATGCAAGGAACACATCCATGGCATCAAGAAGCACAAAACATGCCGGGAAACTCAAGGAAAAAGTAAGAGAACACTTACCTCTCTCCATGCTTCGGGAAACTTCACAAATCTCTAATCTCTTGGCTCTCTAATCGGATTGGGAGCTTCTTGCAGCTGGATTCCCTCTCTAGGAACAGGAGGAGCTGAAATTGAAGAGAGAAAATGGCTAAAAGAAACTTGGGTGAGTAAAGAAATGACATTTCTCTCGGCTCTCACTTAAATACCATGCCACGCACGGGCGTGCACCAATGATGCACGATCGTGCACCAGGAAAAATAAACATAACTTATTTCCCGCTT
Organism: Anacardium occidentale; assembly: GCA_026122585.1. NCBI lineage: Eukaryota > Viridiplantae > Streptophyta > Magnoliopsida > Sapindales > Anacardiaceae > Anacardium > Anacardium occidentale. Next base: position 289,077 of record JAJEJH010000280.1, read on the forward strand.
GCTCGCCTGATCGAATCCTTCCGAAAGGATTCAGACGGAAGCCACATGGCTTCGAAAACTCACCAACTCACCCCTGAACTTACCAGACTCCCAATCTCTCTCTGAATTTGATTTCTAACCCCAAAACTCTACCCCTAAGGGCTTCTGGATCTAGGATGCTACAACATCAAATTCATCTGAATGCAAGCATATTGTCTCCATACTAAGACACTAAAAGCAAATATGAATTGTTGAATTTCCCCAATAAGTAGGTTTCATGCAACAACTTCCCATCAAGCAATGTCTAGCAACTTCATGCAACAATTTTTGTCATTAATATACAAATCCAATGATGTCAAATATCTGCAAAATAGCTAAAATGATTTAGTCAGAGAGAATTTGAAAAAGAAAGCAGAAAATTGGAAAAGACAAAGAAGACATTTTGACGTAAATTATCAAATCTAGATAAATAAAGAAAATTCAATTCAAAACCAACAATCTACATACATAATTTATTAGAATCAAAGCTGAAATTTGCAGAATTTGAAAGGGATGTTGGAATGGCAGTCAAAAGAATAAAGCACTAAAAGCCGAGGACAACTTAAACTAGCAAGACAGAAATGGAAGACTAACTATACAATGACCATACTATGCAACACAACAACTGATTCATATGGAAGAAAGATTGTTTGTCATTAATCATCAGCTTGCACTTGAAAAAAATTTCATTTTCATGACTCTTCAACAATTAAAACACTATGTTCTCTTAAAAGTTAAGTTTTTGAAGAGATACAATAACCATATTATGTGACATATCAATTTACGGATATGTAAGAAAATTTGTTGAAGTCAACAATCTTCAAGAGAAAAATCATCCATCTAGACTTTAAAAAGTTCATCTTCATGCGTCTTCAATAAGATGAACATTATGTCCCATACAAAATTGACTTTTTGAAGAAATCCAATAACCATGTCATGCATCATAACTATTGATTGATATGGAGGGAAAATAGTTCAGGTCACTAATCAAGAGAAAAATATTCAATTTAGACCTAAGATGGATGCATCTAGAATGCAAAACAATAGTATTTGTAATCAAACTGTTTTATATATAGGAAAAGACCATATAAAGTGATTTGAAAAGTGTTTCATATGCAAGGAAAGTGTAAAATTATTACAAAAAATTACACAAGATCAATACATCATTTGCCAACCCCTTTGCACTTTAGCTGTTGTAGCATCCTAGGATTAGAAATGCCTTTTAAGCTAGAATTTGGGGTTAGATGTAAAATTTAGCAATAGATTAGGAGTTAGAAGAGTTTAAGGGTGAGATAGTAAGTTTCCAGAGCTAGTGTAGCTTGCATATGATTCTCCTTTGGGAGATTTCTTTCATGTGAAGCGTAAAAAATGAAGATTCTTCATTTTCCATTGTGCACAACCGTGCATCATTTGATGCACTCATATGCATGCTTGTTAGAGGAGAGAGATGATGAGTTTATAAGTTTTCTCAACCGTCCTTATCTTTTTTTAACCAAAGTTTCCTTTTGTTTTCAGAGAATCTCAACCCTAAAGTTGATTTCCAGTAGCCAGTAGCTCTCAATCTAACTAGAGATTGAAGAAATTAGATAGAAAGAGAATCCAAGCAGCCATGACAAGAGGTAAGTATTTCCTAGCTTCTTCCTTGAGTTTTCCAACATGTATGTGATGTTGAATGTTGTGTGTTTGTGTTCCCAGCATGCTTATGATTTATGTGAAGTTATTATGCACTGATATGATGAAAAGGAAAGGATTATGATGATGATTTCCACCCATGAACTTGTTTGATGCATGTATGTGTGAGAAAATGTGATTATGTGATATTTGATGCTTGAATTGGGAATGATGTGTTATTCATTAAATTGAAAGGTGGTTGAGTGTTGTTTGAAGTGTTGGAAATGCATAGAATTGTTTATTTGTTGATTGATTCTGTGTTGATTGGGATTTTGCAAGTTTCAAACAAGTTTTACCAAAGCAGAGCAGGACGCACGCCCGTGCGCCCGTAGACGCACGCCCGTGTGCCTTTGCACTTGCAGGGTCACGCCCGTGTGCATATTTTACGCATGATTAAGTTTTATTTCTTGGTTTCTATCACTGCTTATTGGTCTGCCCTCTTCTAAATTAAAGTCTTCATCGACTCTTGAATCACTCTAGTGATACTTATCCAAACACTCATTCTTATCGTTAGATTGTGGCATGTGGATATCTCTATTTGCCTCTTCCTTACTACTGTACATGAGATTGATGACTGAAAGGGAAGGCAAAACTGGTAAAGGCCTTACAGTTTCCAAGGGAAGAAATTATATTTGCAACTTAGACTTCCCAACAATTGGATAACACTAAAAAACATAATTCATGTCTTCATCACCATTGATTGTGCAACTGTATAAACCTTCATGCATCTTAGCCTCTACCTTGAACCTTTTTTTTGGGAAAAGTTGGACCTTCTCATTTTTATTTGCAATACTTTTTTTTATTTCTTTGATGAAAGCAATGTAACTATATTCATTTGGATCAACGTTTCCGATCTCATACTTTGACCCACAAAGTTGGAAATATAAATTAAATAACCTCTGTGGTTTCATCCTACACATTACACTTTATGTAAATAGTCTTTCTACCTTTCTACTAGCCACCAGTAATATAACAATAAAAGGAGCAACTCATCGCCCAAGGTTTAAAGAAATGACAAACTATCACGCATGCATATTTTTCATAGACCTTGAATATAGTACCACAACAGTTCCATGGAGGGTACGTGGTGTCGTTACATTAGAGAGATAAAAGCTTAAACCTTTCTTCTTACCAATAGTACTACGTCCTTAGGTTTTTAGCCTATATACCCTCCACTAGATACCACCAATTCAACAAAATATGTATTCATTATATATATGCACACAGGGGAAACCTTTCATATTTATTTCGTAACAAATTAAAAATATAAACATCAACATAACAAGACAAGGCCAGAGGAAATATTAGAAAAAGTAGCACGAAAATAACAACAGTGATCATTTGCTTCACAACATACATCATTAAACACATATAATGACTGACAGTATACATTATGACACACAGACAAGGATGACCTAACCAATATACAACATCAAACACTAACTAATATCTAGTACATATATCATATTAATTTAGTGGAAGATCAAAACAATATACAAGAATTATACAATGCATATAGCAATATATAACTTAATGTCAATACCCAACATTGTATTCAAACAATTACACACCTAGCCCAAATAGTATATAACTAACTTATAAGTTTACTTTTGTATTCATGTAAATATTCATTATTCAATGTTTAGCAAAATCCTACCCTCAAAGTGAACCCTAATACAATGAACGCTAAAATTTTTTAAATAGAATGACAACAATGTTCACCAAAACCCTACATTAACAAACATTGACATTTACTGCTTGCACAAATTATGGAAGCCTGAAAACCATAACCTGACGTTTCAAATACACTGAACATAATCCTCTAATTGAAACCTTACAAAAACCCTATAATTACCCTATTACTGTTTCCATGCAAACCACATTACCCTGATGAAAACCTCGTACCTCAAGAGGATATATATATATATATATATATATATATATATATATATATATATATATCAACCCTAATAAAACTGGAGTAAAGTTTGTTCCCCACAACAAAAACCATTAAAAATGTAAACTTTTTTTAAACACAGAACACTTGTTTACACGAAAACAAATGACATAATCTATTACATGCTGCATGTCTATAGTAAAAATAGTCGAAACCATTTAAATAGGAGATCGAACCTCCTTTGCATAGAAAAAGAACTAGAAAATGATGCCAAAAAGCTCCACTTGATCAGAAGAATACCGTCAATTGATCCTTACTGTCGAAACAACAAGAGAATTCCTCAATCGACCTTCGCTATCGAAAACAAATACTGGAATTTCTTTTTCATCACTTCCCTCCTCTTACTCGACTACCAAGTCGTCGTCCTTCTCCTCATTGTCACTTAACGTAATCACCTAACCTTTTTACCAAAAATTCTAGAGACGAACGATATTTCACGCTTGTTAAGCAAGAAATGAGAAGTTGGTTTCCTTTCTTTCGTTTAGACCTTCCCAGTACACGTGTCAACTTATAATTCGTTTGAAATTTTTTATTTTGTTTTTAATTTCATTTTTTAATCGCACAAATAAACACCTGCTGTAGATCCACCGTTGATTTTCTCACCATAATCTCAACCGTCGATCATCGTAGACGCAATTAATATGAATTAATTGCATTTGACAAATGCGTGTTCCATCGTAAATAGACAAAAATCTGTTTTAAAAAAATCGACATGTTTTCAAAAGTTCCACCACACATCACACTTTGATAAAGCCACGACTTCAACTGCAAAAAAGTAACCGGTTAAATTTTAAATGTTCCTTCGCCTTTTTTATTTTCTTTGCCAGCTGTCCACATTTCAATAGTCCACTTTAAATATATTTGAAAATTCTATGAATTTTTCTGTTGCCACTGTCTACAATATTTAATTTTTGGGCCCTACTTATGCAAATCCACTTTTACATTTAAATAAGATGAGTTTATTAAATGTACATGAATTACGTTTTTACCCTTCACCTTAATGGATTGTAGCAATGGAATAATGCTAGCGAGTGGATATTTGGGTTTTTAAACTTTTGCGAGTGACAATTTATCATTAAGTGAAACCTTGGGTGGTGATATATTGTTCAGCCTTATTTTTATGGCCAAACAACATATTCCCACCGAAGGTTTCCTTAAAGGCTAAAGTCCCACCCATAAAATGCCCTATAGCCACTCTTATTCATTGAAAAGACTAAAATACATTCCAAAAAAATAAATAAAATAAATATTAAAATAAAATTTAATATAAATAATATTAAAATATAAAATAATATAAAATAATATTAATATAATAATAAAAATTAATAAAATTTTAAAAATATAATAAAAATTAAAAGAAAACAGTCATTATTGCCGACGACAATGACAACCGTTAACATAATCAAGTAACAGTTCTAATGAAAATGACCAAATATTACCGTCTCCACCACCGTAGAAGATTGAAAACGATAGGAATGTTTGAAACCAACTACTTTTGGCCATTTCTAGTGGCGGAGGAGGCCATATTTGGCCATCTCTACTAGATTTTTGACTGCCAGATTTGGTTGTCTCACTCATCAATGTAGCCAAATCCGGCTATCAATGAACCAAATGACCATTTTCGATCACTTAGTTATGCTATCAATGATCACTATCGTTGGTGATGTTATCGGCGACGATGAATGATTTTTAAAATTTTATTTAATTAATTTTTATTATTTAATATTATAATTATTTTTATAAAATTTATTTTTTAATTTTTATTCAAAAAGATAAAAGTACCCTTCTAACTTTGGTCAACAGCTGGGTAATTGGTTTTTTAAAATTAAACCTTGAGTAGGAATATGTCGTTTGGCCTATTTTTATTTGTATTTTGTCTTTATAATTTCTTAGAAGGCCCGTCTAAGAGTGGTATGGTAAACGACTTCAAATTTGAATTTAATTAACAAATGATTTTATTTTAAATTTAATTTATTTTTAATAAAAAATTTTAAATATTTAGATTGTTTATGCTCTTGGGCACAATTAACCTCTTATTATTATTTACAAGTAAGTTGATATATATCTAAAAGTCAACCATTATTCTATTAATACTCTCAAATAATATAACTTTAACATTATTTGTAATTTTTTAATTTAATAGCTTAATTCATTATTAAGATTTTGTTTATTTTATATACACATTTTATCACGATTTTACTTTTGGAATAATTAACCAATTTTTTGTTTTTATTTTTACATGTTACGAGATTTATTTTTAGTTTACAAGACTTAGTGTTTCTGATAAGGATTGTTTTACCTTTACTTACAAGTCTATATGTTTTAAAAGGACATATAAAATGATTCTAATATGATTTATAATATTTTAATTCAATAATTCGATTTATTATCAATATATTATCAATTTTAAACACGATGAGTTTTGCAATCTATTCATATAATATTTAAATATTATATTATCAGTATTAATTATGGGGAGAGATATGTCCATTATCTATCACGTGTTTCATCGAGGTGAAATTTGTTAATAATGATTTGTTCTTTCAATTTAAGCTTTAGCAGCTCTCATCAAATCTAATCCTATTCTTGTTTTTCGCTGAGTTATTAATGATGATTGTTTTCTTAAAATAATAAAAACATAAATAATCCCATATCAAATATGATACGACTCTAAAGTTAAGCTATGGATCAATCATAAATCAAATCCTAATTACATATTTGTTGTAGGACAGAATCATACTGTTAACACAACATAACACAGCCATCAAAACGACACAGCAATATCCCAACAATTGTTACTGATTGAGGTAATTGTTATTGTCAAAAGATTGTCTTCATTATTGAATTTGAATTCCTTGTTTTTGGAATTTACAGAGCAAGAGCTTGGCTTTCTGTTGGAGTATGCTCTAAACCTTCCTTTCCCTTTTCCTTTGATCTCCATTTTACACCTGGTTGATGATGATGAATCACTAATCATCTCAATTGACTCCACTGCTCCACCAGATTTGTACATATCCATCAGCCCAATTGGAGCAAATTCAATCCCTTGTTTGTAAGCCTGACAAATAAATATATGCAACCTTTCAGAAATTGTCTTGCCTTGTGCATGGCAACAAGTTTCATAGTTTTTATTTTTTTTTTTCGGAGTTAAGCTAACAGACCTTTATTGGAGACATCGTCAACACATCACATTGCATTACTTTCATTGTCATATCCATGGATTTTGGCTGTGATAATCGAATTAGACTCCCTGAAATATTTTAAGTACAATGAATTATCCACAGTTCTATTTCCATATGTTGAATTCCCTACTTATGAGATAAAAGTATACCTAAGTTGTAGGAAAAAACTGCACAATCTCCAATCCAATGGTTCCCTGAAACTTCTTCAAAGTATTCAACATCAACAGGAGAGACCTGTCTAGAAATCTCTGAAACTATACATGCTTCATCTTTTTTTTCCATGCAATGCCAAGTGCCTCCTCTTTGGCAGTTGAAGACACCGATAACTTTAGTACACATATTCAAATTCCAAATTTTGAGGAGACTAGTACATATAAAGATGCACAAAATATGATGAAGAAAGAAAATTCAAAATTCATACAATAGGAAAATACGAGGGAGATACCTCTTCCCATCCATTACTGGATCATTGAATAAACAATCACGTGATGGCCTTCCAAGGTACTTAGCTCTAAGGATTGATCTATCCGGAAGCACAAGCTTTTTTAGTATATTGAAGTCATGCTTGCCAAGTTTATCATTGTTTTTAGAAACTACAGGATCAATCTCTCTTGCACAAAAAGAAGAAATTGAACTCTTTTGGCTTGTGCCAAGGGAATCTTCTTACCTTACATAGACTCTACCACCTTCCACAGCTCTAGCAATAACATGAAGCTCGACTAAATAATAGTCTTTGAAAGTTATACAAGTTGACAATAAAAAACTGGAATGGATAAAAAAGTAGATACGAATGAAGAAAAGGCCATGACGTACATAAAACATGTCCCAATCTGGGACAAAAACTTCACTAAGAAATATGCTATTAAAAGCCACAACAGCTAGCTATGTGTAGGGCCTGTGTTATTGGATTATTTGGGTAGTAATAATCAAATGCTTGTGTAACAGCATTTCGTCTTGAATTACAATGAAAAAAAGTATTCAGAGGTTTTAATATATAAATCCCCCAAACACAAGTGAACAGTTGCGACAAAACCATTAGAAGATTGAATTTATGGAAATTTTTTGTGGAAGGCATTACTCTGTCTTTGAGAAATCATGCATAGACTATCCTCTTTTGGCCATCTTTAATTCCTTTAGGATTCACTTTTGTAGAAAAAGCATCCCAGGTGCACCAACCAAACCAATCTAATATTCCTGGCAGCTGCATGGAAGAATTATGCATGACCAAATTGATGATTCTTTTGTCTTTCTTTGAAGATTTATATCCCACAAGTGACTGAATTCCAAGAATATTCACATGGTCTACCAGATTTTGATGGTAGGCTAACTTACTAGTTTTGTTTCCCGACGTGCAAATGTTCCAAAGTACTTTTCCAAAATCCTGCGTTGACCCCAATTCCAAGAAAGTTTTAATAAGTTATAGGCCTACCTAATAATGTTCTTAGAAAAGGAAAAAAAGACGGGGAAAGACAACATCGGAATGTAGCCAGCTTTGTTATGATTTCATATGGCATCATATCTAATCAGCTCCTAAAAATGCATAAGTGAGATGCCAACCACAATGACAATAACTGTGCATTGGAACTTTTGAATCTATTTAACTTGCTACTTAAAGTTTGCTCAAAGAGCTGACCTACTTCATAGATTCCTTCACCAAATCAAATGGATGGTCTCCAAAATTAACAAAATCTACGTGGAAGGATTATGGGGTAACTATTGTTGGGTCACCTATGAAAGTGCACAAGAAGCAATATCAATGGAGTGATAAATAACAGAAACAGATGAGAGATGAGGGGTAAGTAGGAACAAGATTGCTTAATTAGTACACATGTATCCAAAGTTCCATCCAAAGTACAGCCTATACATAACATGATTAAATCTACGTTCAACTACCTTTGATTGTTGTAGACTTTTATGTTTTATGGTCAAATTGTTAAGACAGAACCATTCAGTTGCATCGACATTTAATATATATATTCAAAGTTGAACTCTTTGATTGCTTTGTCACAATGTGAAACTCTATAATGTATAATTTTTGAAACTCACCACCCTCAACACCAAGCTCAAGTTCATCATATGGGTTCCCCTGCAGGTTGCTTGTAAATTCACCATCTAGCACAGACAAGAAACAGATATAAGAAGTAAAATCATCAGATGCATCAGAAGACGGTTCTTTCCTTGCTTCAAGAAGTAGCATCTGAGTCTCAACAGGAATGTCATTTCCTGAATTCCCCATTCGCGGTATCATCCACCAAATTTTAAATCTAAATATACATAGCAATCTGACATCCGGGCATCATGCAAGAACAATCATCAAACAAAGACAATAAAAACATAACACACAATAAAACGAGACAAAAACTTACTGAATGATTCCAAGCTTGAAAACATGTTGTGCACGGTTCTTTGAGGAAGTAGCGCCCACAAATGCTGATGTGTTGTTGTGTGGAGTGACAAGTACGTTATTAGGTACACCTGTCAAAACATCTTTGCCATTTATACAAAGATTTCCATCTTTCAGGACAGGTCTTGCACTGACAAACATAGAATGCTTCTATCTGTTTTTGACATTTGAAAACAACTTCTACCTTTGATTGTTGGAAGTGGGTAAAAATGATGAAGACTGTGGTCGTGAATTGAGCGTAGCAGGTGTAGAGAAAATATTCATAGTGGTGGATTGAGTCATCATAATTTTAAATGTAAGAGCAGAATCTTTAAATGAAATTATTTGATTGACAGTTAAAAACCTTTAAAATAAGAGGAAGAAATGGGACGCAGAGTAGAGAGACACTCCAGAAAAGATATGTGATATAAATTGGTTTTCAATTGGTAAAATGATGATGAGCTATTAGGCTTTGCATTGCGGCCACATTTACTTCGTAAATCTATGTTTCTCTCTTTTGTCATTTTCGATCCCTCTCACTTTTCTCAGGACAACTCTGCCCTCAATATTAAGCTCTCATTGCAACAGCATTTCAGTAATGGACGTATGCGCACACACACAGTAATATATATACTCTTAAATTTGAACTTCCATTTCTTGATGTCTTTTCACATCCTAATAATTTTCCATTTGATAATCAACTTATTTTTTTCACTTAGAATTCTAACTATCCCTACGGTTGATAAAGAATAGAATAAACAAAAAGCTTAGATATCAATTGGGGCAACTACGATGGGGCTTCTGACATAGTGTTTTCCATCTGTCCATGTTAGCCCTCCAAATAATGTGCTGCTATCCACAGCACCGGACCACTTTGCTTTTAGAGTCACCTTGAACTTCTTCTCCTCACCAATTTTTTCAAATTTTAAAATTCTTGGCTCCACGGAAACTGAAACTCCAAGTGGTTCACGAATGTAAGCTGCGTATGTGCCAGGTGATCCAACATTCTTCAGCCTTCGAGTGACAGTGATTGAGCTTGAGAGACCAGAGACTGAAATTGAAGGATAGTTTAAATTGTAAAGTTTGAATGATTTGGGGCATTTGTGGTGTCTTCCAACGAAACGGCGAATCTTGGTCTGGTTATAGCCAATGCCACACAGAAAATCACAATAATCATTTATGGTTATGTCGTAGACCAATCCAGGATCCATGGCACGATTGGGTCGAATGTGCCCAGAACCATAATTGTATGGTGTTGCCTTGTTGAAAGATCCATCAAGCATTGGATTCACAGTATTGTCCCTTGTTCTTGCTGTAAAAGGAATGACAAATTATCAGAATATGAAACGTAATACGGTCCTCAAAGATTTATTTTAAGAATTTGTAGGACTTACCAGTTGTCATGATTGCGGATTTAAATGCAGCTGGACTCCAATCCGGGTAAAGCGATTTAAGAAGGCCAACAACTCCAGAAACATGTGGACATGACATAGATGTACCAGACATAATGATGAATTTTACCCTACGCTTGTCAAAAGGTTGTTCTGAAGGGCTTATTGCCCCAGTGTATGCAGCTATGATATTCAGTCCAGGTGCAGTGATGTCAGGCTGAAAAATTGAAATACGTTTAAAAAATGAATTTAATTCAGAAGAGAAGTCAATCAACAATGTCAATTGGCTTAATGGAGAATACCTTGGGGATCTCTGGATTTATAACGTTTGGTCCTGCAGCAGAGAACGATGCCATGTAGGGAGCAGGCTTTGCACCAATCTGTGTGTCTGGGGCCGTGATGTATCCCATTGGTTCTCTGTAAATAAAAAATTGATCAGAATATGCGTAATTTTAATTGCAGGCAGTGGTATGTAAACGTTTGTGATAGAGAAATACTTGGAAGAATTTATATAGGCCAGGACTTCCACACTGTCTCTATAGGTCAGTTGGGAGGCCGGGAGGACATGAGGATCTGCAGAAATTTCATTACCGTTGGCTTTATCATTGCAAAGGATCATCCCAGCTCCACCAGCCTCCAATACTTGTTCTCCCTTTTCCACTCTTCCATTATCACCCCTAAGGCATGCCACAATTTTACCCTTGACCTTTTCAGGATCCAGAGTTTTACTCTTGCAGAGTAAGCTGCACAAATTAGAAATGTCAGGAGCATCGTTCATAGAGAATAATATGAATTTAAAGAATTTGGGCTTACGCTTGGGCAGCAGATGCATGGGCAGCTTTAGCCTGAGCTCCAGTAATAAGTGGAAAAAATCCATTACCAGCAAGCGCTGAAGCAAGACTTGATCCCTGGTGTTAAAACAATTTAAGAGGATTGATTACATCAAGTAGACAAGTATAAAAAAATGAGATGAATGTAGTAGGAAAAAAGTACAAACTTTGTAGCGATATCCATTACGGAGTTCAACAAAAGTCTGAAATTCTCGGTCCAAGGTACTAGCACCCACAGTGATCAACCAAGGTGAAAGATTTTGTACAGTTCCAGGAAATGGTCCAGAATTTCCACCAGAAGAAACAACCGTAATGCCGTTCTTAATAGCATGAAATGAACCGATAGCAGTTCCATCATCAAAGTAATCGCCAGGAGGCCCCCCAAGGGACACAGAAATAACATCAACTCCATCATGTATGGCATGATCAAAACCTTTCATGATGTCAGCATCAAAACATTCACTGCCATTAACTGGAGGCCAGCAGACCTTGTAAGCTGCAACTCTAGCTCTAGGAGAACCACCTTTGGCAGTTCCATTGCCAAACCCAAACACGCTTGCTCCTGGAACAAAGTTGCCACCTGCTGTTGATAGAGTGTGACTCCCATGCCCAGCATAATCACGGGCAGACACATTGTAGCGTGCTGATTTTCCCGCAAATGCATCATAAGCTTTGTTGAAGTACCTTGCTCCTATCAGCTTCCTGCATGAATAAAAATATATAAATGACTGACATAAAGATATGATTTATAAAAGGCGAAAAGAAATGATCAATAATGATTTCAAAATGAGATGATAACTATGGAGACCTGTTGCAAGTAACCCCATCTCTGTGGTCACATTTTCCTTTCCATCTAGATGGGATAGGTCCATAACCCTCGTCCTTAAAGCTTTCTGCTTCAGGCCACACACCTGCATTTGTATACAAGATAATAATACAAATACAAATCAAACAAAGGTGATTTATAGTGCAGCAAATTAAGAAGAGTTTCATACCAGTATCAAGGTTTGCTATGATGACATCTTCACCATACTTGGCTTTCTTCCAAATGGAACTGGGGTGGACAACGCCATTCTTTTCGAGTAACATAAATTCCCATGAATGAGTTGTGTGCAATTTTTTTGCTTTGTTTGGGAAAACTGACACCACATCTGGGTGTTCTGCGTTGCCATTAATATGTATAACAAGAATATTAGTTGTTTTTCCAAAAGAAGGAAGCAAACGGGAGAGATTGAGAATGTTCATTACTTGCAATCTCGGCTGCCTCTTCCTCTTCAAGGTTGGCAGCAAAACCATTAATATGCCTATTGTATGAATAAAATATTGCGTCCCTGGCTTTCTCATTACTGAATGGCAATAATGTTCAAGGAATTAAAAAGAAAACAACATATAATATAAATCTAATTTGATATAAATGAAAGTTGCAGGTAGAAACCTTCCCAAAAACGTTGCAAGGAACTGATGATGAGAACGAGTTGCACGATGAAGATCAGCTTTTGTAACTTGAGGGCCATGATCATGCGATCCCAAGTATACTATATAGGACTGTATCTCAAACCAATAAACAACACAATATTAATAATTAAAACCTATATATTAAAATTTGCTAAAAAAAACCAAGCTCTTTCATTGGGTGTGAAATTACCTTTTTGATGGCAAAAGCAGGCAATGAGAAAAGAACGAAACAAAGGAAGACAAGGAAAGAGAACCTTGGGAACCACATTATGTATGATGTGGGAAATATAATTTTTTTTATTTATTTATAAAACAGGTGATTGATATAGTGTTATATATATATGTATATATCCCTTGATTCAAGTAGGATGGAGTCCTATCCAAGAAGGATTTGATAGGACTAAATATAATCTAATCAAAACTAGAGTGATTGGATTTGAACGGAGACTATAAAAGATAATGACAGAAAAAATTAGTATTGGCATGCGATATTATGATATTCGAATATGAGTTATCAGCTCAACTAAATATGATTAGAGTTAAATTCAAATGCCCATCAATGTCAATATGGACAGGACTTATATTAATAGTAGAACTTTTACAAATATGAAATTAATTCAAATCCTTGACAAAGGTCTATATATGCTATATTATTATTCAAATGTAGTTAAAAGGTTTCAAAGATAAGGGATCGTATCATCAAATGCATTTGGACTCATCAGTTGCTGAAGTGGACTGATACAAGTCACCCACTTTAATTGCAGCTTATTAATGACCATTCTTTAAATAGTCTGAAATTAAATTAGCAGATATTTATATATATCTGGCGGCTTTCTGAATATAATGAACTAGAAACGTTAAGGAGCATATTGAGCAAGCGAAGAAAAGTACTACACCAAAGTGCTTCAAAGAAGACGCCATCTGGCAGAAACTGGTGTATTGATTTGTTGAGAAAAAAACCATTCTATGATCCTAAAGAATTCGGGAAAATGCAGCAGCCACCACCGCCAACAAAATTTTTAATAGGGATTGGCAGCTGAAGTAATACTGAATAATGATGTAATAACACATGTTCATCTGATAGGGGAAAGGTGATAGGATAGAAGATATATTTCTTTCCCTCTTTTACACATTTCATTCCAAGTTTCAAAAAATGTAAAGTTCTAGAGAATTCTAGCACATTCCACAAAGAAACTCCTCCATTTTCTCCATTGTTTTGTGAGCACAAGTGCATCTCATTCCTCACTCCAGCTTGATTTCGTTGTGACACAGGTCAGTATCCCACCACCACCACCACTTCGGAAGACTTATGTCAGTCTCATCAATTCTTGGTTTAAGCAGTTGAACAAGTCATCACCGCTACTGTTCTGGCAACCAATCTCCCTATCTTTGTTGTCCTTACAGTTCACTGGAGCTTGTTGTCAATTGTTATTTGATAACCCTCCATCAGCCCTAATCCTAACCCTAACTTTGTCTAATAGATTAATAATTATACAATTTTCACGTCAATATTTTCTAAAATGTTATGTGAAATGATCGAATGTTTCTGAAATGTATTTTGAAATGTTCGGATGTTTTGTTTCCAAAATGTATTGTCTGCTACTAAAGTTTAATAATTAATATTTATCAATTCCTATAAAAATTTGTTGATTTATTTTTCTATTTGATAGTGCAAGTGTGGAACAACTTTCTAACTCAGGTTTTGGGACTACTGCCTGTTTTGAAAAATTCAAAATTCCCTTTTACAAGATTTCTGTGTTATATTCTTGCATGAAATTCCCTGTTTACCTTATTGCCTTTATGTAAAAGACACAACTAGATGTTCTCAAAACCAGAAGCTGGATAAATGTTTTTAAGTAAGATCGGTACATAATCAGTAAGTCTTTTTAGCTATTTGGTGTTGCTTTAAAAGCTGAAAAATGAATATGATGTTGTTATTCATGATCTACTATGATTTTTGTGGTCCAATTGAGGCAACTCTTTGTTATTTTGGTGTTTTACTTGGGTTGTTAAATGCTTTTTTTTGCATATTTGTACAGATTGTGAAGAGCTAGATATTTGGAATAGTTTTAAAAGCTGAAAAATAAACATGATGTTATTATTCATGATCTCTTAGGATTTTTGTGGTTCAATAGAGGTAACTATTCGTTTTTTGGTGTTTTATTTAAGATGTTAAATGTTTTTGTTTCCATATTTTTGCGCACCTTCTGAAGAGCTTTTGCATAAATAAAATATCTTTGACGAGTATGGGTTAGGTTTAATCTTCTTTGGACTATTAATTGGGCACTTCGCAGTCGTAAATTTCATTATTTTGTTGCTTTGTCGATATAGAAAATAGTCTCATTAATTGAAATTTGAAGCTAAGAAGAAGAGACTCATCTTTGATTCTTTATTATTCGGGATTTTTCTTTACAATTGTTAACTATCATGTTAACCTGGTAGATACTTGTATGACGGAATGGGTAACACTTGTTATATCACCTAACGTACATAATATTGTCATAACAATAAAAGCTTATTATATAAAGATAGGCCATAACTGAAGAAGGATTATAGTGAAATTTTATTCACGAGTTCTTTTCCATTTTAGTATGACTGATTAAGTTGTATTTGTTGAATTGACTTGGATTGTGATTGTTTCAAACAGGTAGATGACTCCAACGAGGATATAATTATTCTATTGAGTAGTCAGGGTTTGTTGAACATTTATTTAGACATCTTTTGATATAATTAATTAGTCTATATGTATTGTTTTACGTCTAACCTTCATATACAGTTGACTTGGTTGATTATTAAATGATCTCTGCTTATAAAAAACTTTTGACACTAGAATCTACTAATTGCATATTGAGGGAAAACAATTGTGTAGAGCTTCTAATATTTGAATTTTTGATAACTGGTATGTTCAAGAGTTTTGTCAGAAAGTTTAATTAAAAATTTATATGAAAAATAAATATGTATTATCTTTAAAAAAATAAATATAATATAAAAATATTTATTACAAAATTTAATAGATTATCACAAGTATATTACAATAATAATTTTCTTCTTCATGTTTTGAAATTGTTGCATGATAATTTCATTGTTAATATTTATAAAAACATTTCTCTCAGTATAAATTACTAAACAATTTAATTTCTCACATTCTATTCAATTAACTAAAATTCATGTTTATGAAATAAATTTCAGTGAGAGAATAGATACAATTATAGCGTTTATAATAAATAGTTAATTTTAACAAATATAATACTAATATTCAATTGTTTACCTATCTATCTTTAATATTATATAGTACAAACAAATAAATAAATAATAAACATTATCATGTTTCCATTAAAGAGATTAGAGAAAATTAGTTATACAATATAAATTGAAATCATAAATATTGAATAAGTATTTTAATTAAAAAAATATTAATTTGTGTAAAAATTAACTTAGATTTCAATGTTAAAATATGGTGAACAAAATTTGAGTCACTCTCCATTTAAAAAAGAATTCGTTTTTCTATGATAAAGAAAGTTAGTGTTTTGTTATTAAAAAAATTTACTTCATTTCTTTTGCTACTAAAAATTAGTATTTATTTTTTTAATATAGATATGAGATTAAAATTTAAGTTTAAATTTTATAAAAATAATGTTAAATTCAAAGGTTTTTTAGAAATATTCACAGGCCCAAAAATTTAAAAAAATTTGAAAAGTTCATGATCAAAATATTTAAAAAATTAAAAAAATTTAAGGGAGTCTATGACTACTCTTGACCCGTATGTAGGGTTATCCTTATTCAAGAGAATAACTAAACAAAACTAACATTCATTTACATATAAATAAAGTTGTCTCTCCCTTCATATTAAAAATTAAAATTCTCATACTAGTACTGATTTAGTTTGCAAAGATTTATTTATTTATTTTTATTGCAGTTGATTTGGATGGTGAACAAGAGAAAGCTAGAGCTAAGAAGAACTTTCAATTCATACCTCAGCTAATAAAGGTAGAGAAGATATGAATAAAATGTCCATGGACATTGATGTTCATAAGGTTAGTACATCTGATGATTATGTGGTAGATTTTAGGGATAGAAATATAAAAGGACAAAAGGTTGTAGCCTAAAATAATTCAAAATGTTGATGTGGTTGTCGATGATAGTGTTTCAAAGATTATAGTTTCAGAAGTTAATATTCAACGCAACTATGATGAAGATCATGATACTATTATTAAGCCCTATAAGAAGAAAAAGACATCAATCATTTGAGAGTGTTTCCTCAAGGAATTGTTTGAAGCTAAGGTGGACAACAAATATATTGTTTGCTATTTTTGCTTGAAGGCTTAATTTAAGGTGCAAAAAATTGGAAGCACTTACTTGAAAATACATATGGATGGATGTGTGGCAAAAAAGAAAGCACTTAGACAACAAGGTTTGGAAAGTTGGCAAATGTTGCTTAACTTTAGGAATATTGAGGGTATGGTGCCTGACTCTTTCTTCGCACCACTCATTTTAGGGATGAAAGGAAAAAATGAGCACTATAAGGTAAGTTTTCAAAACTTCTATGGTTAAGTGTAATTATTTATGCTAGACATATATATGAAATTAATGTGGTGTGAACATTGTTGAAATAAATTTGGCTTTTTTTGAAAAACCAAACGCTAGAAAATTGATTTAGTGCAAACTAAAACAAGTTTTATACAAACACAACGTAATTTAACAATGATTACATAAAGTAAAAGAGAGAGAAGAGAACACTCAATTATATTTAGAGTGGTTTAGAGCTTTTCATCCTAAGTTTTCTAGATCCACATGTGAGTTAGTTTTTGTCACGTTGAGCCATGATAGACTTGTCACTTTTGTTTGACTATCCTAGACATGGTCAAAAGGAACGCATAATAGGTTTACGATCTGTTATAGAGTTTATAGAGTCACCATTTGAAGATTGTCTTGGGAAAGAATATGTCGATGAAGATGAACGACTTATGGATCCTTTGTGAAGGACCTAACCATCTTCACCTACCCAATGAGAGGGTTTAGATAGTTAGATATGACAGTAATAAGGTATTAGGTACCCATATCATCTGACATAAGAGTCGACCTCCACTAATGTGGTTCATTTTAATAAATTTACAAAGTTTAATTTAATTTCCAATTAAACACACAATTAAGCAATTATTCTAATCATCCATAAACAATGAAATTAATTAAAATAAATTACATCAAGATAAAACAATAAAATTTTACTAAATGAAAATTTTCCACATACACACTTATAAATATGTAAAACATATAAAATAGACAATACTATGATAAAATTAATAAGATACAAAATAAAATAAAATGAAAAACAAAGTAAAAATGAAGCTTTGACCTAAAGCTATGGAATGCCCACACTTAAGGCTTTCACAAACACCTTAATCCTTCTTCCTTTGTCTTTAACATATTCCACTCATGGCTTGAAAATATTCCATACGCAAGTTATAAAAGCATAGTAAACTAATATGAATTTAAGTCCGTGCTCATATGTAAGATCACGACTTCATCAAGCAAAACTTTGGTGCCTTCAAATTGTGTTTCAAGCCCCCAAAAGCATATTTTGATCCTTTATGCTCAGTGAAGAAGACTAAGTATGCTTTTATAGTTTATGATTCCAACCATGCAAAATAAAACCAATCCCATAAGACTAGTGTGCACAACCTGTCCTAACACGATTGAATCACGATTGACCCTTGTAACCATCAAAAGAGACATACCAATGAGTCAAATTTCATCAAGTGATTTCATACAAAGCCAAAGAAAAAAAAAATAAAACTTGATTATGATGTGAAACAAGTAAGAAGAGGCATGGTGTCATGACATATAAAGCAATACGTAAGCATCCTACACATGCTTTTATGCCATTTAGATTTAGATGCATATGTGTATACTGTAACCTAAAGTCACAGCTTACGTGCTTTAGATTTTGAGGCCAATGTAGATGTTATGACCTAAGGTTGTAGCCTACACGTTTTGAAGCAGCATGGTTGTGTGATATAGTTTAGGGTCGTGGCTTACCCTATGTCTGAAGCTTGTGTTTTTTTGGTCATTTTATCTATTATGCAACCCTTTCACTTGAGTTCTATGCAATATTTCTCAAGGGTATTTTAGTCCATTTCCTAACGATTGTAAGACATATATAAGCCATCATTTTTCATGTAATTTTCAGACTTGAATATGGAATTTGAAAACTAAAAGCTTTGCTCTTATCCTTTGAACTTAGAACTTAGTTAGTTCTTCTGTTTAAACCTTTCCTTTATTCAATTGTCCTTGCAAGAGAGGTTAGTGGTAGAGAATCAAGCGGGTGAAAAGTAGTTACAACTTAGTGATATATTATTTAGACTTGTATTAAGTTCTTTAAACTTGATTCAATGTCAAGTTGGTGGACGTTTTTCCTTTAGGCTTGTATGACTTATCTTGCTCCTTATTTTTTTTTCCAAGTAAGTTGTAATCTTTGTGATGTATGATTTGAGCTCCACTACTTCTACATTTCTTTGGATGTGTTTTGATGAATGTTAAATAGATATTTGTAGTATTTTAGTTGAATGAAGTAGTGATAAACTGGAATATAATTGTTTGAATTTGAAGTTAAGTTAGTGCATGAAAATAACTCTATTTGGTATTTGAACTTACATCTTGTTGGATTTATAAGGTGTCATTTGTATGACATTTGATACCAATTTGTAAGGATTAGAAACTTCTTTCTTGATAAGTGAGTGAAGACTAGTCACAAATTAGTGATATATTCTTTAGACTTGTATCAAGTGATATATTTTTTCAACCTCAAGTTGGTGAAAGTTACTCTTTTAGGTTTGAGTGACTTATCTTGCTTTTTATTTTTTATTTTTTCTGAGTAAGTTGTAATCTTTGTATTATATGATTTAAGCTTCATTGCTTCTACATTCTTTTGGATATGTTATTGTGACATCAGTTTTTATTGTGTCGAGTTAAGACAAACTTGTCACTTTTGTTTAACCACCCTAAATGTGATCAAGAGGAGCACATAATAGGTTTGTGGCTTGTTATGAAGTTTATAGAGTCACCACTCGAGAGTTGTATCAAAAAAATATATATCGATGAAGACGGACAATTTATGGATCCTTTGCAGAGGACTTAATCATTTCTCACCTACCCAATAAGTTGAGTTCAGAAAGTCAAGTACGATAATAGGAAGGTATTAGTCACCTATGCCACTCCGTTTGAAAATCAGCCTCCACTATTGTAGTGTGTTTGTTAAGCACATTACTAAGTTTAATTAAGTCTCATTTTTATCACGCAATACAATATTTACAAAAAATGAATCATCTAAAAATAAATAAACAAATGAAAAGGTAGAAAATAATAAAAATAAAAAATAAAAAAAAATTACAACCAATACATTCACCCTTATATATTAGATCTAATCCTAAATAAACCTAATAAAATAAATTAAATAATTCTTACAAAACAATTTTGTTAGTTAATCAAGTAATAAAAAAAATAAAAAATGTAACAAGAATAAATTAAGTCCACATGTACTACGCTCTCGATCAATTTCTCTTTCATGCTCAATTCTTTTGAAGAATATTTCACATAAAAGCTCTAAATAAAGCATTCATGATAAAAAAAACATAAAAGTAAAAAATTAAAATTAAGGTAGAAAAAAAAAATAAAATAAAAAAGTTATAGCCGCTTTTACACATATACTTCTATACATTCACTTTAATCTTAAATAAGCTTATGGAAATTAAATCCAAGAATAAGACTAACTTGAAGCTTCGTTTTCGTTGAGCCGAGGTGAGCTAATGTCTCCTGAACTAGTGTATGTTTAATGTGTGTTTTTTTTTTTAAGGCTAAAAGTCCAAGTGAAAAAAAAAAAAATTGAAACCTCAAAAATCTTTTCTTTCCTTTTTTTTTGTCAAATCTCTTCTTTTTTTCTCTTTGATTTTTTTTTTCATTCTCTCAAAAACTCCCCCCTCTTTTGTAATTTTTTTATTTTATTTTTCGTCTCTCTCTCCTTTTTTTTCCTTTCCCCACTTTGCTCTTTTTCAATTTTTTTTTCAAGATCTCTCCAAATCCTCCTTGCTATGTCAAAAAAAGTCCTCCTTTTTGTAAGGAAGAATTTGCCTTTTTTAATGCCCTTAATCAAGGAATTTACTTTACTTGATTAGGCCCATCATCGAAGACTAAGCTAGCTCACCAAAAATCTTGGGAGAAGAAGCTAGTGCAGTCTGAAAGAAGGAAGGTTGTCACTAGAGAGATAATCATGCAGACATAGTACAAAAATAAATAAGGAAAGTTGACTCATGCAAGATATGATCTATCACGCAAAAGGAAGACTAATCACAAAAAAAAAAAAAAAAAAGAAATTAGATAAGCTAGAATAAAAAGAGGAAGCTAACATGGCAGGCAAGTGAACAAGAAAGGTTGACGTATACGGAGTCAACACACAGGAACAAAATTGGTAATCACAACAGAAAGAGAGGTGAGCTGAATAAAAAGGGAAGATATGTGTGCAAAGAAGGAAAGTTTCTATGTGAATAAGAATAAGAAAGAAATGATAGTGAAAGCTAGTCAACACATGTAGTGACTCCCGCCACAGGTCACTATTTACTACTGAATATAATATAATTATATATATAATATACATGCAACATGAATCTCTACAGTAAAAATTACTGCTAAATAAAATTTATTTACATGCGGAAGCTGTAACTTTAAAGCATTATCATAAAAATAGAGAAAACACTAATCATGCATTGAAAATCCTAAGTTCTCTTTATTTATAAAACATTTTATTCATACCATACGTATTTATAGTACAATACACACATATGCATAAGTCAAACTAAACAAAAAACATGCAAGCCATAAATATGTTACCTGTTGCCAAGTCGTATCCCTAAAATCTGATAGTTGTCTCACTCCTGTTCGGCCCTCTATAATCACTAACTTGCAAGAAGGAAACAAGAAAGAAGGGGTGAGCGATAAGATCACTCAACAAGCATTTCACTTATTTAACACTAGTAGGTTTCAAGCTTAATTTGACTCTCGTGACTTGTCATGCTATTCTCTGCTTTACTGTTTTCTTATTTCTTGATTTCTAGAAATACATCTGTTTTATGTAGTATTCTTTATCTTTATCTGTTCTATTTCTCATGAATGCAATACATGACATAATATGCATGCTCTTCTGTCATGTCAATGCTAAATAATTATAAAACTTGCTCTAAGGCATGGTTTTATAAAAACTCTGTTTGAAATAAAAGATGTGATCCAAATATCTTGAATATATACATATAGTATATATTGAAAACTGAATTAGAAACTACTATATTTGAAAATATCTACTATGTTGGCTAGACTAATGAATATAAAGATTCAACACCTTTAACGTGTAAGCTCAATCCTATTGAAATCTACTGATGCATAACTAGCACTTTCTCCAATGAGCTTAGTCAATAACCATGTTTTCTCTAGCGGATGCTAGTTTCTCTCTCTAGTGGGTGTGCAAACTTACTGGCACTCCTTCATATTCACCCGTAACTGATGTCCAAAATATCGTATATCTATACTTTAAAAACGTGCTAATAGATCTTTGGATTTGTTTATGAAAACTCTAATATGCTATGACATGCTCTATGCTACTGATCATGCATGATATGCTACTTTTATCTTATTATCATTGAGTTCTACAAGCTTAGAAATGGTTTATAGTGGCTTAAGGATGTTTTGAAACTGTTTCTGTGTTTTTCTTAATATGCACGGGTGTGTGTTACTTGACACACGAGCGTATAAGAAGACACATGGGACTATATACTGGTCGTGCTCTCGATCGTGCTATTTTTTGGAATTTCATTATAAAACTTTGGTTGACTACACGGGTGTATGGTGTAAACATATAGACATGCATCAAGGCGCAAAGCTATGCCTTATGCTTGCACGGGTGTGTAGCTACCATCTAACACTCTCGTGTCTTGCATGTAGCATATCAGTATTTTTCAGCAGCAGGGGTACTCGGGGCGGCGAGTCTTACATTGCTTACACGGGCGTGTGAAATTAGGATTGAGTACACGGGCATGTGCTTAGGTCACATAGGCATGTGCTTAGATCACATGGACATATGTCTGGGTGCCATATAAGACCATGATCATATATAAATAAGGCCACACAGACGTGCACCTATGAATACATGATCATATGTTCGAATTGATTCTTATTATAACGTGTTTGAAAACAAAAAATCCCAACGTTTCTCATCTAATCACTTCCAAACCTCAATCAATGATCAATACATACTTAAGGCTTCTACCAGCATGTATCCATTCATCAAAATCTTATCTCAATCATTCCTTATCTCATAAATAAAGCATGAAACACATATAAACACGCACACCAACACACTAGCATGTTTCTATCTCCAAAATCCTATCTATCTCAGCCTTATTAACTTATAATCAAGCTTAATAAACTGGAAACAAGCTTACATTGCTAAATAACTTAGAGCTACTAATGACTTCAATCTCTCTAACTTTGGTTAGATTCCTAGCTAGAAGGCTGCTAAAAGTTGGTTTCCTTTTTCTCAATTTAGCCAGACTTGGTTAAAAGAGAAGAAGAAGAATGGGTGAGAAAATTGGCTGCACTCTCATAAGGAAGAAAATCTCTACTTTATATAATGCATGACTCAAGGAAGACATACAGGCTTGTGTAACAAGGCATACGATCGTGTTCCTTACACAAGGGACAGACAGTTATGTATCTAAAGGCATACGGTCGTGTTCTATACACACCACCATAAAAAGCCACTAAAATATTATTTCACCCTTTTTAACTCTTCTAAATCTATTTCTTTGGTTATAAAATCTTTTTCATAGCCTTGATCCAAAGCCTAAAAAGATCATTCTAACCTTAAAATATTACAACATAAGTATATGAGCCATATGCATGCTGCGCACCCAGATTTTTTTAATGGTTTCACTTTCTCAACCATAACATTCTATATTTTCTCATCAACTATATGCTTTATTCTTCTAGTCAATTTATCTAGTGTGTTTTCCTTGTCTATGCCACTTTTCTCCTACTGAATGATTGTAAGATAAAATATTAGTGGATGGATACATGAAATGTCTTTATACAAATGTATTGTAACATCTCAAGGCTAGAATGGTCTTTTTAGGCCTTAAATCGGGGCTAAAAGAGAGATTTATCAATTAAAGATTGGTCTTACTAAGTTAGGAGGATAGGATAGTCTTTTTGGAGGCTTTATATGCAACTTGTGGAAGGAACATGACTGTGCGTCTCTAGACACATGCCCATGCATCCTTTTCTTATCATGCACATCTGTGCATCTTACTGCATGCCTATGCATACCTGTGTATATATAAAGCTGGGTTTCTCTTGCAACAAATTTCTCTAATTCTTTCTCCTTTCTTTTCTTTAGCTAACTCTAACCAATTTGAGAGAGATATTAACTAGCTTTTAGTAGCCAATCTAGCTAAAATTCAGCCAGAGATAGAGAGACTAAAGCCATTATCAACTTCAAGTAAGTATTTCTTTACCTCATTCCCTGATTTTATGGTTTTATTTCCTTAGATGAGTTTATTCAATCATAAGAGCATGTTTCTAGTTTATTAGCATGATTATAAAATGATAATGATGATGAAATAACAGAGAGATTTGAAGTTAGAAGCATGTTTGGTTCTCTTGATGCATATGTGTGTGTGTTTAAGGGTTTAGAATTATGTTAGGCTTTATTTGACTATTATTGATAGGGAAAATTAGTATATAATGGTGAATTTTGTATGAAAATATGTTGGAATAAGTTTGATTAAAGATTGATAGAGAATTGGGTTGAGATTGGTGGTGATCTTGCATGTTAAAGCCATAGGTGCTGAAACAGAGCAAGATGCACGCCCATGCGCTCGATGGATGCATGCTTGTGTGGTCTTATTTTAGAAGGGTCGCGATCATACAAGTTGGACATGCATGACTAAATTATAATAGGGTCACGATCATGTACCTAAGAGTCATGGTCGTGCGTTTGTAGAAGAGACGAATAAGTAAGAATTTTAGAAGCTTGCACGACCAGACTGCACAATTGGCACCACCCCATACACCTTCATGCATGCCCGTGCGTTTAATAGTGCATGCCTATGTATCTAGTGAAAATTAGAGATTTTCCTTCATATTTCACAGAATATCAGTAGCAAGGAATCATATCAAGTATTCTAGATAAAATAATAAAAGAAATAACAAATTAAGAATAAGAATAAGTAGAAAGAAGAAAGATACAGAAAATTGTAGTCGAGAACTCTTTTAATCAAAGAGTAAATAATAAGATAAAATACTTTTCTAGAATCACACATTTACAATTATAAGTAAGAAAAAACTCAACAGTAGTCTAGAAATAGCCTAAGTAACTAATAAAACATAATAAGAAAACAGATGGAAACAAAAAAACAATAACAAAAACAGTAACCACTCTCTTTCTCTCTCTCTCTCTCTCTCTATATATATATATATCGAAACAAAAATAGAAATAATACAGAGATATACAGAAGTAGAAATAGAAACACTTATGAAACATATAATATAGGAAACTCACATATACAATAATAGAATACAACATACAGAAGAGTATTTTCAGTAATTTAGGATCTTTGGATCTCAATAGTATTTTCAGTAAAATAAGTTTTCAAATTGATGTTTTCAGTAAAATTGACCCAATGACCCAGCTATGATTTTCAACATTATTAGACATGAATTCAATGTACTTCATATCATGTCATACATAGCATGAGATTAATCAGAACAGAGAAAAAATAATGTATATCAATAAAATAATAAAGAAACTATCAGACAGACTGCTAATTAGCAATACAACCAAAATATGCAATACCATAAATGTGAATACGTACAGAATACTAGATATATAACAAAATAAGCCATAATAGAACAGTAAATGAGAAACGAAACAAGTATTAATTAGAGCACACATAGCAAGATAAAGGAGAAGTAAATCATGATTGATAAATATGACACCAAATTTTGTCGTGTCGAACCAAGACAGACTTGTCACTCTTGTTTAACCACACTAAACATGGTCAAGAGGAACGCATACGAGTTTGTGACCCATTATAGAGTCTATAAAGTCGTCACCTGATGTTTGCTTCAAGAAAATATACATCGGTGAGGATGAGCAATTTATAGATCCTTTGTAGAGGATCTAACTTTCCTCACCTGCCCAATAGGTTGAGTTTGGAGAGTCAGGTATGACAATGAGAATATGTTAGACACCCATATCGTCCGGTATGAATACCAGCCTCCACTACATTCATTAAACGCATTACCAAGTTTAATTAAGTTTCGTATTATCACGTAATAAAAATAAATAAAATCATCCAAAATAGATATGATAATAAAATTAAATCATCTACAAAATAAAAGAAAACAAAAAATAAAAATAAAAATAAGGAAATTACAACCCGATTCACATTCTCCCCTATACATTGGATCTAACCCTAAACAAGTCTAATAAATTAAGTAATCCTACAAAACAATTTTGTTAGTTATAAAAGATATATAAAAAATTTAACATCCATGCCATAAAAATGAACAATAATAATAATAAATAAAAAAAAAGCAAGAAAATAAATAAAAAAATAAAATTACGTTCCTTTGCATATACACCCCTATACATTTGATCTAATCCTAAACAAGCCTAAGAAAATTAAACTCTCCAAAACAAACTGTTAGACAATAATAGAATAAATAAGCGTAAATAATAAAAAAAAAATTAAACTAAATAAATATCCCTCAAAATGAAAATACAAATCCAACATTCATTCGTGAAGGGCTCCGCTCTAATGATTTAGCAGGTTCTCCCAACCTTCGGCCCTCATCTCCATCATATTCCACTCATGGTACAAACACAAAAAAGAAGAATATATATATATATATATATATATATATATATATATATATATATAGAGAGAGAGAGAGAGAGAGAGAGAGAGAGAGAGAGAGAGAGAGAGGAGACATGTACATCTTTAGTCTACGATCAATTCAAACCAACTTTGTTAATAATCATCAATCAATATGTAATATCAACCAAAAAAAAAAAAAAGAAAACAAAATACACAAATGCATGGATGCCAATTATCAGCCATATCCAAATAAACCGTGCAAGATAATATTCCCAGATTTAATCTCATGCGTGGATACAAAGTATTCCTAAGCATTTATATTTAATTGACTCTCCAATGTTCTAAACCATGAGCACATTATCAAGCATATAATCTCACTGGGAAATCAGATCGAACACACGAGAACAACTTTTATGCATTTAGAATATTAACGCTGAGATCTAGTTATGGGCATGCAAGAGATGAAATTTGGCAACCACAGCTTGGACTAAATTAGATGACTGTATGTTACAAATTGGTCAAATTATGGTGACAGAATTCATGAGATGGCAACAACTGAATTTAATGTCTGAATGTGGCGTGGCATGGCTTGGACTTAATGACTGAAGCTAGTATGAAAATTATTGACTCAATAGACGCTGGCAGTTTTGATTGTGGTGGAATTTGGCGTGAACTTTGATGGATTTGATGGCTAGATTATCACAAGTTCCAAAAGATGAATTAAATTTTAGGCCAAAGGACATGTTCCCACCCATAGTTTGAGGCTGGGACAAATTCCCCCCCGCTTAAGTTTAAAAGCCCGAAGTCCCACCCATCACCTATTTTTTTATTAAAATTACTAAATTACCTTTTTAAAAATTAAAAATTTATAATAAAAATATAAAATAATTTTTAAATAATAAAAAAATTTTAAAAAATTTTAAAAAAAATTTAGAAATTCAAAAAACCCAGCAGCCACAGCCACCGACACCGGCGGCGGTGGCGGCCCATAATAGAACCAGGTGGCTATTTCCGGTGACCTGGTTCTAGGGGAGGCCAGATCTGGCCTCCCCGTTGGGTGGAGGCGGCCAAATCGGCCGCCTCCAGTTTTGGAGGAGGCGGCTAGATCTGGTCGTCTCCGCCCGAAATAAAGGCCGGAAACGGCCAGTGGGGCCAAGGCCGGCCCTATACGGCCGTTTCCGACCTTTATTTTGGGCGAAAGAGGCCAGATCTGGCCGCCTCCTCGAAAACTGGAGACGACTGATTTGGCCGCCTCCACCCAACGGGGAGGCCAGACCAGGTGGCCGAAAATGGCCACCTGGTTCTATTATGGGCCGCCACCGTCTCCGATGCCGGCGGCGGTGGCTGCTGGGCTTTTTGAATTTCAAAATTTTTAAATTTTTAATATTTTATATTTATATAAAATTTATTTTATTAATTTATAAAATTTTAATATTGAAAAGATAAAAATACCCCTGATTATTACTGTATATTTATTATTTTTAATATAAAAAATAGGTGATGAGTGGGACTTTGGGCTTTTAAACTTAAGCGGGTGGGAATTTGTCTCAGCTCAAACTATGGGTGGAAAAATGTCCTTTGGCCTAAATTTTATCTTCAAGGCTGTACTGTAACGACCAAATTTCCAAACACGTCAATACTAAAACAGCCAACATATTTTCCATATGCATTTAAATTAGACATGTATATATCATAACAATTCATGTATAATTAAACATCCAGACCAACGCACCCGTCACTCTATTTCACATATTTATAATGGCTATAATTTTCTTAATAAAGGATGCCCATATCAATCATCAAGATTTGACAACATTACAACTAAAATAATTACATCATGCAATACAATTACGATAGTCATAAAAAAAATGCACAAATTTATTACAAAAAAAATGCAGTAACTGAATAGAAGTTCCCCTCAGGAATTACCTGGAAAATGAGACGATGGAATTCTGTCGGTTTCGAAACTGTTAAGGATTCGAAGAAGGTTGTCGGGTTGTCAAACGGTTAAGCGGTGTTACGCTTTTTTTTTTCTTTCCAATTTTTCTCACAAAAATTCTCAAAATTTTCTTTTCCTCGCTGGATTTTTCCGATCCTTTTCCCAATTCTCTCCTCCCTCCTCTCTATTTTTCTCTCTCTCCCTCCGGTATTTTTTCTCATTTATAAGCCTCCGGAAGCTAAGATCCCGAAAATTAAATTCATTTGATTGAGCTGTGATAAGGGGAAATTCAATTCCCCTCAATCCGCCCAAAAAAACCATTTACGATTAAATTCTATGCGCAGAAGAAGGGCTAAGCCGCTGGAGGAAAAGGAAATCAGAAAGCTGGATAAGGTTCAATAAAAACTGGCCAGCGGAAAAAAAATCAGGCGCAAAGGAAAGCTAGTCACGCTGGCACAGGCTGGAAAAAGGTAGGGATAAAACTGGCAAGGTAGGAGATCAGCAGAAACAAATGAACGGAAAGGAGCCTAACACAATGTGCGTGTGAGCTGGGCCATTAACTTAAGCCCACTTCTTCTCCTCTCTTGTCTTTTAAACCTTTGTTTCTTGGGCCATGTGCATGAACTCTTTCACTTGGGTATTTCTTCACGGGCTGTACTTCTTAGGTTACTAGGCTTCTTCCTAGGGCTGGATTCAAGCGAAACCGAATACAAACAGTAACATATTCGTATTCAGACTCGTTTCATACTGTTTGAGTTCGGATTCGTATTTGTGTTTGTCGAATATTTTTATAGCAAAGTTCGAATTCGTGTTCGGTTCGTATAACAAAGTTCGTATTCAGCTCGTGTTCATATTCGTATTCGATTCGTATAATTCGTTTTTATATTTATTAAAAATTATAATTAATACAAATAATTAATAAAATTTAATTAAAAAATTATTATTTTAAGTTCGAGTTCGTGTTTGTATTCGGTTCGCATAGTTCGTGTTTGGGCTCGTGTTCGTTGAATTTTAAAATTGTAGTTCAGATTCGGATTCGTGTTCGTGTTCGGATTCATTCGGTTCGTTTTGGGCTCATTCGAGCTGAACTAAAAAATGAATCTGAATATATTCGGTTTGAATCTAGCCCTACTTCTTCCCTTCTTATGGTTATTTATTATTTATTTGTTTGTTTGGATTTTATGGGTTGATTTATAAATTCAAGGTGGGTTACTTTCTCATAGCTCATAGGTTTTGCTCGTCTATCCTTAGTTCGACACCTAAAAACTTCAAACTAATTTTCAGGTTTTTTATCATCGGGGATGATCTTGTGGGGTCCAAAATAGGATGTCTACAATAAGTAAAGAATAATAGAAACTAACTGTATGATATACATCATAAATAGAAACCCTAAAAGAGTTTAATTAAGATATTCAGAGAACTCGAGAGTACTTTAGGTCTTATAAATTAGAAAAAAGAACATGATAATGAACATAAAAAATGAAACTTAGTAAGTTAAGTTACATCACTTAGGCTCTTCTTCATACTAGATTGTTTACGTATACTCATATATGTATTTACGATACAATATGATATAGTATGTAACACCTTAAGGTTAGAAATGTCTTTTAGGTTAAAAATCTTAGGTTAGAATTGAGAATTTATAAGAAGAATTAGAGTTGAGAGAGTTCAAGGGTAAAATAGATAGTTTCCAGAGTTGGGTGGCATATGCATAAAACCTATTGGGAGGTTGATTTATGCAAAGCATGGGAAAATGAGAATTTTACATTTTTCTAGCCATGCATGACTGTATGGCATGAGGAGCATGACCATACGTGCTTAGTGATTCAGTTGCCATACTTTGTTGTTCTTATCTTTTATTTCTTAGTATTTTTCACCCAAGGTTTCTTGCAATTCCAGCGATTACTAACCTTAGAAGAGAGAAACAACATTCAGTGATTTCAAATCCAGTTAGAGAGTAATATTTTCACAGAGATAGAAATAAGGTTGGCCATGGCAAGAGGTAAGTGTTTCTTACCTTTTCCCCCTTTTTCCTTTGTATGAAATGTTTGTTTTGCTTGGGTTTGAAATTGATTCTAGCATGCTTATGATTTCTTTGTGTGAGAAATGTAAAGATTAATAGTATGGAAATGATAATGATGATGTTCTATATGGTTGATGAGTATGTTGGTGTGTATATATATTTATGTGATTTTTATGAGGTTTGGACGATGAAATCTGAAAATCGATGCTATGGCCATGATAAGTTTGTGCTTATGAAATGTTTTAAGTATGGAAATTGATTGATGATGATGATACTGTGTTTTGGTTGAGAATGGATTGGAATAAGCTTAATTAGCCACGACTATGTTGAAGCAAAGCGAAACGCATGCTCGTGCACCCGTAGAGTGCACTCCTGCATAGTCATGTTTTGCATGGTCACGACTGTGTTCATAGTCTCGTGCATGATTAAAGCAAGCAAGGTGACGACTGTGTAAAACAATGTCACAGCTGTGTACTTGCTAAGAATGAGAAATAAAACCCAAATTATATAATCTAGCATGACAAGGTTGCACGACTCGTACAGGCTCATGCACGCCCGTGCATCTAGTCACGAATGCCCGTACATTAGGTAGAAATAAGAAACTAAGCTTGGATCAAGCAGAATACACAGTAAACTAAACACAATAACTATAACTCAATATAATAAGACAAGAAAAGTATACGTGATGTATCATATACATATCATGACATGACATGTCATATAGTATTTTTCAGAAAATGATCCAAATACATGTTTTCAAGTAGAAAAGTATGATGATTTAAAAATTGATTTTAGAGGTGAATACGAGAGAGCAGTTATGAGTTTCACACACCCATCAGTTAAGGGAACTAGTGTTAGAGTCGATGACCATATTAGCCAATATATATAGGTATATATTGGTATGCATGCAACTAGTAGCTTAGGATATGATGATCAGTATTCAGTGTAGACTTAGTTTTTAGATTCAATGGTGACACATGTTGTAGACAGTTTCTATCCACGTGTCAACATATGAAACTCATAGGGCCAAGGTGTCGAATCTTTGTATTTATCAGTTTGATTAGCATAACAATTGTTTTCAGTTATAAAAAGATTTTCAGTTATAGCATTTTATTGAACATGACAGATATTTCAAGATCTTTGAATCATAGTTTTATTCAAAAAAGCCGGTTTTATAAATAAGCCCGATGGCTCAATTCTTACATTCAACATCTCATTCTTACATGATATACACAACATAGCATAATTCAACATGTGAATAATTAGATGAAACTTAGAATCAATATAAACTCAGAATGCACAATATGACATGAATAACAAAATATGATCTCTAAAATAGTATACAAGATAACCAGCTTGTTATGTTTATAGTGATATCTTCAAAATAGGATTTCTATAGGGTTAGAGACAAGAAATACTTACTGAGTGACTTTATCGCTTACTTCATACTTTCCTTTCTCTTACAAGTCAGTTTCGTAGGCGCCAAAGGGAGGAAGTGGTCATTGTCTGGGATCTAGCTTCAGTTTTATAGCATACTTATGGTTCGCATGCTTCCACCATTTTATAATTGCATATAGATGTATAGTATATGTACACATATGTAAGGATATTCACTTTGTATGAGTTTTTAAATATATGGAAATCTATTTTGGGCTTTATTAACATATTTACACTGCGTGGTTTTTCCATTGTCATATTTCAGCTTAGTAATCAGGTATTTCTGTTGTGTATTATGGGAGAGATTAATTACGTTTTCTAATATTAATATATATATATATATATATATATATATATATCTTTAGTCTTTTATACAAAAAACATATATAGTAATATACAGTAGGATTGCCTACATAACATTTGAACCGTAAGCTAAGCTAGAGAAGTAAACATTTATAAGGCCAATAATGAATTAAGTTGAGTATTTCAGATAGATAGTTAGATGAGCAACAGACTAAGCATAGTCCGCCAGGCTAGAAATCAGATAAGTAGTAAGGTAATGAAACTAGAATGAGGAAAGGACTAAAGATAAGCTCAGCAAAGAGTAAGAATGAGCTAGGTCAGAAGAAGTTAGAAGACTATCAGGAAGTTAGTTAAGTTCATTAGCTTAGTAGCCAACAAGTGATAATTTAGTTTAAAGCCAACCTGAGGGTAGAGTTAGAGGATACTTACTAAGTAATTTATTACTCATCCTCTGTAGTTTTTTTTTTTTTTTTGTAGGTTGGGGTTAGGGAGTTGAGCTTGAAGTGTGACATGGTTAGAGAGTGGGATATAACTTGAGTGAGTCTTCACTTGATATTTTTAGTTTTACATATATATGTATATATGTATTCAGTTTTCAACAGATAGCATATTGACTCGCATACTTAGTGTTGCTCATGTACAGTGTCATATATGTTTTCAAATATTATTATTAATATATGTATATGTTGTAAAACATAAGTTTTATTCAAGACACTGTACAGTGGGTTTCAGTTTACCACTACATTGTATTTATATTCTTCCATACAATGCATAGTTTTCAGTAAAGTAGTTGTGTAGGATCTTCACTGTATGTACTAATAAAGACTTCTTTTCTCAAGAAAATATAATAAAGTAATATTATTTTGATAATAAATATATACAACATAGTAATAGTAGTACATGTGGTAGCGGGATCTTACATGTATGCTATGTATTTGAAAAAATGATTAGGTGGAAACACTTGTTGTAAGACACCTCAGAAGGGTATTACTGTTCACTGTTTAATTAAAATAATAATAAATAAATAATGAAAATATGGTCAATAATACCCAACCGAAATGCTTAACTGAACTGACATATCACAGCGGAAGACTAGTAGTACAATGTATAAATACCTATATACATGCCCAATTAAAACTTTCATATTAAAATATGCGCGGAAAATAAATATGTGCATACAAATAAAACTGAACATAGAGGATCCCAGACGATAGCCATCTCCTCCTCCCAGCTCCCTACAACTCACCTGCAAAAAGAAAGGAAAGTAGGGAGTGAGTGATGGAATCACCCAGTAAGCACTTCATATCCACTGACCCTAAACCAACCCTTCTCGAAGGATTCCACAACACCACACACAGGACAAGCTCCAACTGACAACCATCCTGACAAACACCACTTCTATGACGGATACTGCCTCATACCCAGTCGTAAAATACGTATATGAGTATACGTAAACAACCGAGAGTGAAGAGTAATCCGAACCGAAAACTCGACTCACCAATCTCTGTTACGGATACTCATAATTGCACTGATCTGAACTGATACTGAACTGATGCTGAATTGATGCTGATCTGATACTGTCACGGAAGCTTATGTGTCACTACGTGGGTTATCGAGTACTGTTCAATTACGGTTATTTACTGTCTTATCATTCGCTGAATGATATGCCGATGTGTCATATAATCATGACATGCTATGCAATAAGCTGAAAACATAATTAGGCCTGGGCCTGCATACTGAAAATAGTTTTCTGAAAACTGTTCATGAAAACTAAGCTGTTGGATCCTGGGATCCCATAACTGAAAGTCATGCAAAAGCTTTATCTGAAAGCTATGCAGAAAACTGTGTACCCTGGGGTACCTGATATGCTGAAAACTGTACTGCGCAGACTGATGAATACAGGGATTTGGCACCTTGGCCATGTGAGTTTCCTCTGCAAACACGTGCCACAAACTGTATGACCCACGTGATGCCATCAGGCCTCGGCCTGGAAACATATCTGAACTGAGCGCCTCGCGCTATACTCATCTGATCCTCGGACCAGGAAAAACATAAACTGCTAGCTGAGCAACCTGGCACATGCCAATACATAGGGCTAGTATTGAGTATATAACTCCTGGTGACCCGGGTGCTGAAACTCACAAGTGCCCCCTCGTATTCACCTCTGAAAAACCATGTTTTTCAACTGAAAACATGTATTCGGACCCTCGGATCCATTTCTGAAAACACTGGATGGCATGCCATGCTATGCATATGCATATGATGCATCATGAAGTCTTAATTGAGCTCAAATTACTGTTTGTTATCCATTGGATAGGGTTACAGTGCAAATTTCGCGAATTAAAGTTGAATATCTCATTTTTGCCTAACGCACGGGTGTGCGTTGCCGTGTGCACGGGCGTGCATGAACGTGCACGGGACCGTGACCCTGGTCGTACGCTGGTCGTGCGAAGTTCTGGAATTTCTCAATTCCACTAGGCGCACGGGCGTGCATGAACTATGCACGGTCGTGACCCCTCAAATTAGGGCATGCACGGGCACGTAAACACGACCGTGACCATGCAGAATACGTAGAGTGCACGGGCATGCACTCGAGTGCACGGGCATGCGTCCTGCTCTGCACTTCCATGCCCGCTCGGAAACCACTCACTTCCGGCCAAAATCACATACCAAGTGCAAATTAAACATAATACACATGCCAAACACTTCAAATAACCATAAATACTCTTCCAGCAACCCCAAATCTCCAGCCAAACATTCAACTCAACACAAACATATAAAAGCATACTTTCACAACCATGAGCATAAACACATACATAAATCATCATCCCAATCGTCTCAAGTTGTCATCAACACACAAAGAGAACATCACAATCATGCTGGGAACGAATTTCATGTCTCAAACAAGCAACCAAACCAACCAAAACCGCAAGGGAAAGAGGAAAGAAGTGCCTACCTCTTGACATGCTTTCTCTCTCAAGAAGCTCACGAATCAAACTTGATTGGAAGATCTTGGAAGCTGCTCTCCACTCATAGGGCAAGAATCCTCTGAAAATCGAAGGAAATTTGGGTGAAAAATGAGTTTGGAAACGGATAAGCTCAACTTTAAAACGAAGACAGC
Organism: Anacardium occidentale; assembly: GCA_026122585.1. Classification (NCBI taxonomy): domain Eukaryota; kingdom Viridiplantae; phylum Streptophyta; class Magnoliopsida; order Sapindales; family Anacardiaceae; genus Anacardium; species Anacardium occidentale. Next base: position 324,709 of record JAJEJH010000280.1, read on the forward strand.
AGGAAAAGTACACATGCACGGGCGTGCATCTCTCATGCACGGTCGTGCATGGCAGGAAAATTGCAAAAATGCCATTTTCCCGCGCTCGCATGCAAATCCATCCTAACGGATCCATGCACAAGCCCTCAAACTCAACAAAACACACCATTTTCACCCCAAAACTCTCACACAACCCTAGAAGTCTCAGAAACCACAAACTGAACCCATATTAGGAAGCCGAAAAGACCAAACTAACCCTGGGATGTTACACTTGTTTTAGACAACAATCTATATGTCATAATTGCTTAATGATAGAGAGTGGGCCTAATGTTCTGGCAGGTTGATAGATAATGGAAAAATTTTGGGTTTAATTCCCTTTAAGAACCCAATGATGACATTTTAGGCCTAATACCCATAAAGTCCTAAAATTAAGACAAGATTGTGGGCCTAGTGCCCCTAAGATCCTAGTACTACAACATAAATTAGATTTAATAGGATGCAAACCTATCGCCTTCGAACTTCTAAGACAATGACAAAATAATGGTCTTAACGCCTTTAGGATCTGAATGATAGTAACATTTTAGGCTTAATGCCCTTGAAGTCCTAAAATGAAGACAAGAATGTAGGCCTAATGTCCTTAGGATCTTAGTATAATAACATGGATGGTAAAAAATAAACTGGGCTAGCATCCTAATGACAATATCTTGGGCTTGATGCCCTTAATAACCTTAGATCCTTAAGACGAAGATGGGATGTTGAGTTAGAAGCCTCTAAGGGTCTTAATACAATAACACATATGATGAGATGAATTGGGACTATTACCCCATAAAGTTACAATACAATATTGATATGGTCGGGCTTAATGGCCAGACAATCTTTAGCTAAATTTTTATAGTACTTGGGTTTAATGCCTTTAGAGTTATACAACAAAGACAAAAGTTTGGGCCTAAAGCCCTTGACAAATCCAAACCCTATAACTTCATGACTATAATAGATATTTAGGCCTAAAGGCCCTAAAGTTTGATAGCAAATTCAAAACCTTAGGCTTAAAGCCATTTACACAATGATAATGACATATTTAACTAGAACTTTTAATTATATAATAACACAGATCTGGCTTAATGCCCTTGACAACTAGAGAAAATTTAGGGCCTAATGCTCTTAAAGACTGTTATTTGCATTCTAGCAATTTTGGGGCTAATTCCTTTGACATAATAGAAATTAAGCCTAATGCTCTCTAAACTAAGCTTTGTTCCCTTATCACTCTTTTTGCTCCCTTATTACTTCAATTAGTGATAAAGTTAGAAAGTTAATTTTACTTCAGGTGGGGTTAGCATCAATTGGGTCATTAGGGGACCTAATAATTTCTCGCCTTAGAATGTATAAATTTTTACGTATAAAGGTTTAGGTTTCATGTACTATTCGGGAGTATATGGAGTCATGTCATAATGATTTTTATAAAGTGATTTTAGAAAGTTTTCTTTTAGTAGGGACCATTTAAAAAATGATTGATAAGATCTTAATGTCATAGGTCAAGACTTATTTTAAAAGGTGTATTCAAAACTTAAAACTTTATAAATAAGGATTTGACTCGATTAATCACATACAAAAAAAGTCTTAAAGATTGACTTATATGAGCTACTATAAATGTTCAACTTGAGTAAGGCTAAAAGCTGTCAAAAACTAGGACCATGGGTTCTTTATATACCTTGAAGGTACATGCCTAAGGTTGATATATTAGATAGACTACCCATAGGTTGAGTATATAACATTTCAAGGTTTAAACAACCTTTTTAAGCCATAAATCAAGGTTAGAAGAAAGATCATATTGTAAGAAACAAATTTAAGAGGCTTCAGGGGTAAGATATTTATTTAGAGGTTATATATAACATGTGCATGGGTCTTTTTGGGAGGCTTTTCCATGGACAATGCATAAAAAAAGGAATCTGAAATTTTTTTAGAAGCATTACCATGCATCTTAGGGGCATACAACTGTGCATCCCCACTGTCTTGTCACCATATATAAAACAGACTTCTCTCTTATTTTTTAGATCAACTTACCTATTCTTTCTTATTCCATCTTAGCCAACCTTCACCTTAGATTAGAGAGAGATCAACCAGGAGTAGCCAGGTGAGCCAAAGATTAAGCAAGAATTAAAGAGAATGAGAACATCAAAACTTGGAAGGTAAGTAATTTCTTACCTCTTCTCTATTTTCATAGCATATTTTCCTTTGGATATGGGATAAGTTGATGAGTGATACATGTTTTATAAGCTAATGATAAGAGAAACATGATGAAATGTTGAAATAGGAGAGATTTTATGATATTGATTGCTAGAAACATACTTAAGAAATATATGTGTATATATGTATGGTTTAAGGGTCTGACACACGATTGTGCACCTGTACGCATAAGTATGTGAATAATTTTGATTAAGTTTAGATGGGTTTTGTATCTAGATCTACAAATTCTAAAGGCTAAGTTACATAAGTAGAGCATGACACATGACTATGCACACGCATGCCTGTGTTGCCATATTTTTGCATGCTCATTATCATTTATGCATATATATGATTAAGGCCAAAGTAGCAGTTTCCTGAGGATACACAATTTTACATCTCAAGGTCATGGGTGAGTGCATGTTCTAGTTAGCATAACCATGCCTAAGGGTCACAGTCATATATAGGCGAGTGTCTACAAGTCCATGCGATATAAAGCCATGATCTTATGTCCATGCAAGACCATGCATCTGATGAAGCATACTTGTGTAGCAAGCAGATCTTACAAAGTAAAGAGCACAAAATCACAAATTTAAGATCAGAACCTTATACCTATTTGAAAAGTTATAAAATTAAGATTTGAAGCCTATACAAGTATGAAAAAGTTGATAGGTTAAAAATATAGAACCAGAATAAGAACTTGATGCAAGCATGAAGACTTAAATAGGAAGAAATTATAGATAGCCTATACATATGCATACATGACCATGACCATATAGAAATATGATAGTACAATCTTGTGCTTATTAGGCATATGGTTGTACGTCAAGCTCTACTTTTATAACTTTGACTCTAAAGATAATATGACTTAGTCTGAACTCAACCAAATCTCTTATTAATTTAGTTTATCAAACATATATGTAAAACACACTACCTTAACGCACTTTCCCCCATCCAATAACAACTAAACATAGCCAAACATGCTTTAAAATTCTTAGCTACACATAAATATATCTATATACATGTAGCATGCTTTTACCTCCAAAATCTCTTATCTTTTATCATCTTGTCATACGATCATGCTTCTTAAACTCAAAACATGTTTCAATGAACCTTTTCTCTTAAATTACAAGGAACACATGCTATAGGAAGCAAGGGAAAGAGTAGAAAATTACTTACCTCAAATTACTAATAGTCTTTATCTCTCTAACTCTTGCTTGATCTCTAACTTAATTGGCTACTCTTGGTCGATCTCTCTTTGATCTTTGGTTAGGGTTAGCGATAAAAAAAAAAAAGAAAATAGGTGAAGCTTTGGCTAAAAAAAAAATAACTTTCTTTTTTATAGTTACATCGACATAGAAGGGATGCATAGTCGTGTGCTAAAAATGCACCATTATGCTTTAAGAAAATCTCATATTTCAAATTTCCTATGCTACACATGAAAAAGTCTCTCAAAAAGATCTATGTATTTGTCATATAAAGCCTTTAAATGATTATCTTACCCATGAACCATTTCAAATCTATTTTTTTATTATATATTCTCTCTTTTAACATTGATTTGTAATATATTTTGCTCCTAAGTGGTCTAGCTTTACCTAAAACCAAGTGTTTTGAAATCTTATGTTCTAGTTGGTAACATCTGAAACAAATATCTTGCCTAGCTAGACATTCTCTTAGATATCTTTTACTACATTTGACACACACTGGGTATTGATAGTAATTGCTTTATGTCTTCTCTTCGCTGAATAACTTCTTTTTCTTTTTCTTCTTATCCTCAATAGACTCCTTTGTAGTCTACAAAGGATGGACACATCATCTGAACATGGGTAAAAATCCACTCAGAATTGTGTACCACTCCTTAGCCATCTCATGCTCTAGCTCAGTTCTTTGAACTACTAATCTATAAGAAAGGAAATTATAGGAGATGAATGACAAATCATATAGTAAGTAATTTTTATCTTTATCCATAAATAGATTTCTACTGTCGTAATTGGTCATAGGGCTTTATATTCTCTCTCTTATCTAGATTCTTAGCTGATGTCATATCTAATCTCTTTCTTTTACTCATAAGGTTTCTTAACTCATTCAATTCTAATCTCTCTTTACTTGGTCTATCATATCTCCTTATTTGGTAGACTTTAATTAGCCTATTTCTTACCTTATAGTTTCTCTCTTCTTTTCTTATCTTATTATTTATATTTTTGATTCATGTCATGCTCTCTATTTCTCTCTCTCTCTCTCTCTCTCTATATATATATATATCATGGTATAAAATATCTAGAATGACGTGACTTGTCACACTTAACTCACCTCTAAACTTATTTCTTTTTTCTATTTCTTAATATGGTATCTAGGTTTTGTGGTACTTATGACTTCTTCAGAATCTTATCCGATTTCTTCTCTATTTCTGATTATAATGTACTTTATGCTATAGTACTTTTGAATTGTCACAAGTCTTTATCTGATTTCAAGCTTTATTTTGTTTTTCATCTAATGTTTAGTTCTTGGATTATTTTGCAACTTGCTTATTTTGTTACATATCTGATGTTTGGTATGTAAATATATCTCTTGTCTTATATACTTGACATTTCTATTACTTAGTAAATTATCTAGATAAGTTCTACTTTGTTTTCTTATTACTTATCATAGTTTCTTTGTTCTACTTTGTTTTATGCTATATATAACATGATATGAAATATCTTGAAATCATGTTTGTCTATGCTGAAAATCATGTATTAGCCCTTGGGTTTAGTTTTTTAAAATATTTTCTAAAAATATTGCTAGGATCTGAAGATCCTAAAATAACTTTATAGTTGAGTAAAAACTAAATCTATAAGTCTTTGCTATGCTGATCAAACTAATAAGTACTAGGATTTGATATCCTGACCATGTGAGTTTTACTATACTGATAAACAATCAATAAGCTAAAAATTAATGTATGATTAGCGCTCTCTATCTAACTAACTTGGTCAATGACTATATATCTCTCTCTAACTGATGTTGGTTTCCCCCTTTAACAGACATATGAACTCATAGGTGCCCTCTTGTATCTATTTCTAAAAATGTTGTCTAGAACACCATCTTTCTACTTTAAAAATATGTATATAGATTACTTGATTCCTTTCTGAAAACACTGTTTTGGCATGTCATGTCATGTCATGCAAATGCTTATTATGCATGAAATTTAATTATCTTGGCTTCTTATTAAGTTTTTTATGCTTATAACTTGTTTCTATATCATTATATGTTGTTTTGTTCCTTTGTATGTTATTTTATTTTTGATATTATGTTTTCGTATAAAGTTCTGTTCTTGACTCTATATAATGTTCTATATATATTGTGTTGAAGTTCTTGATTCTATCACAATGTATACTTTGTTATATGTTTATACGCTGTTGTGGTCGTGATTCTATATAAATAGAATTAGCTGTTAAGCGTTTGTTTTTAATTTTATGTAACTGTTTATGTTTCTACTTCTATAACAGTTTCTTTTCTCATTAAATTCTTTATGCTTATCTAACGTTTTTTTTTTTGGGTTCTATGATTTCTGCTTTTATGTCTTATTTTGTTACTTGCTTATCATATTTCTAGTTTGCTTTTGTTTCTCTAACTTGTATAAGCTTTAACTATGGTTTTGTAACCTTTGCAAGCTTACTTAGCATTCTTATTTTAATTTTGGGGGGTACTAGAAATAGCTTATGGTTTTCTATTCTCTATTTTGAAATTTTTATCTATTACACGATTATGCACTTTAGGACGTACGATTATGCGTGGACACACGGTCATGACCTTATGTGTACAAGCCTGCAAAAGTTTACTTACACATGATTGTGACTACCTAAATACAGTTATGCAAAATTAAGAAAGACATACAATCGTGACCCTGAGATACATGGTCGTGCCCTTATAAGACACTTACTCTCGGTCTCAATCATGCATGTGCATACACGATTGTGACCATACAAAAATATGACGATATGGTTGTGTGCTTATTAGGTGCACGGTTGTGTGTCAAGTTTTGCTTCTATAACTTCAAATTTAGAGATTCTAGAACTCAACTTGAACTTAACCAAACCTATAATCAATTTATTTTAACATACATGTATGAAAAACACACTACTTTAACCCACTTTCCCCCATCTAATAACAAACAAACATAACCAAGCATGCTTTAAAATCCTTTACTACGCATAAATATACATATATACATACATACATACATACAACATGCTTCTACCTCCATAATCTCTCTCTTTTATCATCTTATCATACAGTCATACCTTTTAAAATCAAAACATGCTGCAATTAACTTTTTCTCTTAAATTGTAGGGAAACATGCTATGGGAAGCAAGGGAAATAGGTAGGAAATTACTTACCTCAAGTTGTTAATGGTTTCTACCTCTCTAACTCTTACTTGATCTCTAGCTTAATTGACTACTCTTAGTTGATCTCTCTTTGATCTTTAATTAGGGTTAGCTTTGGAGAAGATGAAAAAATGGGTGAAGCTCTGGCTAAAAAGAAGATAAATCTACTTTATATAGCTGCACTAACATAGAAGGGATGCATCACTACAAGAAATTATATATTTTATGACAAATTTATTTGTGACGAATGTAATTTTCTCACTATATGACAGTCTTTAATGACGTTTTTTTTATAATTGTCATTAAATCATTTATTATTGTGATGATTAATATATTGTCAACAAAATTCAAGTTGTTCGTCACCAATATTCATATTTAGTGACGAATGATTAAATTTTATCACTTTTTCATTTGGTACTATAGTTTAAAATAATTTTATGACGATATAATAGACATTTATGACAAACGTATCGTCACAATATTGCATCTTTTGATAACGTAATACAGATTTGTTATTAATTAATATATAAAATAAAATAATTATAAAATATTAATTTTGTGACCATTTTAATTGTCACAATTGATTATTGTTTGTGACAAAATATAATATTCGTCACAATTGATATAGAAGCAAAATTTCATGGCAAAATTTTTAAAGGAAATAAGTTTGATGGTAACTATTTTTATCATATAATATTAATATTTGGTGACAATTTAATTAGTTGTTACTAATGGTAAAATTTCCTACTAAAATTTTTGGAGGGAACACATTTGATGACAATTATTTGTGTCACTTAATATTAATATTTAGTGACAATATAATTATTGTCACTGATACACATGAAAAATATCATTGACGAATTATTTTTGTCACCAATATACATGTTCGTATTCGTATTCATATTTGAATAATTTGTTTTAGACTTATTCGAACTAAATTTTAAAACGAACCTTAACATGTTTGATTCAAATCTAGCTCTACCTAGTCACCAATATACATTTATTTAAATAAAAAAGATAAATATATCATAATTAAAGTATGAAGGAAAAATTATTCGAATAAGAATTTGTTTAATGACGATAATTAACGTCACTAATAATGAAATTAGATGACGAATTATCAAATGTGTCATGAAAGCAATTAGGGATGAATTCAAGCCGAATCAAATGCGAATATGCACATGTTCGTGTTCAGGCTCATTTCGTACAATTTAGGCTCATGTTCGTCGAATTTTTTTATAATACAGTTCGAATTTGTATTCAATTCGAATAACTTAGCTCGTGTTCGATTTTTATTTGTATTCGATTCGTATAATTCTGTTTTTATTATAAATATTTTTTATTATATACAAAATTAGTTAAGTTTGTATATAATCCCTAATTTTAGTTCTTTTAATAAATACTTTTTAAAAAATAAATAAGAGTTTTTATTTATTAAAAACATAGTTTAATATTAAGAAAAAATAAATAAAAAGTGTCCCCACGCTAATTGACGTTACATTTCTTTTAACAGATTATGGGTATTTTTATCCATTCGATTGCTTCATTGACATAAACTGAGTTAATATTGTTTTTAACCAAATACCCACCGTAGAAAATTTGCGAAGGCCAACCCTTATACCTTTTTCCCCTGAAGCGCTAGGGTTCTCTTCCTCCCCGGCTGTGTCACCTGGCCTTCTCTCAGAGGTACGCTTCTTCTTCTTCTTCTTCTTCTACCTTTTATATTGTAGATAGAAAAGAGAATTACTTAATTAATTGTTAGAGTTGATTATTAATAATATTGATTAACTCTTTTCTCCTGCATGAGTATTTTAATTCACAGCTTGAGCACTTGTTAAGAACATGGAAATTACAATAAGAATCAAATGCCATTTTGGATCAAATAATCACGTCAAATTAGTAACATAAAAATGAATAGAAAACTGAATTTCACAATTAGAAATGAAAAATTCGAAGCTATAACCAGAAAAATAAAAAACGACGACGCATTACCTCGTCTTCTGCATCGCAGTGGTGCTTATAAATCGCGCGAAAGAAGTGATAACGCTCCAGCAAGCTACTAATATCACCAACGGCAACCAAATTGGTGGCGAAGGCCATGGCGGCTCGGTGGAGCCCAGCGAGTTCAAACTTAATTGCCTTGTGGAAGAACAAGAAGATAAGAATCGGCGATTTCAACACCGAGTTCTTCAGACAATTTTTGGATTGTGTAGAAGTGTCGATTGGTTTCACCGGACCTGCCATTACAGCCACGCCTCCTCCTCCGCCAATCCCGTCCGCAAATGGCGTCGCCATTTGAGGCAGTCACAGTTGAAGATCTGACGATTGTGTAACACAAGTTTGGGTTCAAATTATTCCTGTGAAGATTTAGATTTAAATGTCTTTTCTAGATTATGATTTTTCCTATATTTTTTTAATTGAATTTTTTTGTTATTTCGTTTTTAATTTGGTTTTTTCTTCCTACTTGTCTCGCTAGAAAAGGAGACCTGAGAAAGAGAAAAGAGAGAGAGAGCGGGCGAAGGTGCAAATACTATAAAAGGATGTTCAATACGGGGAGATAAATAAAAGAGCGAATTACATATTCCCACCCAAGGTTTTGCCTTGGAACATTTTTCCTCCACAATGAATAAATACTTGATTTGGCCTTTAAAAACTAAAGTTATAAGGTAAAATAATAATTTTATTATCTGATATTTAAATTTAGAATTAGCAAATAAGAAAATACAAAATTTCTATAAATTCTTTTTGAGTGCAATAGTTGATCCTACTGATTTAATATCTATTTTTATTATCCACTCTGCTATTGTTTCTATACAGCAGATAACAACTATAATATGTTATGATGATATTATTGTATATTGATTTTACAGTTGTTAGTTTTGGAAGGAAGATGGACCAAAATCATCTGAGAAGTAAAGCTTGAAAGAAGATTGATCTTGATGACTTTTTTTGATAAATTTTCATTATTGTTTTAAGACTTGTTATATTGATTTAGTTACTGATATAATAATTTGACATTACTGAATTTATGTTCATTGATATTTTATTTTGAGAATGTTAAGAATTTTATTTTTCATATATTTTCTTGAAGTATATTTATCAATAATTTATAATATTTTTTATTTATTGCAATTTTCAAATATTAGATTTTAATTAATAAAATGTCATATCTTATTGTAATGAATTATATTGTTCACAAACATAATTATATAATGGCAATATAAATTTTGTAAAGAAAAATAACACTTCGATAAAAAAAATTGTCTCTTAATTTTGACGTTTATTATATCTTTAAAATTTATTAGTTCAATGACAAATACATTTTCATCATAAAAAATGTATATTATTTGGTGACGATTTCTTTTATTGTCATTTATCATCGTATCTATTGTGATGAAAAACAAATTTAGATGACAAAAAATTAAACAATATTTTTGTCAATATAATTTCATTATTTTCATATCTATAGTGATTTTCGTCACTATAACCACATTATTTGATGACGATATATAATTTTGTCATTTAAAGTATAATAATTTTGTGACGAAATATGATATTAAATGACAAATTTTTGACATTAATTATGTCATTATTAAAGTTACAAAAAGTGATAACATATAGTGACAATGAAAGTTTTCGTCATTAAAACTTGACTATTTGTGACAAATACAAATTATGTCATATATACTTTTTGACACGGGGTTGCAGTGACAATCCTTGTGACAACAAAATTTCGTCACAAAAAGAATTTAGTGACAAAAATGACATTTTATGTGACAAAATTTGACGTCATAATTTATCGAATTTGTTGTAGTGCATGGTCATGTGTCTTAACGATGTACGACCATACTTCAAGGAAATTCTAGATTTTTAACTTCCCATGTTGTGTATGGAAAAGTCTCCTAAAGAGACTCACGCACCTATCATATAAAGCCTCTAAATGACTACTTTATCCTTATACATTCTCAAATTTATTTCTTACTATATATTTTTTCTTTTAGCCTTGATTTATAACCTAAAAAGAATGTTTTTACCTTGGAATATTATAAGTCTAATGAACATGCCTAGTACATAATATGCACTCATGTATTACATTAAGCTGCAAACAATAATGTATAAATTATCATCACCTTTTAGTGGGGTCGTTCAACACTACGATAGTCTCATCTTCATTATCAGTGTTTTAAATTTGGATAATATCAGGGTTATAAATGATGGTTTATAGAGTGACTACCTTATTGAGTACATAGAAAACACGATTAGTTTATTCGATTCCTCAACTTAGTTTTACCAATCTAAAGACATATTATTCTTGCAATCAAAAGTATAAACATAGATGGAATTGAATAAATAATAGAAATGTCTTTTATTTATTAATAAATAATTACAAAAATATATAATAACTCTATTGGTTAGAAGACATTTACCTTAACAAAGCCTTTTAGCATGTCGGATTCAATTTTTTGCTTGGAGTTGTTTAGTCTTAATATGAAAAAATTGGAAGAAAACAATTAAAGGCAAATTGTGAAAGGGTGTATAAGGGTGAGGAAAGGAAGTAGAAGAAAATTTTTGTGGATCTTTTATTCGAATCAATATAATTACTAACCTTTGGAGATCAGATTCCTAACATATTGAATATACGGTGATCACAACCCATTGGGTCGACGATGATTGGTGTTTGAATAAAAAAGGTGATCAATTTTTTCTACCTACCTCCTTCTAGAAAAGTTGTTGATATTGCATATGCACAATTTAATTGTTTCCAAGAATGAGGTATTTAAAAGACGGTAAAATAATTATTTTTATTCTATTTTCAATTAAAGATAAGTAATTAAATGAAATATATATATTTTTATATAAATTTTTTAACTTAATGTATGTTGTGCTAGGTTCATACGATTATTGTAGAAAATGCATGCACAAATGATACTTGCCTAGTTGTATTGAAGGAGGATTTCGAACTTCAACGGAGGTTGATCTGTGATGGGAAGCTTTTTCGTGTTCGTTGTAGAGCAGATATTGTTAATTTGTTCGTTTAACAAAGGGTTGATAAGATCAAGGAAGCGATGGACAATGTGAGAGAACGTGTTAAATATCTTGAACACAGTAAAGCTCGACAGAATTTTTTTCTGCGATTGGTCGACAGTTGGGCATTAAAGATAGGAAACCCATCTTAAATTGCACTACAAGATGGAATAGTTCTTACAGGGTGTTAAATGTTGATTTGAAATTCAAAGAAGTGTTTCCTAGATTCCAAAAAAGAGATAAATATTATTCTAATTGTCCTACTGCGGAGGAGTCGCAAATGTTGCTATTGTTTGTGATTTTCTTCAGATTTTTATTAATGTTAGTAATATAGTATCGAGATCAAATTACCCTATTTCCAATTTTCACTTAGTTGAAGTTTTTAGAATTTTATATATATATATATATATATATATATATATATATATATATATATATATATATATATATATACACGCACAAAGAGATAAAGAGTTTGAGCGTGATCTGTTTGTTTATCAAATGGCTTCTAAAATGAAAAATAAATTCGTTAAGCATTAGGCGTAAGCTAATTTGATCATGGCAGTGGCTAGTATGTTAGATCCAAGGTTAATTCCTAGGAATCTTGCATTTTTTTTAATAATTTTGTTTTATAATGAAATTTATAATTGACTTATTCATTTATTCATATAATGTCTATGCCAGGATCAAGTTTAGGCTAATTGAACTAGTTCTTACCATTCTATTTGGTGAGAATCATGCCATGAAGGAGATTAAGAATGCCAAGATTGTTCTTCAAACCTTACATAGCCAATACATGGAACTTTTATCCGTGGAAAACGTTATCGATGTACAAGTACAAGCCAGTAAATCAGGTTAAGTTTACGATACCTTGACTTGAAGAGGGCTTATTTTTAAATTTTTAAAGTTTTGTTATCCAAATGGATGATGTTGATGAAAATTTCGTTAAAACACATTATATGACTCTTGAATTACTCATCGTACATATGCACGAAATGAAGGATGACAATGATTACAACAACACATTAAAAAAGTCAAATTTGAACTAGATATCAAGTTAAAGTTAGATGTGTACCTCAAAGAGGGTTGCTTAGAAACAAATGAGGATGGCGAAGTATTTCACTTTAATGCTCTACAATAGTGGAAGACAAACCATTTGAAATTTAGAGTTCTTTCTCGGATGGCAGCAAAAATTTAACGATTATAGTCTCTTATATAGCATCAGAGCAAACTTTTAGTGTTGGATCAAGGGTTATGAGGCATCTTACCCAGACTCTCATCAAATCTCATCTAAATCATCATCCTTGAATGACATCTATTTTTCCATGAAAATACATAATGATTGTTGATGTCTTTTATATATGCAAATGCTTGTCTTAGTAATTGTGCCTCACAATCAATGACCTTTTGTTAAGGCATATATGTCTTTGAAAAGTCATATGATATTATGTGGTACACTATCATTGCTGTGGAATATCTTGTGCACTCAAGGAAAACATCCTACAATGTCTACTGCAACACAAAAGTTTTACTTGACCACAACACACAGTATATTTACTTTACTAGAATAAGTAAGAGAGAATAACAATATCCGAAATATCTCTATATCCCTATATCTCTCTACTTAGAAACTAACCATATGCTCCTAGTAAAGAAGAAGAATTCAAAACAAGAATTCACATCCTGATTAATAACTACCGTAGTAGGAAAGGCCTCCTAATAGAACAAATCAATATATGTTAATGTCCAAACTCTGACTCATAAATGCTTTTCCAATATTTCAAACTACATGCAGTGACTTCAGTCTTCAATATAATTATTTCTCGTTGGTATGTATGTATGTATGTATGCGGTTTGGGTAGATGTGCGATCCAAGCAGTCGTAGAGAATGGGTTTCAATTGAACTAATCCTCGACGGTATTCGCATTTATTATTTTCTAGCAAATTAATTGGTAACGGCTGTTAATTAAATTGACGATTGACCAAGACTAGGAACTCGTTTTTTAGTTTCTAATAAACCAAGAGGAAAACAGCTAGCATGAGACTGCCAAATTTTCCATATCGTTCATGTGTGACGTGTTAATGCTGAGGATGGATATATATATATGAAGAACAAATGTGAAAATCTTCCTTTTTCATGAATGGTTTCATGTGCTTTAACTTGTCAAGGAAGGTTTGAAAATTCGTAAATAATAGTCATGCATTCACTCGGTATTGACGCAGTCTACGTAGAATGTTCTAGGAAGCGACGGGGCTTCTCAATATGAATATCCATGGAAGAAAAATTAACACGAATTTCTTAAGCTTTAAGTAACCTTTCATTTACCTGAGGCCGAGTAACTCTTGAGATACATATGTATATAAGCAAGCTCTTGGTGTCTCAAAACATTAGCAGTCTCCAGGTTCCTGATACCATTTTTACTCCAAAATGAAGGTACACATGTCTATCTATATATATTTTGGGGCTTTCTAATTACCTTTAACGGCTTATTGCATGATACTAATTAAAAATAACTATATATGGTTTTATGGTGGTCTCAGCAAAAGATTGTGATGAAGGTTCAGATGAATTGCCAGAAATGTCGCACCGAAGCACTCAAGGTCGTTGCAAAGGCAGAAGGTAATTAAGCCATATATAGATCTGTGTGGATAAATAATTTCTTAGTCGACGATGAATTGATAAAGTGTATAATGCGCATATGCATGCAGGTGTTAACTTTGTGGGATTAGAAGGAGCTGAGAAAGATAAAGTGGTGGTGATTGGAGAGGGAGTTGATGCTGTCGATTTAGCTACCAGCTTGAGGAAGAAGGTTGGGGCGGCGGAACTCATAAGCGTTGCAGAAATAAAGTCTTAATTACCTTTTTCTGTACCTACCACTAACAATTTTACCAATGACATTTACTACCGTCTCCATAAACGCCTGCAACGTAGGTTTGATTTTTGTTCTTTGCTGAGGGATTTACTTATTAATTTCTAATAATTTTTTTTTTCTCTCCTCTCCTTCTCACTCCAATGATCATGTGCATGGTTACTGTAAGCTTCTCTGAAACTTCTCCAAGTCAAATTCTTCCGCGGACCTTGCTAATTGTTAAAAATTTTTAAATAATTTCAAAAATAAAAATACAAGGGGAATAATATCTTTATTTTTTTTGTGTAATCAAATAGATAATAACATTAAAATAAAAAGCAAACTTGAAAAATAATAAACAAACGCATCACAAGAATACCTACACTTTTACATATATTACAAGAAAATTTGCAATTAAAATCGGAATTTTAGAATTGGATTATTATCAAAATAGAATTTAATTAAAATTAGAGTCAAAATTGAAACGGATATTTTTTCTGATATTACATGTTATTTATTTAGATTTATTTTTTGTTTGTAATCCAATTTTAATTAAAATTGGATTATATTCCAATTCTAATTAGAATTGGAATTAACTCGGATTGGTTTTCCAATTCTAAAACGAAAATAAATTTTTGAATACAGAATCTATTATATTTATAATTAGAATCAGATTATATTCTGATTCTAACTAAAATGGGATTAGAATCAGAATATATATTTTAATTCTAATAACGAATCACTATTAGAATATCTATTCTGATTCTAATAACAAATTAGAATTGGATCTTGCCCCATTCTAATGGTTAATGCCATAACAGATGCGACTCTTTTTCTTCATTTCCTCACTTGTAGAAATGAAACCTAAATCCCCAATTCCCCAGTTTCCATCACACCACACTCGCATGTTCGTCTTCTAAAAACTGTTGCCATGCTCATCTTCTCCAATTGGATCTATTGAAATCAGTACAATTCCTCGATCAAGATATTGTTGCTCAAATCTCAAGCCATTGGAAATATTTTGTCCCAAGTAACTTTTGCTGCTTGTCTTCTGAAATTTGCACGTTTCCTTGTTCAAAATAAAGATATCACTGGTCACTTTTTTTTTTCTTTAGTACTATTTTCCATTGCTTGTTTCCCATTGCTACACCTTCATTACTTTTTTTTTGTTTTCTGGTTTAATGGCTACTTGTTTCTGCGATTTTAGATTCAACATTGTACATTTCATTACCTTCTGTGTTAATATTTTGCCCTAAGTAATTACTTGTTCAACGGATAACAACTTTTTTTTTGTTATCCCCCACAAATTAATTATTATACTATTTCCTTAAAAAATAGTTGCTTACTTATTAATTTAATATATTTACATTGTGATATTGTTAAAAATAACTGGATGTTTTATAAACTTCAATTACAAAATTGTTCTTAACCCTGGGTTTGTAAATGAATATTGATCTCTTTTACGTAATTTTTGTGAACCTCAATTATCTAAATATTGAATAAATTTTGTTTTATATTTTTATTTGATGAAAATATTATTTTGTGAAATATAAAATTCAATTATTTGATAGGATTGGTTCGTATAAATTTTGTTAGAAGTGTAATCCAATCATTAGCATCGTAATTGTTTTTCACCCGGAAAAACTTCCCTTTTTTCTATTTTAATTTTCTGCTGCCACCACCACAACTATTTGGCCAATGTCTATTGTCTTTTCATTTTTTATTTAATTTGTTAATTTTATTGAGCCCACTTGTTGCTGCGGGATGTAATTAACATTAATTAATTCAAATTCACTAAAAAGAATAATTAAATTTTATTTATATTGAAGGGATCTATACTAAGAAATTTGTATAGCTCACGCTATTTGCTAAATAAAACTTGGCCAAAGGACAATTTCCCACCCATAGTTTGAGGCGGGGACAAAGTTCCACCCGCTTAAGTTTAAAAGCTTGGATTCTCACCCATCACCTATTTTTTTATTTTTTTATTAAAATTACTAAATTATCCTTTTAAAAATTAAAAATTTATAATAAAAATATTAAATAATTTTCAAATATAAAAAATTTTAAAAAAATTTTGAATTTCAAAAAAACGCAGCAGTCACCGTCGTCGGAAACGACAGCGGTGGTCGTCTACAATAGAACCAGGTGGCCATTTCCGGCCCGCCTCCTCTAAAATTGGAGACGGCCGATTTGGCCTCCTCCACCGAACGGGGAGGCCAGATCTGGCCTCCCTTGGAACCAGATGGCCGGAAATGGCCACCTGGTTCTATTATGGGCGGCCACTGCTGCTGGTGCCGGCGGCGGTGACTGCTACGTTTTTTGAATTTCAAAATTTTTTTAAATTGTTTTAAAAGTTTTTAATATTTTATATTTATATAAAATTTATTTTATTAATTTATAAAATTTTAATATTAAAAAGATAAAAATACCCCTGATTATTACTGTATATTCAATATTTTTAATTAAAAAATAGGTGATGGGTGGAAATCCAGACTTTTAAACTTAAACGGATGGGATTTTGTCCCCGCCTCAAACTATGGGTGGGAAATTGTCCTTTGGCCATAAAACTTTGCAGTGAAATGGCACGATGCTACAGTTCTAATCAATGCAAATTTTCAGTGGAATTCCCGAACGAGGCTAAATGATACAAAATTAATGTGATATTGATTGTATGCTAGGAATTGGAAAATGAAGAAAGAGAATGTTTTTGGTTGTTTATATTGTTTATATTGCTTTCCCAGCCCAGACCGAACAAAATACTGGGTTATGTAAATCAAACCAACAGTATTTAAACAGTTCAACGAGATTGCAGGCCCGTTTGGCAGAGAAACGGTCAGATTTTGCGTCTCTTTCAGTTTCAAGTTTCAGTTCTTTCCTACACGTAGCATCACATGTCAAGAATATATTCCTACGTTTTTCCGTCTACTTCCTCCACGTACACAACGACAGCTATCTGGATGCCTGTCTTCGGCTTCACTTACAAGCAAATCAAAACCTCTGTAATTCTTCATCCTTGCTTGTTTCACTGTAATAACCATGGCTCTTTCACTCTCAGAAGCTACCAATCTCACCACTGAGCAAAAATCCAGTAACTTATCATTCTCTTCTCTAAACCATCAAAAGATCACTCAACTTGCTGACTACCTTTCTGACCTCCACACTTACACCAACCCACTCGATCAAAATAGTTTCTTTCACCCTTCAGATGGTTTCTATATAACACATACAGATATCATTCTGCGTCAGATAGTTCATGATCTCTCTGGAACATTCTCTTCTCCCTCTCCCCCCTTGGCTTATCTCAGGGCTGGTCCACGTAAGCAAATCTTCTATGACCCCAAATCTACCCGGGCTGCCATTGTTACATGTGGTGGACTTTGTCCTGGGATGAACACTGTGATTAGGGAACTAGTGGTGGGATTGTGGGAGCTTTATGGTGTGAGAAAAATTTATGGGATCCAGGCTGGGTACAGAGGGTTTTATTCCAGAGAGCCTGTGGAGTTGAATCCTAAGATGGTGCATGGATGGCATAAGAGAGGTGGCACTGTGCTCGAGACCTCTAGGGGTGGTTTTGATCTCAATAATATTGTTGATGCTATTCAACACCGTGGATTTAATCAGGTAGCAATTGCCTTAACTTTCTGCTTAATGTATTTTACTTTTTTGTATATTCAGTATTTTTGCTTATTTTATTTTTCTTTTTCTTTTTCGTTCTTTTTCCGAGTAAAAGGATGTTGAAACAATTAGCAAAGTATGGAACTGTATTCCTATTTGCTGCTTACACCTTCAACTTATTTTTTTGTGTAAATAATGCTAATCTTCTTTTTTTCTTTTAGAGAAGAAGATGAAGATTGCCCAATATTAAATTGTGCTTAGTATTGGTGTCGGGTTTTTCATTTCTTGGAGATTTTATTTTCGTATTTTTGCTATACAAGGAACGTCCCTGTGCCAGTTTGATAAGATTAATTAGCAATAAGTTTATGTCATCCCATCATCGCACTTAAACATTGTAACCTAGTGTAATTTTATTTATGACCTCTGCTTCTCTGAATATGATCAAGCAATTGATTAATTAAGTCCTCATTTACTATACTTCACACTTGGGACCTGCTGCAAATATTTCAATACATTACAAATCACAACCCTTTCTTTTAAGCAGACCAATATAAAATCTATTCTTGATTGATAGGAATTGAATTTACATCATTTCTCAAAAACATTCCACGTCTCTTGGGAATCTTGAGGAGAGACCCAGCAACTTCTTGAGTGTGAATTCATCTACTTCGTTCTGTACTTTATTCTACACATGTAGTCAAATTTAGAGCAGTCTTGTTTTGAGGTTCGTATGCGTGTATTTTAATATTTTGCTGCATTATTTATTTTAGCGTTTAAGAAGCATTAAGGTTAAAGCTTTAATAAATGGTATAAACAGGAATCCTGATGCCCTCTTGTTTTGGAACTCTCTTTGGCATGTTTCTGAGTCTTTTCATGAGTTGAACAATGTTACAATTAAAGCAATTTTGTTTGACCTTTTGGGAAGAAGTGCAAAGAAATAATTCAAATTCAATTAAGGATTGTGGTTAAAAAGCTGTAGTCAAAGCGCTTTCATCACTCCAGAAATTAATCAATAGCTAACTTATTAAAGATTACAATTGTTTTGAAACCTAAATGGAGTAAAGAATCATCAACCGGCATATGTATCAAAATGAAAGCTTAGTTTATGCTAATATTGGCGGAGGGTCTGCCCCTGGCCTTTGGTTCCAACTATCTGTTCCTGCAACGAGTACTGTAGAAAGAATGACTTTGTTTCATGTAGTTGGTATGGCACCTTTTCAGCCTGCTTTATGTGATATTCATATTTATTGATAAAGTCTCAAGTTCTTTCTTCAAGAACTGAAAACTGTTTGAAATCGATTATCCCACTACTTGATATTTGTTGCACGAACAGTCAGTTGCTTCGTAACTCTTGATCAAATACTATATGCATGCTAGCCAATAGAATCACCTTTTTATCTCTTACTTATTTTTTAATTGTAATGGTGATGCTGATTAAATATTTCTGTGCGCTTCATTCCATAAACGTGAGCAGGTATACATCATAGGCGGAGATGGGACCATGCGTGGAGCTGTAAAGATTTTTAACGAAATCCAACAACGGAAACTACAGGTTGGAGTTGTTGGAATTCCAAAAACGGTTGACAACGATGTAGGAATTATTGACAGATCATTTGGGTTTCAGACGGCAGTAGAAATGGCTCAGCAAGCAATCAGTGCTGCTTATGTGGAGGCAGAGAGTGCAGTTAATGGAATTGGCCTGGTCAAGCTAATGGGCCGAAGCACGGGGCACATAGCACTCCATGCAACATTGAGCAGCCGTGATGTGGATTGCTGTCTAATTCCTGAAACTGAATTTTACTTGGAAGGGAAGGGAGGGCTGTTCGAATTTCTTGAAAGTCGACTAAAAGAGAATGGGCATGCCGTAGTGGTTGTCGCAGAAGGAGCCGGGCAGGATATAATACCGAGAACTGAAGCTCAGAAAAAAGAGAGAGATGAATCTGGAAACTTGGTTTTCTTAGATGTTGGTAGCTGGATGAAGTCAGAGCTAAAGAAGTGGTGGGACAGAGACCACCCAGGTGAGTTGTTTACAGTGAAGTACATAGATCCTACATATATGATACGTGCAGTCCCTGCAAATGCTACGGATAACCTGTATTGCACACTACTAGCACACTCGGCAATTCATGGTGTTATGGCAGGTTATACTGGATTTATGTGTGGTCCTATTAATGGCAATTATGCATATATTCCATTAGATGAGGTGGCACGGCTTAAGCATGAAGTTAATACAAGGGACCATAAATGGGCATGGGTGAGATCTGTGACCAATCAGCCTGACTTTGGGAAGAGCTAAATTAAATTCTGAGCTGTACAACAATCTAAGGCCAAGTGCTTCCGTCAGGCCTCAGTAAATGCATCTGGGTTTTGCCAGTGCAGTTTCTTGTTTGTGGACGGTAAGAAAGTGTGATTATTGGGTTGTATCACAATATGCCAGGACTCCAAAAGGGGATGTTTTAATGTCAATCCAGTGTAGTATGTTGCCTGTATTCTTCAATGTTAATATACTACTGACAAGCAGGCACAGTTAATAAAATGTGTGTTACGCTTTTTTTTTTTTTGGCTGGAAGTTTTTTTGTTTAAAATTAGAATGACATGACCCAGAATGCCGATCAATGTCAATGTGAATGGCTGAAATCCAGCTAAAGCTTACCGTTCAACCATATGCCAGATAGATTCTAATTTCCAAAATGGTTGGATCCCGGAATTGTTTCTATGTTTTTAGTAATGGTGCATGATTATGGTGTTGTTTTCTGTATAAGAATGATTAAAGAAATTTGTGCTGGGCCATGGAGTTCATGTCATGTGGGCTTATGAATCTTTAGAAAGCCGCAATGTTATACGTGGACAAAGATAGAGCGAAGTCGGTAGAAATTATCATGATGTGCACAGGATAATGCACTGCAGTCCATCTGAAATCTATTTAATATTGAAGACTGGAAAGATGAAGGCTCCAAAGGCTTTTGACGTATGTGGGATTGCCTATAATCTCGCACTTACTGCTTTGTATTTTAAAAAAATAAATAAAGGTAGATAAGCCAAATGCTCTGCGTTCTGTCAATTTATGCCACACAGACTGCGATTGCTGGGAATCCTAATCTTGTTTGGTGGCCTTTTAAATAATATGTCTACTTTTACAAGTTTGAAAAGCTAAAAAGCAAGCCAATAAGATGTTTACGTAAAAGGTGTAGTGACCAACTTTAACCAGAAACTACCTTACCTATTTATACCGTATGTAGAAAATATGCTGCTGGTATCGTTTTCAAATTTCATTGTGGGATGGGAGACATGCAATTCTTGAAAAAAAAAAAAAAAAGGACTTCTTTTTTTTTATTATATTGGGCATCTAGAACATGATGATTAAACCTAATTCATTGGCCCAAAAATTACATTGTAAACATGTTTCAACTTAAAACGCCATTCCCATTTCCACTCGCCCATTTGTTGTATCAAAGGCGAATAATGTATACATACGTGGAGGGTATTGAAGTCATTGTGAAGGATTAGATTGAAACTGCATTTTATCAATTAATAATGCTAATCCTTGTTGTCAGGTTATTACACTTTACTCTTTTAGCGGTTATTGAACTTCTTATTGTTTGTTGGTGTTTTATCGCATCTGCTGCAGACACCTAGCGCTCCGGTTGAGAAGAGGAGTGAATCTTTGTTAAGAAACAACAACCAAGTCATTAGTTTGACAGAGACAAAATGTCACACCCACCAAGAGCCAAAGCTCCTCAAATCTGTGCTGTCTTAGTGATGGGATTATTACTATTATTAGTGTCAGTGACAGAATCAGCAATAGGAGTAAACTGGGGGACAGTGTCTTACCACAGGCTGAAGCCATCCACAGTGGTGGATCTATTGAAGGATAACAAGATACAAAAAGTGAAGCTTTTTGATGCTGACCCTGATGCATTAAGGGCTTTAATGGGGAGTGGGATTGAGGTGATGGTTGGCATCCCAAATGAGATGTTGGTTCCTCTAAGCTCTTCTACTGCTGCTTCTGATTTATGGGTTCGCCAGAACGTCTCCAGATATGTTGTTAAAGGCGGTGTTAATATTAGGTACAGTTTTCCACTCCTTTTATTCTTTCAAATTTTTGTTTTTAGTTCTGCTCCTTTGTCAAGATCTGGTTTTTTATTTTTCAATTTTTTATACGTTCTTATTATCAAAATATAGCTATTCTCTTTGTTCAGTTGCTATGGAAGTTGATAAAAAGTGAGAAAAGAAAAAGCTTTTCGTCAACCTCTTTTAGTTATTTTAAGCTTTTGATTTCCTTAAAAGGCTTAAAATTTAGAAGATAACCAGAAATATTTTTCAAGGATACTAATAAATTTAAGTGTCTAAATCGTCCATATGGAGAAGAGTAAAGTTATGTGGAAAGAATTTTGATTGTTATACTGTGACAAGGGATAGCTGATAAAGGTTTTAGAATGATCTGTTGCTTACATGCAAAGTTAGGGAATCACTAATAATTGAGGTACTATAATAATCAAATTCAAGTGCTAATTTCTTGAACAAAATCTGATTCACTTAAAATCTCTTGAAAGATTTGGCAAATTGTCTCGACGTTGAAAACCACAGTATTTGGAAAAATTAATAATTTCGATTGTTAATCACTTATTTCATTTTTCTGGACTTTTTCCTCAAAAAGACATAGTTTCTCCTTTTAACTACTCTTATGTGCTAGTTTTTCGATGTGTTTGAATTTCTGATAGTCTATGCAGCTGAGATTTGTCCTACTTCCTCAACAATTAGTTATTTTTTCTAATGAAAGCTATGGGTTCCTATGCCACTCCTCATAGCAAGCTGCTTGCAAAGTTCCTCATTCTAGAATGTACATGACACCGTTAATATATGGTATTGGCATTCTGCCTATCTTCAATAAGTTATTTCCTTACAATAATGATGAAGAGTCTTCATTGAATATTGTGTCTCTGAGACTATCACCACCCTCTTGTCTTTCATTAGCTTAGTCTTTTGTGTGTATATATTCTTGCTCCAATCATGATGGCTAAATTAAGCCAAGATCTCTAGGATTGATTTTTTTTGTGTATGTGTGTGTGTGTGAGAGAGAGATTTCTGATTTAAATGTGTTTATAGCTTTGTATACTATGCCTACCTATTCATAATTCTGCGGTAACAGGTATGTTGCTGTGGGAAATGAGCCTTTCCTCTCAAGTTACTCAGGTCAATTTCAGTCTTATGTTATACCTGCTTTGCTCAATCTACAACAGTCTTTGGCTAGAGCAAATCTTGCTGGCTATGTGAAGCTGGTGGTCCCCTGCAATGCTGATGCCTATGAGTCCTCTCTTCCTTCTCAAGGCGCATTTCGTGCTGAACTGACACAAATTATGACTCAACTTGTTCAATTCCTCAACTCAAATGGTTCTCCATTTGTAGTCAATATCTACCCATTTCTGAGCCTTTATGGGAGCTCAGATTTTCCTCAGGACTATGCATTTTTTGAGGGCACTAGCCATGCTGTTACTGATGGACCCAATATTTACTATAATGCATTCGATGGAAATTTTGACACTTTGGTAGCAGCGCTCAACAAAATTGGATATGGTCAGATGCCTATAGTTATTGGGGAGGTAGGTTGGCCAACGGATGGAGCTTCCAGTGCAAATCTCACTGCAGCAAGGGCTTTCAACCAAGGCCTTATCAATCATGTCCTAAGTAACAAAGGAACCCCTCTTAGGCCTGGTGCCCCTCCCATGGATATTTATCTTTTCAGTTTACTTGATGAAGGGGCCAAGAGTATACTCCCAGGAAATTTTGAGAGACATTGGGGGATTTTCTCCTTTGATGGCCAGGCTAAGTATCCACTAAACCTTGGTTTGGGCAATAAATTGTTGAAGAACGCAAGAAATGTCCAGTACCTACCTTCTAGGTGGTGTGTGGCAGACCCCTCTCATGATCTATCTAGTGTGGCAAATCACATGAAACTTGCTTGTAGTGTAGCTGACTGCACAACACTCAACTATGGCGGATCATGCAATGGAATTGGGGCTAAGGGGAATATATCATATGCATTTAACAGTTACTATCAGCTACGAATGCAGAATGAACGAAGCTGTGATTTTGATGGTCTTGGTATGATTACTTTCCTGGATCCTTCAGTAGGTGAATGTCGGTTTCTTGTTGGTGTATCTGATACTAGTTCATCAGGATTTGCACCATATGAGAGGTGGATCATTGCTAAGGTTTTGATAGTGTGGTTCTTTATAGTTTGAGTCTGAGATTTAGATATAGGTGCAAGAATACCATAGTTTAGAAATATTCCTACGTATTATTCAAGGTTATTCCAGCCATTATATGATTGTATACCGAGTATGCTTTTATCTAGGAAATTTTCTAATCTTAAAATTTTATTTTCATCATCACTCATCTTTATATTTTAAGTGGATGTAATGTATATAAGAATGTCTACTAGATCTAAAAGGCGCTTGCTCCTTTGAAAAACTGAATTTGGTGGTCTTGTCTCTGAGCTTGTTTCTGTCAACCTCCCAAAATTACACAGTGGTTGAACATAGTAACTGGTTGAGATTATGGAATCTGCTGTTAACTTTGTTTACCAGTAATTACAATAGCATTGACTATAGACGGACAATAAAAATCAAAAGCAGATGGAATCATGCTGTTATTTGGTTTTTATATTTATAGAAATATGTATAAACATTCTGAAACAGCGAATGGTATTTTCAGGGAGCTAAGCATGCTATTCCACAACACCTCATAAACCGGTTGGTTGCACAGCTTTATGCGAAGCAGTTATTCATATAATCTTATCCTAGTGGTTATACGGATTTGACAAGTTGGGCAAACACTTAAATCATGTCCACAATCATAGCATGTCTGCAAAAGATTTACTATACGAATCAGAAAAAACAAACAGGTAAATAAGAATAGTGTTCTATGTTAAATTTGATCTCGGATTACCTGGTGTCCACATCCAAATGCCAGATCTTTCGGCCTCCAGAGACACACACAACACTCCTGCAAAACATAGTAGCTCTATCAAGAATTTGTATCGAATGTTGCATTCTTGCTAGCATGCCTCTTTCGTTACAAATATTTAAGAATTGAACGTGTACCCTATTCTGTAAAGAATGTTGTGTAGGAGTTGGTGAAGCATAATGTTGTGTAGGAGTTGGAGGAGCACAAGGATACCCCACTCTTTGTTCGTTGCTGCTTGACTGTTGGTAATTCAGATTTGAATACAGTAAGCTGTTTTCTAGAACTGGAGGAGGAAGAGGAAACCTCCCAGAATTTCCTCTTGGGCACCTGCATATGATCATATAGTTGTAGACATCAATACACAGATTGAACAAAGCCATAGTTAATGTGCATGCCATCGAAAATTACCCTAGAAGTTGGAGGTCTATTGTAGCTTTGTATTGTGATGGTATTTCCATTAATGCAATCAAAGCAAAGTCTGCCTCCTTCTTGGACATTAGAATGTTCTTGGACATAATTTCTGTGAAATTTACGAACTGCTTGGAAAAAGGAAAATAAAAAAGCAGTGTGTGAAATCAAGTTTATTCTGAAATTTTCTATGTTAAATATTTGTTTTTTAAGTAGTTACAGATTTCCGTTTGTTGAACCTGGAAATTGTCGAAAGCTCGAGCAGGAATGTCGTCATCATAGTTCTGCATCATGTCCCAAGGGCCATCACCGACTCCAACCAAAACTATAGACAAGGCATATTCACTGCAATAGCATGTACAGGTCCTTAGATTGTGATAAAGATATGTTACCTTATGTCAAAAGAACATAGTTTTTCAGCCATATAACAACCTTGCTTTCACGATTGCATTAATTGTATTTTGCTCTTGAGGACTCAGCTGGGCATAACCTCTATCGACACTTCTTGTGACCTTGCATAACATGTTACATAGAGAGTTTGAAAAGTTCACTAAGACACGAAACAGAGCACAGATAAGTAAAACAACCTGGCCATCAGCAATGATCATGAGAACATGATATTGACCACCACTATTGTCCACAATTCTGATAGCAGCTTCTATAATTGGGGCAAAAGAAGTTGGTCCTGTCATAATCGAGCACAGGTAATTTCTAAATCTATTGAAAAGTAGATGAATTGCAAGTGAGAAATCATTTAATCCAGTTACCAGCTAAAATAATGTGTGGAACTATTTCTCTGTAACGTTCAAGTAATTCCTCAAAACCATTGCACGGCCTATCATCTGGATAAAAGCTAAAAACATCTTGATCATGTGTAGTAACTGCAAGTTAAAAAAGAAGTTCCTTGCCACTTAGATTGAATCCTGAATGTAAGATTCAAAATTAGTGATTCTAAATGTGATGTCTATTTGACAGGATGAGAAAATGGTACTGACCATCACCAAAACCATAACAAGGTATGAGGTTATCCTCATCAAAAGCTGAAAGAGTCTTTCCAATGATTGATATAGCTTGTTCATAGGGATTCGGAGAAGCACCAAGGTGATGCAGACTCTTGTGGTGGAAGCATCGAGAACCAGTCCACTCATTGCTCTTTGTGAAGTCGATACCCACAATAAGATTGGAAGATTCCAAACCAGCTTGGGCAAGAGCTAGTATCACCTGAATGCGTAAAACAAAGCGATTTGTTTCTAGAATCTATCAGGATAATACGAAAAACAGCGGATAATCCATTACTAGCACAGCAAGTACTATATAGGGTAACATTTACAATTTAAATCTGCAATGCTAAATTGTAATGGACATTCATATTCAATATGTTGCCTCCATATTTCCCGACCCAAGAGTTCATACAAATACATTAACAATGCATTGGCACAATACCTGATCTAGAGAGTGGTAATTATCACCAATTCTTGAATACTTTAAATGCAGCTGCTGTATTCTTTCATAATCATCACGGTTTTTGGAATAGTGGGAGTAGCTTGAAGAGCATGAAATCGATGGACAGTGACTATGTAAATTGTTGTACGAATAATTATCGTGATGACTCTGATGCCTGGACTGCTTTCCTCCCATATTCAAATTCCAGTGGCTTTTTCTGTCGAAGAAAGTGTGTTCCTCCAATAACCAGGAATTGTTAATTGTCCGATAGAAATCATGTTCAACTGCAAAATACATCATCAAAACCTCAACTTTTTCCTAGGAAATTTACTCTAGGAATGACCGCAGCAATAAAGAATATACTCTGATGTTTTTCTCTCTGACTGGAAACTTTTTCTTCTACAATTGAAAAGGCCACAGCGCTTTAAATAAATAAATGTCGACTTCAAGTAATATAATTTAAAAAAAGCAACGGCGGAACCACGTATTACCACTCAAGGTTTTATTTAATAACAAGTTATTAATCACAAAACTTTTAAAAGTTAAACATTCACTTTTTTATTATAAAAAAACTAAAATAACTTTTATAAAATTTAATACTATTAAAATAAAATTTATTGTAAATGATATTAAATAAAATTTAAAATAAAATAATATTAAAATAATAAAAAAAATTAAATAAATATTTAAAATATAGTCATTACTATAACCACCATCGCAGACGACGATAGCCACCTTTAATCTCATTAGGTAGTTAAAAACAGTCATTTTGTTCTATTAGTGATTAAATTTGACTATCACGATGACAAAGACTGTCAGATTTGACTATCTTTGCCATCAAAGAAAGTCGAAAATAGGTGAAATGATTTGATTTTGACCCTTTTTTATATTTTCTGATGGCAGAGACGGTCAGATTTGACCACCTTTACCAGATTTTTAATGGTCAGATCTGACTGTCTTTGTTATTATGATGACTATATCCAATTGTCTCTGTCATTGTAATAGTCAGATCCAATCTCTAATAGAATTAAGTAGTTGTTTTTGGTCATCTAATCAGGTTAAAGACGTTTATTGGCGACAATAACTGCTTTTTAAATATTTACTGTAGTGACCTCTGCCCCAGGTTACTGTGCGCTGCGGAAATATACTGTATATAATGAAAATATAACCTGAGACGGGAATCCCTACAGTAAAACCTGCTGCTGCTGAAATAAAAATTTCTTTATAAAAAGAAACTGTAAATATACTTTACTGTAAAAGTAAATAAAATATAAGCGTGAAAACTCAAACTACTCATATATAAAAAAATATACTAGTCATACAGTGTATACGAAAATGTAATACACACATGTATACATGAGAAATAAAAGCATGCAAGCCAACATGCTATCTACTGCTGCCGAGCCATATCCCCAAAATCTCGCAGCGGTCTCGCTCCAGCTCAGCCACTCGAATCACTGACTTGCAAAAGAAAACAGGGAAGGGAGTGAGTGACAAAGTCACTCAGCAAGCGTTTCCAAACTCAACACTCACAAGTCAAAACTAACTGACTACGTGACTCGTCACGTAGGAGGTTCTACTATATTGTTCTCTGATTTCTGATTCTCTTGATATATCGAAGTATATCCATTTTTTGAATTATTTATTTCTGAATTCTGTTCTGTTTCTCATAAGATGTTGTACATGACATGAAATGTGTATGCTGATGTCATGGGTATGCTGAAAACTATAAAACTCGCCCTCAGGCTTGTTTGTCTGAAAAACTGTCTTTTCTGAAAACTTTTTCTGATAATAAAACTGTGATCCGAAGATCCTGAATATATACGTATAGTATATGCTGAAATCTATATCAAAAGTACTGTATCTGAAAATCTACTCTACTAGCCAGACTGATGAATAAAGAGATTTGACACCCTGACCGTGTGAGTTCAAGGTTCTACTGAATCTACTGATGCACAACTAGCACTTTCTCTAACGAGCTTGGTCAGTGACCATGTCCTCTCTAGCGGACGTTGGTTTCCCTCTCTAGCGGGTGTGCGAACTCACAGGTGCCCCCTCGTATCCACCCCTATCTGATATATGAAAAATCATACATGTATATCTGAAAATCATGTTGTTGGATCCTTGGATCTATTCTGAAATCGTCTGATGTGGCATGCCATGCTCAATGTTGATAATTATGCATGATATGTTGTTTTATCATCTTATTACTGAGTTCCGTGTGCTTAGAATTGGCTTAGAATGGCTTAATTTCTCT
This sequence comes from Anacardium occidentale, assembly GCA_026122585.1. Taxonomy (NCBI): domain Eukaryota; kingdom Viridiplantae; phylum Streptophyta; class Magnoliopsida; order Sapindales; family Anacardiaceae; genus Anacardium; species Anacardium occidentale. Next base: position 353,838 of record JAJEJH010000280.1, read on the forward strand.
TTTAAATTATTTTTCTGCTTTGCTTAAGGTGCACGGGCGTGTGTCAATGCACACGGGACCGTGTGCTTCCCGTGTCCCTGGGCTTGCTAGCTTCTGGAATTATTTCTCAACTTTTGGTTGGCCATACGGGTGTGTGGTACAACACACGGGCGTGCATGGCTAGGCACACGGGCGTATGTTGCACTGCACGGGCATGTGGCTGCCTTCTCATGCTTCCCGTGTCTTGTATACACGGGCGTGTGGAATTGGGGGAAGACACACGGGCGTGTGTACTCGGGCACACGGGCGTGTGTCTGGATTTTCACACGCACACGGGCAACATGCAAGGCCGTGTCTCATGTAGAATTGAGGCCACACGGGCGTGCATCCAAGGCACACGGGCGTGTGCTTAACCCAAATTCTACAGATTACGTTTGGAAATCCAGAAATTCTCACACCAACACTTCCATACTCCAAAATAACACACATACAAGTTCTCTACTGCTGCTAACATGCAATTAATCAACATTTCATCAACTCAAACACGCCATATATCATACATAAAGCATATATCACATGTACACAGTATATACGCATGTAAATCATGGAAAAGCCACTCAATCATTCAATCATTCATCATATCAAAGCTCAAGCATGTTGAGAATATCTCAAACAAGCACACAAGGTTTCTCATAAGCTGGAAAACAGCAAACATGTTCTGAACTCAGCGAAAGAGGTAAGGAAAACACTTACCTCGCGCCATGGAAGCTTGGCCTCTCTCTCTGGAAGCTTCTAGATCTCTAATCTGGAGCTTGGCTGCTGGGGGATCTCTCTCACCCAATCTAGGGTTCATTGGAGCTGAGGAAGAAGAAGAAAATGAAAGAAATAAGCTGGGAGCTAGAAAAATGCGCGACAAAAAGAAAATAAACTTATTTATCTGGCTGAGGCAAGACACACGGTCGTGTGTGCGGTGGAAAATTTCATTTTCCACCCACCTTCGCTCAAAACACTGATATTTCCCCCAGAATACTTCAGAGCAAGCCCTTAAAGGCTTCAAAATGACTTTTCTACCCCTGAACTCTCTCAAACACTTTCCTATCAAGGAAATCTCTCTTTTACCCTTGGATTTAAAACCCTAAAAGACAGTTCTACCCTTGGGTCATTACATTTACTTTATTTATTTTAATTTTTATAAAATTTTTAATTTTTATTATTATTTTATTTTTAATTTATTTTTAATATTTTTTATAAAATTTATTTTTAAATTTAATTCAAAGGACAAAAATACCCCTAGAGGGTGAGTATTTGGCTTATAAAACTTTTAGGGTGACCATATCATGAAGCAAAACCTTGGGTGGCAATAGGTGATTCAGCCAAAAGGAACAAGAATTTTCACTGGTACATTTGACTGTTATCAGCTCATCTCCATTGAAGTTATGCTGACAATGACATAGAATACCAAATAATGCCACGTTGACAATTTGTTGAATTTAAATATACCACAAAAAGCGAGTAGGGTGTTCAAAGAAATTTCAGAATGAATGAATATATATATTTAAATTACTTAATTAGCTTAATACGTGTCAGGTGATGACTGGAGTAATATCAGATTCAACCACCTAACTCAACAAAGAAAAAGTCAACTTCATTAGGTGAAACTGGAGAACTTCTTGAGTTGCCATTGACAATACTCCAGTTTTGCAACTATTCGTTAGAAGAAACTGGAGAATATATTATTTTTACAATAGAAAAAATAATATTCTCCAATTTCTTCTAACGAATAGTTGCAAAACTGGAGTAATATCAATGGCAACTCAAGAAGCTTCATCGGTTGGTTGACAAGTTAATAAAATAAGAGATGGCTTGTATTTGGAATAGGTGTTGCTGTGATTTTCCAGTTTTAAATATTAGCATAGTTGGAATAAAGTTTACAGACAATATTATTAAGTCTTCCCATTGATGACACCTTACATTACATATTTGGTCAGTAATGCCTTTGCTAAACTGGAAATTAAAGTAAATTCCAAGTAATGCCTTGTACCTTGAGAAGTGACTCCACTAAATGCATTCTGTTGAATATTACCAAACACACAGATCAGATCAATTGACTAACCAGTTAATGTTATTCATATAAAGAATACTGATTTTAAATCGGGTTAGTGCCCAGCGGAGGTTCTGTAGGAGAAGAACAGGAGGAAGGAAGCAGTCGTCCACCGCCCATTGACATGGTCAAAATCAAAGAGTATGAGACTATTCAAAGGAAGAGAAGTGGCTTGTACATTGATCAACTTGTCATTCAATCTTTTTCTCATTGTCATCCAACCTCACATCTTATAGAAACGGTCCATCTTTTTCACACTTACCACTAGGAAGGTAGAGTGTATCAGGGTCTCGTGTGGAATCCAAAGGTAATATCATCCAACCAGAGAAATTTTAGAATATTCCAATAAAGAAATCATTCTTTTCATAAATATAAAGCCTACAAATTATATTGCCATTGATCTTATTGTGTGAAATTAGCACCCCTCAAAATGTTTCATGAATACTGTTAGGCCAACAAAACCACTAATCTATCTGTAATGATATGATCATGCTAGTTCTATTTTTCGTACGCTGTTATTCTATTTCAAGTGCGAAAGTCCTGCAATAGATGTAATCTAATGTTTTTCTCAACAAAAGAATACTCATTAAGCTTAAGTATGCCAATTACATGTTCTTGCAGGAATGCTTCCCGTCACATCATTAGTTTGGAAAATATATAGATACACAAGTCCCAAATGCATTCACTCTTAAGAAGTACTCTATTGTTTGGAGATAGGGGCAGATGCAGCCGCCTGCCTAGCAGGCCAAAGCTTCATCAAAGATAGCGGCATCTTCATCAACCACATCCAGGTCCCAAACATTTGAGCAACCTGCATTCAAGATATGCACCACCATAGTTCAAAAGAGAAAGACATAGATCCCAACTCAAATAGCAAATTAACTGATGCATATATTACCCAAAATCTCTTTCTCAGGCTTCATTTCGACTTCTTAAATTTAGATAGCTCAATTAATACATCTTTGAGGGGACCATGCAGTATGCTTCTCTTATCCTGGAAGAATACATAAGTTGTATATATCACCCATTCCCAATAGCATCAAGAAAACTGTCCATGTGAAGCAAGATGACAAGCTTGTATGGCAGCTTTTTATGAAGAAGAATTGGAAAACACAAACAAAAATCCAACCAAAAGGAAATGAATATCGGGTCACAATTCCAAACTCTTGAAAATTCAAAAGAAAGATTTACAGCCAACATAACACAATATACAGCTCATAAGATCATTACAAGGCAGAAATTGATACTAAATTAATCCCATTTAACTCTAATCTCACTTACCTTACATTACTTCTCCCTGAGCAATATAAATATTTAAAAAAATGACATGCTTAAGACTGACTTTTTAAGCCCCAAGAAACGTGAAATGATAGTAACATTATGTTGCAGGTCTTTACCTTCTAAAAGAGTAGTCAATACAACCAGCAACATCCGGCTTGAGAGATAGAAATTAGCATTCCAAAATTATGGAACAACAAAATTTACTACATTTATTTTTCAATTATTACTCAAACATATAAAAGTTGACAAAATGATATATGAGGAAACTTTGAATAGCAAGCAAATAAGAGATTTACCAGCTTAATATCATCTACACTTCTTTTGAAACAAAATTATATTATATATTATATATATATACACACACACACTTTCTTGGTTTCTTCAAACACACCAGGTACAGTAAACAATTTTATAATACATCTAAAAAGCTACAATCTCAATCTCAGACAATTCATACCTTCAAGGATGGAACAAGGGCAAATATTTCCTCAAAAGTATCAGGACAAATGTTGGCAATCACACATATCTGCAGCCAAACATTCAAAATCAAAAGAGCTCCATAACTTAGATTAAAGCAACAGCTTTGAATGATACCTCGCCATCAGTAACACCATGTTCCTTTAGAGGGCTGATAAGTGAGTTAATAGTCCAACACCATGTGACAAGCATTTAAATGAAGGTCCTAAGAAGACATAAAAATCAAGGATACTCAAGAACCTTTCTAACAGCCTGGGAATCTGTATACTGGCTACTGCTTTTGGCATACTGCAGCCCCCTGTCAAATGATCTGGAAAAAGGAAACATACTACATCACTTCAAAAAAGTCTTAATTAATAATAGAACCTTTGAAAATGATACTTACATGGGAATTTTAATGGCGGGATCTGCAGATAATAAAGCCATCTGGTCCTGGATTCCCTCTAAAATATATGCAGCCTCTGCGTCCATTAGGCATCTGGCATTCTTTGGAAGCTCTGAAATATTGGCAATCATGATATCAACATTGTGATGCCCCAAGGCTATTTCCCAATATACAATAATCCTTCAGATATTAAATTTAAAACCAATAAACAATGCACAGTCTACGTAAGTTATAACAGGCATGCACTGGCATGGAGATAAAAATGAAACAAATTTCTGCCTCATCTCAGCACAAAGTCAAAAATATCCACACTGCATAAAGCCTTAAAACTAGAGCTTCTATCTTCCATGGACTTCAATCCAAAAGGAAACCATATTGCATTTTCAAAATGTAGTTAAAGTACATAAATAAATAACAAAAGAAACAAATGAAGCAAATTTACTTTATAGAAAACGATTAAGATGGTATAGTGTGAGAATCATTAGATTAGAGACTGCATACCTTGCTCAATTCTGAGTTCAAGTGGTAGTGCTTCCTTTGCCAAAGAAAGCTTCCCACCATTTGTCACCTTATCTCCTTTTCCCCCTTTAGCCAAACCACCTTTGCAAAAAACATCATTTATGTAGACATATAAAATCAACACAAATAATAATAGCCAATTAAAAGTAATGAACCAAAAATTTGATCCAGAATACCTTTAGCAAAGGTGGTTTCAAACTTTCCATCAGATTTTGAAAAGAGGTTAAATTCTCCTTTAGGTGAACCTATAAGAGAACAAACAATACTTGGAAAGAGTGGAGAGTGATAAATATTTATAGCAATACCATGATAAATCAACTTCAAACAACCTTATGATATTATAAAAATATTTCCATCAGTCACATCCCACAATTAATATTTAAAACGAATAAAGAAAGAAGTAACCTTCAGTATCAAACTGAACTCTTCTTCCCCGCTTTGACTTTGTTGAGCCATCATCCTTTCCTCCTAGCGATGCTTCAAAATAGCACATAAATGGAACAATCATTATTTAAAACATGGCAAGAAGAAAGTAAAGACACACGCATGAGGCATCGCTTAGAAAGAGTCTTCCTCAAATTTCAAACATGACATAAGCCCTGTTAAATTGGAAGCTTATAAGAACAAAGATTGAAAGTTTTCCTAGAAGCTAAAGAATATCAATTGATGGCTACCACATTGAGGCAAACTCCTGGACGGGGCAAGGAGGAATTATCACCCATGGTATCTTAGATTGAGTGTCAAGACTCACAGAAGAAAAAGCCAATGCCTGAGATTATACTATGACATGATGTATCAGTAGCTTATGGGTTGGATGCTTTAAATAAAACCCTAACCGGGTTTCGGACTAAAATTAATCGGCAACAGGCATGTAAAGAGTCAGAAAGAAAATGCAAAAAGACTCCTACGTTTGAGAGAAGATTTGCCCCCTTTCCCTCCTTTCTCCATTACTGATACTGAGCTCCGGGAAGATTTGCTATTGCTTTTGCCTGTTTGTCTCTTCACTCGAAGTCATCATGTTATATTAATATACGGAAAGTGGACTCTAGGATTTTTCAGTCTTTTAGATAGCGGGCCGAAACTGAAGAAACCCACCTTGGAACAAACCCAATCCATAATTGTGAACCCATCTTTGAAGATTGTGTTGTAGTTTCGTTATTGTTATTTTGTAATTCCACAATTACATGTTTTCATTTCAGGACTTCTGCTTCATAAATCATGTTGCGGAAATAAATCAGGGCTTGCTGAAGTGGAATTTAATCAAAGAAAAATAAAATACAGGTGCTTGTCCAATATGAAAAGCACTCCACACCCCCACCACCCGCAAACCAACCACACCCCCCACCCCCCAAAAAAAAAAAAGATTTTGAGTTTACAAAGACCTCTGTTACAACTGGAGTTAGCAATGATCAGCACTGCCTTAAATGCAGTATGTCCACAAATTATTTTCCCTACTTCTCCAGTGAAGCAAATAAATGTGAAATAAACCACTAAAAAAATCTATCCAACGTGAAATACAATGTTTACAGTAACTCTCGAAGTCTAACATTATCTCTAACAGCGAACCCCTGCCCTGCACACACAAAACATTATTTTCCAACTTTACTCCGAGCACAAAACAAGTCAACTTAATATGATAATCGGTCTGAATCCCACAAAACTGGGAAATGTAGTGGTGATGTCTCTGTCAAACGTACAGTGAATGAGATGTTAGTTACATTCCATGAACCTGAAATATAAGGCTTAATTGGTAATCAAATTCAAAGGTGAGAAATAGAGAATGCATATGAACAATATATACCAGCAACTATTCAGATGGTTGAAATTATTACAGCAAAAAAATATGTAATTCTGGGAGAGAAAGTTGACAAACCCACAACATTAATAATATACATGATATTATATTCTTGGTCCCAAATATATTGTCTTTCATAATAGTATCACCTTAATTAGCTCAAGCTTCTGAGCTAAACACAAAAGACATGTAACTGTATTCCTTTTAATCATACTTTGATTTAATACGTCCTCACTTGAGCTATTAAAGAGTCATATTCTTCAATAGAGATGGATGTCGCAAAACAAGGTTACCCCAGTCTTTCCTATCATGTTTAGTATCAGCTTCCTCAAAGGTCTATGTATAACAAAAAGTGACATCTACTGAAAAAAGAATTTGATTGGATATCCTATTATGTATTTGTGCATCAGTAATCCAACAATAAAACATAATAATTACACAGGAAATCAACACAACTTGGTATTTCCCAACATTAAGTGGCCAAATAAGCAGCATAAGCTTTTTACATTCGTGAGTTGCTATGAAGCCTAGCAAATATCAACAATGAATACAATCCATTGGGTTTTTGGCAATTAAAACTAGTAAGGAGGACTAAAGATATATGGAAGTCATATGATCAGTAAATTGACTTTATTCCAACTTTTGAGCATTTTCCATACTTTTCCTTCAATACTATCCAAGATTAAAGTTTTATAACATATGACTCAGCACTATTCGCACAATTTCAATTAAATCATTAATTAACACTCATATAAAATTCAAGACTAGATAATCAAACATCTTAAGATTAAGTATTAGGAATATTGTAAAGTAGCAATTATACAATTTTTGCAGAGTTCATGTGCATAACAATCGATTAAAAAAAAAAAAAGAATAAAGATAATTATAATTCACTTTAACTAATAGGTCTAGGAACAAATAATATCCCTTATTTTCCGGCTTATTATAAATAAGATTTGCATTAGTTAAAGGAGGATCAAAGCACCATTGAAAAACTAAATTTGACTAAATTAAACTACTCGTTACAAAATACATACAGAAAGCTCAGTCAGCACACTTCCTGAATCTCATTAATACATGCTAGGATGTGTGCTTGGAGCATCGGGTGAAAGACAGAAAGTGTTCGAGCAAACTCTTCAAAATCTAGTATACCATTGTGCTTAGTGTCAAACAAGTCAAATACCTACAAATATAGAAAGACTAATATGCATATATTGCCACAGAAACTTCCTTAATCTCATTAATACATGTTTGGATGTGTGTATGCGTGCATGCAAATAAACTTTAAGAGTTTGACTTATACAAAGTACGTGATCAGCAAATAAACTCTCCTCCTTGTTTGTCTCGAACAATGCTAACTAAATTCTTCCTGTAATGTAACACGTAGGAGCCAAGAGATATCAACATTGGAGTAAGAATGTGCATTAAAAGATAAATATTTTTCTATTGAATGAAAACCTTGATATGGTATTATGACAAGACAAGCTTAGCATTTCCACCTTCCAAATGCCCTGGTAGAAAATGAACAACTGCATAGAAAGAAACTCTGTTACCTTGATGATCAACCCATCGTCAATCACAGCACTGCTAATCTTCTTAAACAGTTCTACAGTGCCTCAATTTCACTTACACTAACTGCATTACAACAAGGAATAACACAAAGCTATTACTATCATCCAAATGTTTATTTCGCTAGAGGAAAGAATAAGTGAAGGGGAAAAAGTTTTGGATAAAGGGGCACATTATGTCATCTGTGTGCCAAGCTAGTTAACTCATGCCATTATGCTTTATTTTTCTGCCTTTTATCCATCTTAAACAACTTCATTGCTAGTTCTTAAAATGAATTTCTATGTGACATGATCTTATTGGCTTAGTGTACAGGTGAAGTGACACAGCTAAGGAATCCAAATAGTCTATTGCAGCATAAAGCAAACCTGAAAACCCAATTAGATGGAATTCAAATTCACTTCAAATATCAAATAATTATCACACTATCCATGGGAACCTAAATTTTTCATCAGGCTATCCCCAGGAAAGATGAAAAAACAAAGTATGTAACTTCTAATTTAATCAAAAAGAGAAAAAGGAGAAAAAATTACTCTCGGGAAGAAACACCAGACATGGTTAATTTAAAAAATTGCTCTTAGGAAAAAACAATTAATTAATTCTAGGAAGAAATTGAATTTAAAAAACATTTGTTTCATCTATTTAATAATTGGCAAATTTTCCCATATATATACTGTGACACAAAGTACTCTTCCAACCCTTCAAGAGATTATCTTCCATTAATGCTCCCATAATATGCTTAATTTAATTCTAGCATTATAGCAGTTGATGAGTTTCTTCAAACACAACAGAAGTTTAATTTAGGACATAAAAAATTTTGAAATATGATTTCATTGATAAATACTCCTGTTAGCAATCCAAACAATGTAATTATGAAGATTATTGAATAATTTTCTGCATATTTGATATGTTGATAGGATACAAGAATATATATACACATGTACAATTCTAATTTAGGAAGCACTATATTCTACTTTCCTAATTATATTGTTCATATCCTAAAACTACCAAATATACAACTCAATACTCCCCCTCGAACTAGAGCATATAAGTTATATACACCAAACTTGCTATAAATAAAATCAATACAAAAACCTCTAAGAGATTTAGTGAGAATATTTACTAGTTGATTAGTTGAATTGACATAGCTAGTAGTTATACAATCAAACATAATTTTTTCACAAATAAAATCACAATCGATCTCTATGTGTTTAGTCCTCTTATGAATCACTAGATTGGAAACTATGTGAAGAGTTGTTTGATTATAGCAGAGTAATTTCATTTGTAAAACCTTTGTAAATTTAAGCTCTTAAATAAATTGCTTCAACCAAATTAGTTCACACGTTACTAAGGCCATCGTCCGATATTTAGCTTCTATACTTGACCTAGCAACAACATCCAACTTCTTACTTTTCCATGGCATTAAATTGCCACTAATAAGGACACGGTAGCCTAAAGTTGACCGTCTATCAATTGTGGATCTTGTCTAATCTACATCAGAATGTCTAATAAGTCATGTATGACCCCTGTCTTCATACAATAAACCTTTGTCTGGTGCTGTCTTAATATATCTCAGGATTTTAATAGGTGTATTCTAATGAGAATCACATGGAGATTGCAGGAACTGACTAACTACGTTGACTATAGTACAGTAGTTGAGTTTTTCTACTAATCTCTGATATCTTCTAAGATCTGCAAGTGGCTCCCCCTTTCCTAGTAAAAGTCTAGTATTAAGTTCTATCGGAGAATCAATAGGGTTACAATCCAACATCCTTATTTCTTTTAAGATTTCCAGAACAAACTTTCTTCGAGAGATAACTATATGAAACATAGACTAAGCAACTTCTATCCTAAGGAAGTACATAAGTAGTTCCAAGTCTTTGGTTTGTAAACGATCAAATAGATGTGTTTTTGGTCAATTGATACCTTTTTGATTATTACCAGTGATAACAATATCATCAACATAACCACAAGATAGATACATGTCTATTGTGTTGTATGCCTATAAAATACAAAATGATCTGACTCACTGCGAGTCATACCAAACTCCTGAATAATAGCGCTAAAACATCTGAACCAAACATGTGGCAACTATTTTAAGCCATAAATGAGCGATGAAATTTACAAATCAAACTAGACTCCTCTTGAGCAACAAAACTAGGTGGTTGCTCCATGTAAATCTCTTCTTGAAGCTCACTGTGTAGGAAAACATTTTTAATAGTTAACTAAAATAGAGACCAATGACGAATGATAGCCATAGATAAGATTAACTGTACAGAGGACATCTTGGCTATTGAAGAAACCAAACCATGAACGTGAGTGTAGTTCTTGACAACTAACCGAGCTTTAAGACGATCAACTTTACTATCAGGACCTGTCTTAACTGTATAAACCCAATGACATCCAACAGTTGAACAATTAAGAGCTAATGATACTAAGTCCCAAGTATGATTATTATGGAGAGCAATCACCCCTTCGACCATTGCTTGTCACTAATCAAGATTAGAAAGGGTCTCATGGATGTTGAAAGAAACAGTAACAAAAAAAAGTAGACACAAAACTATAAAAGAGTGAAGAAAAACGATGATAACTAATAACATTATAAATAGGTTAAGGATTATGAATTCAATGCATACTTTTACGAATAGGGATAGAAAATTGATCATTAAGAGACAAGGCTGCAATAAGGGAGGCATATGAAGTAGGAAGCACATCAACAAAAGCACCAATAAGAATAATGTCAGTACCTATAATAGGAACAAATATGGTAGCCTCAGATGGAGATCCTTCAGTGGGTGGAGGAGATCTTTCAGTGGGTGAATAAGACATTGATTCAACGATAGGGACAATCTAATTGGTCGGTAGGAGAAAGAAGATAAGACACAGGAAGAATTGTGATAATAGACTCAGAGATTAGTGACATGGAATAGAAAAAAGGGGTACGACTAAAAAAATGTAACATCAACAAATATAAAGTATCGACGAGTGAATGGTGAGTAGTCTTTATACCCTTTTTAAAGATGTAACTGAAGAAAATACACTTGGTGGCTTGAGCAGACAACTTATCTTGACCAGGAGAGAAGATATGAACAAAATAAGTACAACCAAAGACACGTAGATGAAGAGGAAAGAAATGCTTATTAGGAAATAAAATGGAATGAGGTGTCTTATATTGGAGGATTGATGAAGGCATCCTGTTAATTAAGACACAGACAATGAGAACAGTATCTATCCAAAACTGGGAAGGAACCTGATTATACAATAGTAGGGTACGAACAATGTCAATGAGATGTTTATTTTTACGTTTAGCAATCCCATTTTGTTGGGCAGTGTATACACAAGATGACTGATAGAGGATTCCTTAAGAAGACATGAATTTAGTAAAGAGAACAGAGAGATACTCACAAGCATTATCACTTTATAAGGTATGAATAACAGTGTTAAATTGTGTCTTAATTTCGGCACAAAAAAATTTAAAAATGGAAAATAATTTTGAACGAAATTTCATTAAAATCAACCATATACTATAAGAATAATTATCAATAAATGTAATAAAATATTAAAACTTAAAGTAGACACGATACGACAAGGACCCAAACATCCAAATGAACTAATTTAAAGGGCAACACAGCCTGGTCATTAACACATTTGGGAAAGAATCTATAAGAATGTTTTCCAAGTTGACATGACTCATAATTTAAAGACGATAGACTAGAAAGACTTGGAACCATCTTTTGAAGCTTCAAAAGACTGGAATGACCTAGACGATTATAATGAAGAGCTGGAAACTCAAAAAAATTGCCATCACATAATATTTTGCCTCTGCACTTGATCTGGCAACGACCTCTTACTTTTTACTTTTCCATAAAATAAGATTTCCTCCAACAAGGACACAATAACCTGATGTAGAGCGCCTGTCAGAAGGGAAACCTGCCTAATCAGCATCTGAGTATCCAATAACCTGCGTGTGACCCTTATCTTCATATAATAATCCTTTTCTTGAAGTTCCCTTGATATACCTCAGAATCCGTAAAACTGCATCCCAATGACTATCACATGGAGACTGTACAAACTAATTAATCACACTTACTGCAAAGGAAATGTCAGGATGCAGTAACTTGGTATTAGGATCCATAGGTGAACTTACAGGTTTGTAGTCTATCATTTCTGTCTCTTCAAGGATATCTAGAGTATATTTTCTCTGAGAGATAACAATACCAATGTTAGATTAAGCCATTTCTATCTCCAAAAAGTATCGAAGTAATCCTAAATCCTAGTTTGAAAATGCTTGAACAAGTGTTTCTTGAGTTGTTCAATACCATCCTGGTCACTCGTTGTAATGACAATATCATCAGCATACACCATTAAATAGATGCACCTCTCCTGCTCCTATAGAGTCTGTAGAAGGATTCAGGTATTATGTGGTGTTTATGGATAATTACTCTAGATTTGTTTGGGTTTTTCCTCTTACTCTTAAAGTCAAGAGTGAAACTAAAACTATGTTTCAACAGTTTCAAGTTTTTGTTGAAAAAAAAGTTAGATAGGAAAATTAAAATTGTTCAAAGTGACTAGGGTGGAGAGTTCAGAAGCTTAGTTCCTGTTTTAAAAGAAAAAGGGATTCAATTTAGACATTTGTGTCCATACACACATTAGCAAAATGGTAGTGTGCAAAGAAAACATAGACATTTAGTTGAAACTGGTTTAACACTTCTTGCTCAAGCTCATTTACCTTTTTCTTTTTGATGGTTAGCTATTTAAGCTACTTGTTTTCTTATAAATAGATTACCAACTCCAATTTTATCTTATTCTTCAACCTTACCAAACACTGTTTCAAGCACCTGTTGAGTGTTATCAGTTAAAAGTGTTTGGATGTGCCTATTTTCCACATTTACGACCCTATAATAAAGTCAAACTAAATTTTCGTACTCAAAAGTGTGTTCTCATAGGCTATAATTAACAGTATAAGGGGTACAAATGTCTCAGTCCCACTGGTGGAGTTTGCATATCTGCTAGTGTAGTGTTTGATGAAACAGATTTTCCTTTTCAAACTCATCCAAATTTTTTACAAAAAATTAAGTCTGATAGTTTGAACTCTGATCTTGACAATCTCAACAGTTTCTTTATACCTGAAAGTATGTGTTTTCAAAACTCTGATTCTGACAATAGGGTAAAAGATAATTCTGAAAATTCTAATTCTGACAAAACTGGAAATGAGAATTCAAATCAATCTATCACAGATCCAATTCCATCACCAACCCATACAAATTTTGCTTTTGATATACAAACTATAGAACATATTGATAAACCTGATCTAAGATATCACCTTAGTCCAAACACATTTTAAAAAATTACACTTGATAATTCAAATTCAGCTTGCTTGCCCAATACTTCTTCAAGCCCTCTTGAGGTTGATCTGCCAACAGAATATGCCTCATTATCTCAGTCTAAGGATGAGCCTAAGGTAGCATCAGTTAAGCCTAGTCATCCAAGGATAACTAGATCCAAGACTGGTTCATTGCCTCCACCAAGAGTGTTCACACATGGTTATTTCAGATGATTTAGTAGAGCCTAAAACTGTTACTGAGGCCTTAAACAAACCATATTGGTTTCAAGCAATGAAAGAGGAATTCAATGCCTTACAGCAAAATCATACCTGGGAGTTAGTACCAATGAAGCCCAACATGAGTATTGTAGATCATAAGTGGGTGTTTAAGACTAAACTCAAGGTAGATGGTTCCTTACAGAAGTTTAAAGCTACATTGGTTGCAAAAAGGTTTCAACAAACTCCTGAAATTGACTACTTAGATACCTTTAGTCCAGTGGTGAAACCTGTGACATTAAGAGTAATTTTTACTTTGGCAATGACTTACAACTGGTCTATACATCAAGTGGATGTAAACAATGCATTTTTTAATGGAGTATTAAAAGAAGAGGTGTTCATGACTCAACCAAAAGGGTTTATTGATGCTGAAAAACCTAATCATGTTTGTAGACTAACAAAAGCCTTATATGGATTAAAACAGACTCCTAGAGCCCGATATGAAAAATTGAAAGATGAATTGGTGATTAAAGGGTTTAAAATTCTATTGTTGATACTAGTTTGTTTGTATATAACAAAGAAGAAATGAGTGTGTACATTCTAGTTTATGTTGATGATATTTTGTTGATTGGAAATAATTCTCAGTTTATACAGAAGTTGGTAGATGAATTGAATATGTTTTTTGCTCTAAAGACTTAGGTGAGTTAAGTTATTTTCTTGGTTTTGAGACACATAGGAGTGATGAAGGGCTATTATTGTGTCAGTCTAAGTATGCTCAAGATTTGTTGATAAAACAAATATGTATGAATGTAATTCTTCTGCTACTCCCATGGTTGTTGGGTTAAGGTTACATGGAGAAGACAATGAGTTATTTGAACAACCAACTGTGTACAGAAGCACAATTGGTGCTATCCAGTACTTGCTAATGACCAGACCAGATTTGAGCTTTGCTGTGAATAAACTTAGCCAGTTTCTATTGGCACCAACAAAATTGCAGTGGCAAACTTGCAAAAGAATCCTTAGATATGTTAAAGGAACACTGAATATGGGGATAATGTTTAAGCCAGCATCAGTGTTGTCCATAGAAGCATTTGCTGATATAGATTGGGCAGAGAGTTTGACTGATAGAAGGTCAACCAGTGGTTACTATGTTTATTTTGGAGGAAATCTAGTGCAGTGGAGTTCAAAGAAGCAGAAGGTAGTTGCATTGTCTTCAACAGAAGCTGAATATAGAGCCTTGAGTCAAGTTTCAACAGAAATAGCTTGGATTAGAAGTTTGTTAGAAGAAATTAATGTGAAGTGTTCATTAAAACCTTTGGTGTGGTGTGATAATCAAGGAGTAGGTTGCCTAGCTTCTAATCCTATATTTCATGGTCGTACTAAACATATTGAATTAGATGTGCACTATATCAGAGAACAAATTGCATCCAAGCTTCTAGCAGTGCAATTTGTTTCATCAGAATTCAAATTGCAGATTTGCTTACTAAACCTTTATCAATAAAAAGGTTCACTAGACTAAGAAGCATGTTGAGCCTAAAGGAGTACAAAACTGAAGTAAAATCAACAAGTGAATTGGTTGAGTTGAAGGAGGAAGATAGGGTGGTTTCTGAACATGAGTGACCTGGTTGAAGGAAGATGAGGTGAGTATAGAAGAATGGAAGATTATAGAGATGTGGTGCAATGAAGTTGAAGAAATAAAATTGGTTGTAGTGGAATAATTATTGGTTTTCTTTGTGCAAATCAAAGACATCTTTGATTTGAGGGAAGATGAGAAAACCAATAATAATGATATTATTGATACGTTGCGTTTTGGAGTAGTGAGAAAAAAAAATGGTGCATTTTGAGGATTGAAATTAAACTTGTGAAGGCAAGAAGTTAGGGTTCGATAGCTGCAGTTCTTTCCAAATTATTTCAGCAACTCAAAGCATGAGCAGAGGCGATTAGAAGCTCAAATGTCACGCAATCGGTGTGAGTGATGATCCAAAGGTGCAGGTTTTTTTTTTTATGACAGCTGTATTTTTATTTTTGTTGGTTTTCTTGTATAAATACTGTTGTTTCTTGTAATTCTGTGAATTCAGAATAATTTAGAAGAAATTCAGTGAACTGTGTGTGTGCGCTTTATCTCTGTCTTGTAATTTCTTTGCTGAGTTTATAAAATGCAATAAATCTTGTCATACAATAAAAAGAAACGAAAGAGAGATCTACAAACACAGCTAATAAAAGCATCATAGAAGCTCATTGTTGAAACAAAATAAAATCTAACAAATACATGTGATGACGCCAATGCCAGCGATAAAAACAACTGTAACCCCGCTAACGTAAAGGATCGTAAATCAAATAAAACAATAAGAAAGATAAATCTTGAAGCATATATAGAAAAGTGTAGTTAAAATAAAAAGATAAAACCGGGCTGACCTATGGGAAAAACCAGAGAGAAGAAAAATGGAAGAGAAGGGCGGAGGATGGGAGGAAGTCAAGATTCTCAGCTCAGACATGCCTCGTTACTTTTTTAATAAAAATAAATGAATAGGTTAACTGTTATCATCGAGTTAAAAGGGGTTTTTTTTTTTTTTTTTTTTTTTTAAGCAAATGAATTAAGTTATGGAATTAACCTTAAGAGCTTCAAATTATTACGAAAATGCCCTAAGATATACGTTTAAACTAATCGGCATGTTTCATAGTATTCCATTGTGTATGTTCTCTTCTGCCGCCGCCGTTCAAGCAGTCAAGCTCAACGGGTCTCCTCCAGCGACTGAATTTTGAAAGCATAACTGAAAGTGATTTTTTGCTATTCTTTCCCTCGACGTTCTAAGTGTCTGTCTTTGCTCTTTAGTCGGCACCGATCGTTGCTGACGGATTGTGTGATCCAGGTTAGTGTCCTTCTGTTTTCCTATGTGATTAGCAGATGCACAATTGATCTGGCAAATATAAAGTGATGAAGTGAGTGCTGATGATGATCTATTCTCTCTGGCTCTTTTGTCCAGGTTATATTTACCTGCAATCATATATATACACCTTAGTTTCATTGTTAGATTTTATGAATTCTTAAAGAATGGTAGTCGCCTAGATAATTGCACTTGGAAATTCAATGAATTACCAGTAGTTTCCTCTATTGGCCCCCTTAGATAATCTCTTTCTCTCTAGTCGGTGGCCAACGAAGTTTATGTTTTCTCATGATTAGTCCTAATGGATTAGGCAAAAGGGGGAGCGATTATATAGGGCGAAAGTTAAGCAGAGTTGATATTGCTTTAATGATTTGTTGATAGCTAATATTTAAAATAGCTTCGGTTATAATTACTCTGTATTCCATTTTTTTTGGCCTTGATAGCCTTAGATTAATGGTTTATGTTCATATGGAAAGCATTGTGATTGTGGTAACAGCACAGGCTTCCAAAAAAGTTTCTTGACAAATTTTTAGTTAGAGATTTGGTCTTATATTACATGAAAATTCAACTTTAACAAAATTGTAATCCAGAATTTGATTATGTATAGAGTCACAAATGAGATTAAAAAAAAAAAAAAAAATTCTCCGTGATTTATATTGTGTAGATGCACTGGAATGTCTTCTAAAGATAGAAGTAGAACTCTGTTTAGTAGTCAGATGGTGATATTCATGGGGCTGAAAATGGATAATTGTGGTGTCCATTTGCAAATGAAGAGTTGGTAGTGGCAGATTTCAATGAAGTTTTCATTTCAAAAAAAAACTTATAAAAAATATGCTTGCTTTTTGGTTGTTGCTTTGTTATGTTTGAACAAGCATTTCCGCTAATGATTCTGAGCACACCAGATTATCAATGTAATTCTAAATAGATGTTCAGGTTTCGTAGAGTCTGGATCAACGAATGCTCAAAGAATATCTCTAGAAAATTTTCTCTTCTCCCTGTTACTGCCGCTATTAATCAAATTACCTCGCTGAAGCTCTGAAGGTCTGTGGCCTCTTAGATCTATTTAGGTTATCATGCTCATTTACATTTATTTTGATTTGCTAATAATGGAAATATTTTGTTTTCTCTTTTATTTATTTTTGACACGGAGAAAGTCAATCCAGTCTAATTAGTTGGTTTAGAATGGTCAAGTTTATTGCTTTCAGGGTTTTAAATGGCAGAATTTGTAGCTCTTAGGGTTTAAGATATAGAATTTTGTTATTTTAGAGTTCAGATATTTCACTGTCATATTAATTACTTGTAAAGAGTAAGCTTTAAATATCTTCAGATTTTCTGGTATGATTGATTTGTACAGTGGTTTCATGGATCAATATAGAAGTACTAGGGTGTCTAATTTTATATATATATATATATATTTGATGTTGTTTTGTGAAACAAATAAATGATCCATGTCAGACACTATGCTTTTTTAGTTAATCTTCTCTAGTGAAAATTGTTATTTTAGCATATTGACAAGAATTGGTGCGTTTTTTCATGTGTTACAGAATATATATAGGCATAAAACCTTACCTAAAATGTTATTAGATGGTGTCTAATCATTGCACTAAATGTAAGGTAATCATGGTTAATATTTGAGGTGTGTAATAAGGATGTTATTAGATCTCTTGAGGAGTATAATTTAATTAGTGATATAAAATCATTAAAAAAAGTTGCAAGACATGATGAAGAAGAGTGCAAGACTAATTAATCACAAATAACAAAAAAGAGACACTGGTTAAGGGTTGCAGGAGTATCAACACTCGCTGTTGGCATGCGCAAATTTAAACATCTAAAAGGATGGGTGGTAGAGATAACAAATTTTCTGCCATGACATAAACATTGCAATTTTTGAAAAAATAAAATAGAAGGTCAAGCAATTTGAACTTAAAACTTTTGGCTTGGATTTGTCAAATCGATTATCAGCTACAATTCTAATGTAAGGTAATTACTTTTGTTCTTGTTTCATTGCATTAACAATTAAACTACTGAACTTCAATGAAATAGATGATTACGAATTAGCATCAGAAATTTAACTTGCTGAGTATATATACTATGTTATATTGTTGTAAAAAGGTGAAAATTGAGATCAATTAAATTATTGAAGAAACAAATATAGGATGCAATAAAAATTTTGAAGAATTAAAGGGTAACATTGAAGAGGAACTGTAAAAAATTGTATACTTCTGATTTGTAGTTACATTATTTTGATTATAAAATTTGATCTAAGTTTGTGATTCTAATACATAATCATTCATTTAATTGTAATTCAATGGTTTAGAAGTTGACATGTTGGAACAAGAACAAATGCAACTACTATGTCATGCCCAGAAATTTGCCTTTTAGATGTTTATATTTGGACATTCTGAAGGCCAGTGTTTGATAATCCTAAGACCCTTAACCCTGTCTCTCTTCATTCTACAACTTATGAATTTTGCTATTTGTATTTCTTTTCTCTCTATATCATCTGCAGGGATATTATATGGGTTGATATTTCTGTTTAGGTTAACCCTTATTGTAAGGTGGATAAATTGTGATTAAAGTTGCTACAAGTGATTCTGATAGATTGTATGTGGTGTTGGTCTTAGTGAACTAACTAGTCTGCTGTATGTTGTAGTCAACAATCTCTCTACTTGAAAAAGTACTTGATGGCAGAAATAAGCCAGGGTATACTTATAGATATTGTGGACGAGGATTGGATGAGAGACACTCTTCCTGACGATGGTAATATTTATGGACCAAATGAAAAGATAAGAATCTCTTCATGGCTTATTTGTTCATATTCTATTTTATTAATGCAGAGCTTGAATTGCCACCAGTGGTTGATCGGCCTGATGATGCCGAAGACTCAAGTATGTCCATCATTTGACTAATTTCTATTCTTATTTTTGTATAAAATTGATTTACATATAAGGAGAAAGGTCGTCTCTATTTGTAGTTGATAGTACTAGAAAAATATATTGAATATATGTTTCGACATACTGTTTGCTAATTATTTTCGTTTTCCAGACCAGGAGACTCAGCAAAAGAATGAAGACATTTGGCATGATCTTGCTGTGGTATCTTAGTGAGACCATAGGGTGTGAAGTGTGATCTTGTAGTGGACCCCCCTTTCAAGGTTCTCGACGTTTGTCATGTTCATTTCCGCTCTGAGTTCAGTTGTAACTAAGCGCCGCTTTTGGTGAAGTGCAGTTCACACTTGATATGGAAAATACGTCCTCTTCAGTTCAAGTTCACCTTTCTCTCGTTTATCTAAATTGGAAAATGCAGGGAAACTATTGGTACTGGATCAGAATATGACTGGAATTTAATGGACTTGAGATTGTATTAGGATGTTTTTATTTTTAATTTTATTTTAATGACAATAGAAATAAAAATTTGTTTAAATATAAACCTGTCTTCGATCTGACTAGGATAATACCGAGTATTAACACCCGA
>JAJEJH010000281.1:0-296538 GCA_026122585.1 Anacardium occidentale
GACTTAATTGTAGCATAAAGTTCTCACATACCATTCACTTGAGTTTTTTTGCCTTCAGGTTCTGCTGTGTTTGTTGGTGATTCAGTATGAAGGATGGCAGGACACTGTAAAACCATATTATCAACATAACCTCCATCTCCATCATTCTTCGTACCTTCAGAATCAACCGTGCTTTTAGCTGACTCAGCATCAATTGCATGATCCTTGAAAGCTATCTCATCAACAAAACTTCCAGCTCCAACATCCTTTCTAACTTTAGATTCTTCAGTGTTTTCTGTTGATTCAATATTAGCAACCTCATGACCCTCCAATACCAATTTATCAACAGCATCTTTGGCTCTATCATGTTTTGCATGTCTAGACTCTCCAGTGTTTATGGGCAATTCAATACAGACAATCTCCTGATCCTTTAAATTCAGTTTATCAACATCATATCTGGCTCCATCATGCTTTGTACGCTTATACTCTCCAGTAACTATGGGTGATTTGGCATCAGTACTATCATAGTCCTTCAAAACAATTATATCAACAGCATCAGTGGATCTGTCACGCTTTTTACCTGCAAGGCATAATGCATATATATATAGAATAATAAAAAGAATTTTTAAATGTGAAGACAAAATTGTACTTCCAAGTAAACCACTAGAGTTTGTGTACCCTTAACCGAAGTTTCTAGTGGCTCTCCTCTCTTTCTTTTCAAACAGCCAGCTTGACCTTTCTTCTTTGCTATCTGTTTCAAAGGCCAGATTAAACATACCATAGAGTTAAGGTCAAACAAAGTTTCAGGAGAAAAAGTTTCACATTGATCTTAGCTGATATTCTTGGATAAGTAAATAAATATTTGCACTTACTAATTTTAGTTTCTTCAAGGGCAAAGAAACTGAAATATCAAATGAAAGGTCATCCTCTTCCATTTCCTTCCCACTTGAGTTTTCAGTGCATGGAGATAATCAATCCAACCTACTCTTTCTTGAGCAATTTGCGACAATATCAGTTTCTTCAGGATTAGCAGTGCCACTGTAAGGCGACCGTTCTTCTACTCCATGCCATCAAAGACATCTTGATTCAGTGTGATTAGATTTTCGTAAAAAAAAAGTGCTATTTTGTTATTCTATTACAGAGATTTTATTGTTATAGATATTAAACATATTATAATCAACGAACACGAACACTGATCGAGTTAAAGACAACTTAACGTATTATGGAAACTAATACAACTTAAACAAAGTAGAATCCGCAGGGGATGAAGGAAAAATCAATTCTAACTATGACATTCTTTTTATTTAATCAATAAAAATAAAAACCCAAATTCTTAGTTGACCCCATTGCTTTACTCACACTCAGAAAATGTGTATGACACATGATGTAGCTTTTATACTACCATATGGTATTAATTAACTACCATGAAGAACAATATAATAGAGAATGCATAAAAAAGAAAACAGAGACAAATACACTTCACACCTAAAAAGTTATCAGCTTTATGAGTTTTCCTTTCAATTTTTGCATAAAATCTGAAAAATGTGGCACCGTTGTTATACAATCAAAAGAAGTCCGAGTGGGAGAACTGAGTTTCAGAGAAGAAGATACGATTTCAGAGAATAGGGAGCAATGAGAATTCAGAGAGAGAGAGCATCAGACCACATCTCTATCGAGTTTCTAAAAGTGAATCAACAAACGGCATCGTTTTTTATCCTTGATTATAAATTCGAACTTGGACAAAACGGTAGGGTAGAGAACTGATTCATTTATAGAAAACGACAACGTATCGTCATGTCACTTCAGATTTCTCCTCCAACTCCTTTTCCCGCTTTACATGCTTCAGCTTCTGTCGAACATTGTATCGCTTTGACTAAGAATTCAGACAAATCATCCGCCATACTTATGAAAACAAAAAACTTTATGCTACGAGCCTCCACGAAACCCAACAAAAAAAATTCGAGGAACCTGAATGCCTTCAAATGGGGATGAGCCCAAACACTGACCTTGGACACCTGCTTTTGGGGTCGAACTTATTTGCCTCCTTCCCAATCCCAGTGAAGCCTGAACGCATAGCGCTTAAAACGAAGCAACTCAGGTGGATTTTAAAAGTGCGCAGAGTAAATATTCCATTCCTGGTTTACTTTCACAACTACACCAGTCCACCGTCCATCTACATACATCGCATCAACAACATCTTTGGCTTGAAGGTCATGATAATTGTTTGGAGGCAAGGGTCTCACAAAAGAGAACTGTCTCAACGTATTCAGTTAATGCCTTTTGAAATCCATTATCACGAAGAAAATATTGGTATTCTGTATGGAAAAATCCACCCTTTTTAGTCCTTTGTTGGGAGGAGTCAATGGTGGTGGCTCCAACAATTTGGCCACGTACTAAACACCATTAAACCCATCTGAATCACTGCTCGCTTCCACTAAAGAGCATTTTTTGAAGAGGGATTTGTCATCACTACTGGGCATGTTCAGATTCCTTCTTTATCCTGGCAACAAATGAAGAAACCATCAAAGGCTTTCAGAGGTTTCTTAAGCACTAAGACAGAGAGAACAAGGACATTCATGGTTTTGTTGTGTCCTACATTAGAATGCGATAGAGCCAGTGAAGAGTCTGTTCGTTTTCCTTGCGTAGCCAGAGGTTGTATTGACTGCATTTGCAGCATTTTTTGCTTCACTTTTTTAGCTAAGGTTGTAACATACATATATATAGTTTCATGTTCGAACCTTGAACCACAGAAATGGTGGGTGAATCAAATGTTATTGAAAGTTGAATGGTTTAATCTCAATCTTTGAATTATAATCTCTTCGAGCCTTATTTTACTATTGTAATGATATATTTTTAATTGCAATCTAAAGACATTTAAATCTCACTGTTAGTATGGATTCTTAAATACAGTTTAATTTGTACATGAATTTTTTATGTTACTTTAATAAAAAATATTATCTAATCATCGATAAAAATATTGATGATGTAGTTATCTCTATGTGATTGGATGAAATACTAACTCATCTTTTGACTAAAGTACATATATTCCTTTTTTAGTATGAATTGCTTAATTGGTCTCTCCTCTTATACGCAAACCCAAATACATTACCAGCCAGCCCCTTAATTTTTTTATTTCTTGACTCAAATTAATTATTCAAAATTATAGAAAATATTTATAATTTAGTATAAACATAAAGTTCAAGGGACGGCCATAATAAATCCCTATTCGTTCGTTTACATTTCCAATTCCTTTATTTTAGAGTAACGTGGCATTGAATTATTAGCTGTTTATTTCAGACTGCTCTTAGCACCTGTAGGAGATTTGAACACACTGTTATACAACAACCGAAACAAAATGCCAACCGTTACTTAACAGCCGTCTTCGAGAAACACTGTGGTTTCCGAACGAAGCAACAAAACTGAAAATTTTTTTCTTGGATTAATAACGAAAAAGTGAGATAAGAGTGGTGGCTTGGTGGGTTTAAGGCTTTGTGTGATTTGAAGGCTAAAAAAGTAGTTGAAATTATGGGTGAAATTGGGATAAAAAGCGGAGATTATAGTTTGCTTAAGGATTTCAGATTGAAAATTGAAGCACAAGAAGAGGGTTTCTCTTTTTGTTTCTGGGTTTATCTCCTAAAGTCTTGCACATTTCCTGCTACACTCATTAGTCAGGTTTCAAAGGACACGCTTTTGTGTTTCTTGTTTTCCGTTGAGAAAACCCATTCGTTGTTTTTGTGTTTTTATGTTGATTTCTTGTTTGTTTGAACTTGATTTTAGGGATTCAACATGTTTTTTTTTTCTGCTTTGATACTTGTTTTGGTTTGTTCTAGTTTATACCCAATTGTATTTTGGTCGGTTTTTCTGGAATTTTACTGCTTAAATATTTAGTTCAATGTTGTTAGATTTTCTTCAGTTTTAGTTGGAAATGAAAAATTTTCTCTTTCCTAAGAAATTAAATGTGCTTTTAAGTGAATCAGGGTATGAGTAGGAAAGTGTGTTTTTGATGAGTGTTTTGTGATCTTTCATCTTATTTTGTGGCATTTCATATTTTTGCTGCAATTGTTTTAGAAATGTGAAATATTTTGATCCAGTATATTTATTTGTTTTTTGTGTTTTCTTTTGACTAGTCTGTGAATTATAGACCATATCTCATATATTAGAATTCTCTATTAACTAATGAAGGCAAATCAATATAAAAACAATTATTTTTTATGAGTGTGCTTCGAAGCTGGGAATTCGTACTTTTGAGTTTGTTCATGAAGTAAATAAGCTGGTTTATTTTTCTATTTTGTAGGGTGCATTGAACATGATAAGCTAAGGTATTTAAATGCCAGTTGATTAATGACATACTTTACAATTTTCAGTGAAAGTGCATTCTTTGATCTTTTATTAGTTCTTCTTGGAACGCAATAAAATTTTGATTTAAATTGTATTGTCTCTGCAGGTGGATATTCCTGGCAGTTCTCCCTTTCTAGTGCTAAACGAGAAGAAAATATTGAAGCTTTTTCCTCAGATTTCATTACAACATAAAGCTCTTGACTCTGAAAATTCTACTCCTTTGACAGAAATCCCTCACGCATCTATGGAGACTGAATTTCCTTCAGAAAAATGGGTTCATGTTGGATGCAAGGTGTGTTTCAAATAGATAACTAGTAATAAGTTAACTGGATTCCGATTTTTGTTGGTCATATGTATAATCATCTTCTTTTACCTTTTCAAATACAATGTTGATTGGTTGCTCAGTCTAGTCATTTCACAATGGAATTATATGGATGATCTTTTAGAAGAAATTGAATTGTTGGGATTAAACTGGTTGATGCTTAAATGGAGTTTAATCTGATATTTGATTGAGATGGTGATGAGATGTTGGTAGATACATTCTCAGTAGTGAATCAACTAGATATAAGATCTGGTGTTGCAGTTAGTTACTTTCTGTAGAACCCAGAACTAGAATATAGGAATGTTTTGTGTGCTTAAGAGCGAATAATTTTCTAGTCTACTTGATGCAGTTGGTATTTCTAATGCAATTTGTCTGGACAATGTATGTATTGAAGGCCAATTTCTGGTTTTGGTACTTTTGTTGGTTGAAATCTTGCTGATATAGGATGAAAGTGTTGAAGCTAGTACATAAACATAGCACTTTATGTGAGATGTATTGGATCAAGTTCATGTAAGAAATGACTATTTCATACCATATGCCAAGCTAGCAGTAAGCCCAATTTTTTTAATGTTGAGGGATTTTCTTTATAGTGTCTTTTACATTTAAATCTTTGTTTTCTACAATATTATATCAGTAACTATTATACATTCCTTTGTACCCGATCAAATGTTTTTTTTTTTAATGCATTCTCTAGCATTATGGCTGGATCTGATTGTTACACTTGGTGATTCTGATGCTTAATGTTATTTTTTGGATATATGAAATTCTTAAATTTCTAATTTGTTTATGTGCTTTTTTTAGGTTTCTGTTGATTCTGTTCTGCTTCATATTGACGGGGGGATTGTTGCAGAGCAGCCTTTCTCTTCATTTGTCTGTGGTGATTCAATGCCAAATTCTTTGAAGAAGATAACATTGGTTGGTAGTGATGTGCAAGGTTTTGTCCACTATGCAAAAGTCTTGCCTCTAAACTTTTCTGTTAGTGAACACTATGCTAAGGTGCGCTGAAGTTCTAGTATCAGTTTCTTGGAAATTTCTTGTCATCTCATTTCTGTACCAGCTATTTTTGTTTCTTATTTCACATATATATGTTATAGGAACCACCTCTACAGTTATCAATTGGTAATTCATCTGCCTCTGAGATTGAAGAAGATAGTGATGGTGTTTGGAGCATTGTGGGTGGCAAGGTTAGACACTTGAGAGGACATTAATGTTATGCATTTTCTAGTAGATCACTTATCAATTTATTGGATTGAGAGGAGTTATGAGATATTGCTGCAGAACATGATGTTCTATAAGTTATAGCTTACGAAATTATGATCAGATAATACCAGTTTGAGATTTCTTCTAATGCATTCACCATTTTTCAGGCATCTTGCCGCAGGATCTTTTCCTTGGATGTTCATTTATTAAATGCCTTTGGAGAGCTTGTAAACAAGGAACTTGAGGTTTATATATTTTGCTTTGCTTGCTAAATAATTCGTCACTTGTTGCTTGTTTGTTTCTAGCAGCATTAATACTTATGTTTGAAGTTGGCTGTTGAAACAGGTTGTCGCTTCACTTTTGTATGCTGACAATGATAGCCCTGTAGAGAAGACAAATGATGGAGAAGCTCCCCTCCTGACAAGCTATGATGGAATTGAATATGCTTCTTGTGATAGACCTTGTAAAATATTGCATGGGTTAGCTTCCTTTAAGCTGAAGATATCTCAGGTAAAATATTAGATGCAAAATTTAGGTTGTGGTTCTTATAGTAAAAAATGACCTTTTCTTGTGGCACTTTTGGCACAGTGACATTTTGGATCCTGTTCACTTTTTGTATGGAAGTTTACCAAGATCTTGCTGTAGTGCATGTCAAACTAAGTTGTCATTCAGTGACTCTGCTAAAATATCCTTTTTACATTAAATATATTCATCATCTTTATGAACTCAACATATGGTGTCACAGGTTATCCTAGTGGAAGTGATTGTAACATAGAACTGCAAGGTAGGAGGCTGCAATAATAGGCCTCTTTCACATGGAACTTGTGGTCTGATGTAGTTTGAAAGTTTATCTTATGATCGTTTACCACTATATATAGTTACTACTGTAATGTTTTATTAAGATGTAACATCCAAGATGAACCCATCCGCTTCTTGTGAAACAAAAACTTAAATGTGGTTTTTATCTTTGTGATCTGTTGTGGCTACTTCGTTTGGCTTGTATTCCCATGGATGAAACCATTGGTGCTTTTTGTAGTTCAATGCATTCCAACTTTGGATATATATGAAGCAGGGATGGACGTTAACTTCTTTATGATATACTTTATTGCTGCAAAATTGAAGTGATTGTAGTAGTTTGACTTTGCACTACTCGTCTTTTTCTTTTTCTTTTTGGTTTTCTAGATCTGTAACAGTCTGTAGTCTCTTATGTATTTGTGGATTTTATTTGAGGTTATCTACTATGACCTCTTACTTTGTATCAATCTTTACAATTTAAGCTGTGAAGATTGTACATGCTTAGAGTGCCTCAATGTTGTAACTGGCAACTTTAAATTTTGGTTTTGAATGGCCTAATATGTCAATAGGTTCTAATTATGACTTTAATGTTTATATCGCTGAGCCTGTGTAGAAAGGCCTTTTTGAATCCCATGTCTTTGTTCAAGCTTGTGAATTTGTGTGGTTATTTGAGTCCCTCGTTGAGAATATATCCTCTTTATTGGAACCAAGTTATCAGACACTTGAATATTTCATTTTGGTGACAATAATTCCCTAATGTATCATGTGGTGATGTGTCACAATCGAAAAAGGGAATAGATATGCACAAGAAGAATAATTTAATGTTGTTGTTACCTGTGCCATTACTTTTTGGGTATGATAATTTGAAGTTTTAAAGTTGTGTTATCAGTAAAATTTGCCAATTTGTTAATTTTCTCCCATTTCAGCTTTCATCCAAGTGCGACAATAGGTTGTTCCGTATTAGGTTTGAAGTACCAAATGTTACTGGGTATCCTTTCCTGAAGGCTCTCTCCCATCCAATTCGTTGTATCTCAAGAAATCGTACTATACGCACATTCCCTATAATAAGCAGAAAAATCCCAGCTGCTGTCCATCCACTCGATGGATCTCAATCATGTGGATTTGATGATGGATCTGTAGAATTTCAACACAATACTGTACGTGAAGCAAAACCTAGTCCATCGTCAAAGCGGGTGAGGTTGGAACAAGAAAATATATCTGTCATGGAGCAACCTGAGGGGGAATGCAACTCTCATCCCTGGACTGCTAATAAGGTATTTCATGAGGTTTCCTTCTCTTATCTTTAATCATAATCTTTTAAAGATATAGCTGCTTTTAGATATTGGGTATGGATGGTGGCTACTGACCTTTTTCTTTTAGCATAACTTGGATGATTATGGTAAATGTGCACAGTTCTCTTCATTGTAGAACCACATAGTTCATGAAATACTTATCTTTTGAAGTCTTCTTATGTATTTTATGAATATTCCATATTCTAGACATGATTCCAATTATATTATATGTTACATTTGACCTGGCAATTAATTAGTTTTGTCCATTCTCATACATGCATGCAACCAACTCTCACAACTGAACTCATTACTATAATAAATGATCATTGCCATCTACTAAAATATGTTTCGCTCTGTGTATCTGGGCAGACATTTCATGTTTTTATGTCTAGAAAAAAAAAAACACGTCGATTTCTTTTGTGATTTTGGTAGTTCTATTTGGACCTTATCTATACCCTTGATGCAAGAGCCATAGGGTCTT
The DNA here is from genome assembly GCA_026122585.1 of Anacardium occidentale. Taxonomy (NCBI): domain Eukaryota; kingdom Viridiplantae; phylum Streptophyta; class Magnoliopsida; order Sapindales; family Anacardiaceae; genus Anacardium; species Anacardium occidentale. The sequence goes on from JAJEJH010000281.1 coordinate 8,408, forward strand.
TCTAATAGCAAGGGCAAATTTTGTTCTTAGTTCTGGAGAGTGGAAGAATGAAAATGTTGTGGAAATCATAATCGATACAACATTGTTCAAATGCGATTTGGAAAATAATGCTTGTTACAACCAGTTTCAGTAAATGACAAATTAAATTTCTGTCACACTTTAGATTCTTCGTCATCATGCTCCATCCTTAGTAGCTATTTATTCCTTAAAAAGATATTTTAATGATGGTGACTGCCTTTTTTTTTTTTTTTTGCTGATTTTCAAAATTTACTTGGTGATCTACATTTATTTTGATATTTAATCTTTTCTTATTGAAAACATATTGAACCCAATTCACACTAATTTTAATTAGGCTGAGAATGCATTTGCAAATTCGAATGGGAGACATGAAAACTTTGTGGAAGCAGACAACTCGCCATCAGATTCAGAGAGCACTGGAGCAAGAAACTCATCTCTTAAGAGTATGCTAAGTAGTGGAGATTCAGTTTCTGACTTAACAATCTTTAAGTACTGCCTGGGAAACTTGGCTGAGAAATCTCGTGTGCTCAAGGAGATTGCAGCCTCTTCTTCTGATGATGAGGTGTTGGAGTTTGCTCATCAAGTATCCATTTACTCTGGATGTTCTCACCACAGGTGATCTACAAGGGTTTTTCATTTTCTAGCATTATCATATGACCGATCATATTCCTGTCGAATCACTTAGTGAGCACATAATGAAACCCTGCTGATTTGATTGCTATTTGTTGATGTTTGTAATGGAAAAAATATGCTACATGAAAACTAGTATCTTGAATTTGATTATTTGCCTCAATTGCTTGCTAGCATTTTTAGCTGAGAACCATAACCATATTAATATATTAAAGTTTTTGTTGTGAACCACAGCACGCAATTTTGCTTTCATGTTTTCTGTTACTGTATCTCTATAACTTTAAGAATGGGATGAAATAGGACTTCCAATTCTTTCTTGGTAAGAGAGCATGTATATCTAATGCCTTTTGCTTCCTCCTATATGTCTTAGTATCTGTCTGTCAGGAAGGAAAGCTACTGGCTTGGTGTCCTCAATTGTGGGGATAACTGAACCAATTGCAATATTGCTGTAGATCTTTTTGCATATGTCACATGTCAATAAATATCTGTCAGATTAAATCTTAGGTTTCTGTGTGCTATGTACCATGTAAGTCTGGTTTCTAATCCTATTTTGTAAGAAAGATACTTTTCCCCATCATTCAGGTATCAAATAATCATTGCAAAGAAATTGATTGAAGAAGGAAGAAATGCTTGGAATTCAATCTCTCAAAACAACCAAAATGTTCATTGGGGTAGTGCAATTTTTGAAATTGAGGAGCATTTCATGAAGATTTCATGTTGCAGTACTAGATCTCTCACACAACAGGTCCTCTGTCTCTGTCTATCTCTCTCTCTCTCACACGCACACACTCATGCACACTCAAGATAGCACAAATCTACTGCTAATGTCTTTCTAAAGTCTGGAGACATCGCATGTAACTTTTTTTTTTTTTTATTTATAAGACTGATAAATGTCTAGGTTGAGGTGCTATAATATTGTTTTTTTTTTGGTAAATAAAACAAGGTGAAATTTCTATGGAGGTGCTATAATATTGTTACTGTGGCATATATCTATTTAAACCATATAATTACAACATGACAATTTTAGATCATTTCAGTTGTACTTGTATTTTTGTTTGACTGTATTAGATTTTTTAAAGAAATCTAATATATAAATTTGTGAATAGCTTTCTTTTGCTTAGATCAACAGTTGTCTGTGACTATGAAAACTCTGAAAACCATGGCCTTTATAAATTTTTCAGGACTTCGAGCTTCTGAGAAGAATTGCTGGATGTGGAGATTATCTGGCCCAAGAAAACTTTGAGAAGCTGTGGTGTTGGTTATACCCTGTTGCTTTTACATTATCTCGAGATTGGATAAACACCACTTGGAAGTCCACATCACCCAAGTGGATAGAAGGATTTATTACAAAGGAAGAGGCTGAGTATTCACTTCAGGGCCCGAGGGGCCTTCAGGAGCCTGGAACATTTATCCTCCGGTTTCCCACTTCAAGAAGCTGGCCCCATCCTGATGCAGGAAGCTTAATTGTGACATATGTTGGCACTGACTACAGCCTCCATCACAGGCAGGTTTCTGTTGATTATATTTACAGGTATGCATATTTGGTTCTTCCCTTTCCTTAAAACAACATTTTAAACTTATCTTGCCTTGTGTATAAGTGGGCAGCAGGATATGCTACTATGAAATGGTGATTATACGGGAACATTTAGGATCTGACTTGTTAGGATGCTGTGCAAATTTGTTCCAAAAAGTTCCCTCTAAGAGTGCAGTAAAAACATTAATTCAGAGAGGGAAGTGATAGGATGGTCTGATATCAATTATGTTTGTTAATTCAATTATTTAATAGGTCTTTATTAGCAATGTGTAACCCTGATAGGTTTTTGGTCGTCCAACAGTGAGAAGAGGTCTTGCATTGCTTCAAATAGTAATTTTAAATTTGCAGAAGAATATTTGGATGGGTTGTATATTCCAGTATAGATGATTTTCCATGATACTGACACAATTTCCCTTGATAGAAATTGTGATGATTAAATCATGATCCGAATAGTTGGGTTAACTTTGATTGAGTATATAGCATGGTATTGGTTTTTCATGTCTGTGCAAACGTTAATATTTGTAAAAGATTTGAAATCACTTCCCTTTTACGTGCCTGTTTGCATCTTAATGGAGAGTGGTAAGTTTTCTATATATTTGTTGGTTGCTTTTCCATGTTTTTCAGGTTATATTTTATTAATGATTTTCTTTTTCTCTGATGAAAGGGAGAAGGACGTGATACCTCTGCAAGAGTTGCTCTTGGCCGAGCGGGAGCTCTCTCGATGGGGAAGGCAAGACATATCTCAATCTTTACCTAATTCTCTTCTTTTGCATAAATCATGTTGCCTTCTGCTAACATCATTCCTACATACGTTTTATGTCACTTACCACATCCTTTTAATCAAACATAACTTTTTTATTCTCTCCTATTTTACATTATTTTTCTCTTGTTCATTTTTTCACGAATTAGAAGTGATGACGTGTAATGCCATATTTAGTTTTCATGATTTATGATACAAAAATTGACATATTACTAGGAAGCATAGTGTGCTTATTTGTGTATTGGTGGTAAAATTCATTTATCATCTTATTATTGATTTCAATACTTGGAAATGCAGGATCAGAAGAACACACTACACCTGATTGATTTCTAGCATATCGAATTCTCCTACTTTCAGTATTCCCGGCCATTAGTTATTAATTTATTTTTGAACCATTCTGATCTTTTGGGAGATAAGGAGGGTTTTCCTATGTTGTATTTTTGTTCTTACCTGTAATGTATATATATGAGATACTCATTATCATTTTATCAAGTTCTTAAGCACAGAAATGTTTGCACTAGTCACTCTCCCCAAGGAGACCTTAGCTAGTAAAAGGAAATGAACTCCAGTAACGTTATAGGGGTAGGTTCGCATTCTCCTCGCTGCTCCTCAGCAACATTAATGGGAGAGTAATAAATCAAAATCCTAACTGACCCACATTAATTAATAGTCTCAGCCAGAATGAAGAAGGTAAGTTATTGAGAAGTAATAGCTTTACATCTGCACTTGCCGGTGATAGTAAGAACTGCATCCTGTGAGTCTGGTCGGCTTTATAATTTGTCAACGGTTCTTATACCCAACTATGAAATACAGATGGCTAACATTGTGTGGTTAGAGCCAGTGCTTTGACATGGTTTTATTGCTCTTCATTCCTTTGTTTACCGTTGATCCCTGATCAGCTTCTGTCCTAACATTTCAATTATAAGCTTTTGCGACTGGTGAAACAACTCAGGTTATTTTAGTAAAAAAAGAAGTTGCAGCCTTTCGAAGAAATTGATATTAAAGTATATTATGGTATTGATTTGAGTCCCAAATGTTGAAGGTTTCGCTTTGTATTTGTGAAAATGGTGGCTAACAGCCGAAAATGCAGACCCTGGGAAGGAGTTTTCACAACATTTTTACCTAAATATAATTAAAATTAATGTGTTATTTCTTTCCACCGTCAGCAGTGCTATGACTACCAAACCAAACCATAATGGCAGTGGGCTTGGTCGACTTTCAAATTATTATACGACTAGACATGCATGTGAAATTGAAAGATACAGTAAGAAGTCATAGCCCCACGTAAGGTGTCAGCAAAATGTTGGTAAATTAAGAAAGTTGTATAATTATATCCTGTTCTGGACAAATATCTTCTTGAAGATTTTCTGCTGCAGTTGCAAATCAGCTGAACTACTATTTACGTTCTTCTCCCATCATAGTTCTGCATTTATCTGAACTTCCTTTTGATTATCTTCAGGACACTATTGAAGCTCTTACTTATCATCGGTTGTCGACTTTGGCAAAGTGACAATTATTTATCTCCTGCTTCTTCAGAAAAGTTTGTTTCAGAGATTAGGAAGAATATGAAGAAGGAAATACAGACCTGGACTCTTGTAAAGCTTTCCAATTATAGGTTGTTTCGATTTTCTCCGAAATTTCATCTGGTTTTGAAGAACTGAATGGGGAAATGTTCGAGTCATCGCATTCAATATCACAGTCTGCTGCATAGCTTTTTGTTATATGAAAGATTATTGTTTCAGTCCCTTATGAGAGATGCAAAGAAGAACATGGTTTATGCAGTTGGATTCTCAGGGATTAATATGATGACTTGAAGCTGGATAACTAGAAAGGAGATGAAAATTCTACTAATTTGCTGCTCTGGGAGGATGCAGTGGGAAGACAGTGGTGTTCAGAACTCCATTCATACAATATCTAGCATCTGATCTATTTGTTGTATTCAAAGAAGGTTTTTCATGAAACACAGGCAATGCTGATCCTTATATGTTCCAGGAAAAATAATCAAGGCATATGTTATGAGAAAAACGAGTGAGGCTAGCTAAGAGAGCTGAAGATAAAAGTTTTCATTCATATCTTTTACAATTGGTACAAGCTTTTATACATAATTCTGTACAGCAGAACCATGCTTTAATTAAGATTACATAACTTGCACTCCAAGCAGCAATAAACCAGGTTCATCATCCATTTAAATTACCAAAACTCAACCACCATGGCAGAGCACAGTTATTTACCATGAGCAAAAAGAGACACCAATAACCTCAAACATGTTAACACTATTGCCGAAGAAGACACTGAAATTGAGCAACAAAGACATTGTTGGTTCAGGGGTCTTCGGAACAGTTTATAGATTGATGATCAACGACTCCACAGCAGCCTTTGTTGTCAAAATGACTGCACAGGCTGCAGAGATGGAGAGAGGTTTCGAGAGAGAATTGGAAGCAACCAAGATATAAAGCACCAAAATATCGTTACTCTTTACGGATACAGCACTGCCCCTCAGTACAATCTTCTCATTTATGAGTTCAATCCAAATGGAAGTTTGAATTAATTTCTCCATGGCATGCAGACATAGCTTCAAGAAGTGTTTTTTAATTAGTTTCGGCATATAGATACTGTTTTGAAAATCTTTCTTCTAAAGCACAATAACATGTTGGGAACTTCTCAAAAAAGGTCAGAACTTCAGAAATATAAGAATAAGAGATATCAGTTCAAAGGGAGATAAAAAACCATAACTTAAAAATCAGTAACTTTTCTTTTACATGGATAGTTGATTTGAAAGTAGCAAATGATGCAAGAAAATCATTAAAGAAGAAGCATTTAGATTGGCCATCAGGACACAAGATAGCAGTAGGAGCTGCAAGAGGAATAGCACACCTTCTACAAAATAGCATTTAGATACTGTTTTAACGGTTGATTTTTAAGACAAATCAAAATTTGAGGATGAATCTTTTTTTGGTGGCGGAAGATAATGCAGAAATAGTGAAACTGAGTTGTAAACCGAAATGAGGTTGTTCTTTAGATCATTCTAAAAAAATATTTTTTGTCGTTCCAAAATTCCCTTAGTGGTTCTTCACTAAAGTAGGTCATTTCACCTGTTATTTCTTAGGTTATTTCATCAATGCTTACGGTACGAAAAGTTGAAAAGACTGGCGAATGATGTTGTTTCTTATTGAATGACTAAGAGTTAAGTATAAAATGAGGGTGCACGGAAAGAACAATTGTTCCATCAGATATAAAGAATTTTAGTCATGTTAGATCTTTCCAGTGTTGGACTTTTGATTTAGTTGTTGTTTCCTTTTTGCGGTATTGTTGATAGAAATAGATTTGAATTAAATCAAATACGAATAAATATATATTTATATTTGATTTATTCGTTATGAGTTTAGTTTGTATTTGAATTTATATTTATCAAATTTTTTTATAACAAAATTCGAATTCAGATTTGAATTCAAGATTGGGTTTATATTTGGTTCGTATTTATATTTTAATAAAAAATTTTAATTAATAAAATATAATTAAAAAATTTTAATTTAAATTTGAATTCGCATTCGATTTGTATAATTCATTTTTTAATTTATATTCACAAAACCATAATTCGGATTAATGTTTGTATTCGCACTTAGATATGAGTAGTTTGTTTTGAGCTTATTTAAATTGAACTTAAAAACAAATTTGAATATATTCAGTTCAAATTTAATTTTAATTGTTTTAACGAAGATTTTAGAACTATTTAAAAAATTTGTTCAATTTAATCTGAAAAATATCTTACTTTATTATTATTATTAGTATTAATTGATTAAGGAGATTGAATCTCTTGCAGTAAAGTTATTAAACGGTTCCTATCAGGCATACTTCTTGTGAATATTCAATCTTCTCCTTACAATTTGTCATCTGTGTTGTATATGTTAGTTTCTCATCGAACCATTTTGAAGCACTAATTTTCCCTTTTAGTTTACCCAATCCTTACGGTATTTAACGATACGAGGGCCGGTTGGCCAAGTATGCCACACTTGCCCTAGTTTGGTGAGTATCGTTGGGCCATCAAAACATGTAATCAACATAATTTGAAGAAAGTCAACTGTTAAATTTAATTAATTAAAATAATATTTTTATCCTCTTGAATAAAAAATAAAAAATAAAATAATTAATTTTAAAAAATAAAATAATATTAAAATAATTTAAAATTTTAATAAAAATTTTAAAATAAAATAAAAACTTTAAAAAAGTAATCATTATCATCGGTAACATTGTTGGTGATAGTGGTTATTGTTAACTTAATCAGATGATTAAAAATGATTATTTAATTTCATTAACGTTAGATCTAATCTTCTCAATAATGGAGATGACTAGATGTAACCGCCTTCGTTATTAAAAAAGGTTGAAAATAGTCTACATATTTGAAACTAGTTGTTTCTGACCATTCTAGATATTGGTTGCTTCTGCTATCGAGACGATCAGATCCAACCATCAATAAAATTATGTGACTATTTATCACTATTTGGTTACTATTATCAATGATATTACTATCGATAATAGGTATTAATTAATTTTTTATTATTATTATTTTATATTAAATTAAATTTTAATATTAATATTATTTATTTGTATAAAGAGCACTTTGATTTAAAAAAAAAAAAGAGAATGGGTATTTAACTTTTTAAAATTTTTTATATAGATTTATCAGTCAAGGAAACCTTGGGTGGGTAATAGGAGTTTGGCCGTTGAAGAACCTAATGGGGTTGCCTTGCTTGGCCGGCCCTCATAAAATTTTTAAACTGTACAGCTAGATTACTAAATTGTTTTCTTACTTACCAAAAGAAAATTTCTTGCTTACCAAAAGAAAATTCTTTAAATATAGTTATGTTTTAAGACTATCAAATTAATTACCAAACAATCCACCTAAAAAAAGGTCGGTAGACCCTAATTTGTAGAACCTAATAGGGTTGCCTCGCTTGGCCGACACAAATTTTTAAAGTGTACAGCTAGATTACTTAATTATTTTCTTATTTACCAAAAACATAAAAATCTTTAAATATAGATATGTTTTAAGACATATTAAATCAATGATCTAACGATCCACGTAAAATTAGGTAATTACAGGAAGACCCTAATGGATGAATGAAGTAATATATGATTTTTTTAATGTATGTATTTAATGGGAAGATGTTTTGTTATGAAGATTTGGTAAGCCCACTTCATGTGATTGTCTAGAAATCAAGTTTGAGAGACACTGTTCCAACTACATGTTCATGCACATATTGATCACACTCCCAAGAAAATATAAAATATATTCTGGTATTGTTAGAAATTATTATATTATGGGTTCTCTTCTTTTCTGTTGTTTAAATTCTTAAATTGAAAATAATAGTGTTTCTTTAGCAAACAAGCAACAAAGTATGCTTTATTAATGCAAATTTCTTACATAATGGATAATATATTTTATTTTTTTAATTTGAAAAATGTTGATTTTAGTAGCATGGGAAAGATGGTTAATGATGAAAGTCAGAAAGTGTTATAACTCCTGAATGATTGGTCTAATTGTACAAATCCACCCATCTTGAAATATAATCATAAATCTCTCTGAAATTGATCAAACAAATTTTTATTTTTTAATTTTCATAAAATTTGTAGAATTGAAGAGCATCACACAAGGCTACAATGAGGCATTCCAAGGATCAACCAGCCAGTGAATGGCTGAAAAATAAACAAAAAAATTAGAACCAGTTATGTAGATAAAGATTGAGACTTTAACATGACTTCGCGTCAATTTTAACCACCAGCTACAATTTGGACCGGGATGGATTTGATATTGACCAACAGATAAGGCCTGCTCACTCCTGTCCTTACAGCCCTTTGTTAGATTACATTGAACAAACAACGGTCTCACAACTCTCTTGACACTTAACTCATCTCACCCGCCTCTCTGTGTGCTGGTAATAACTCACATGTTGATGTTTTCTGTCTTATGTGGGTTTCTTTCTGCCACTCAATATTAATAACCCAATTTATGTTCGTTATGAAAAGCAAATTTTAACACTCAAATTCCTCATTTGGACGCTCTCTTTTTCATTGCGGATAACCAAGCTTAAAGCGGAAATACCCCGTCTGCACGCTTTTCTTCGTTCCTTTTCAAGTTTTGTTCACGACCCAGTTGGTGATTCTGTGTTGTTGTTATCTTTACTGGGAGTTTCAACTTGATTTTCTATCTAGTTTCTTGATATTTGGTGGCTTTTTGGCTCTTTGACTTCGTGGGAATTGTTGTTGAGAAAGATGTCAATGTTATGCGGCAATCTTGATTTTAGAAGAAGTGTGCTTGATTTGGTAGCTTGTGGGTGTTCTTCTAAGGCCTCCATTGATAGGTATTGGATTAGAAGTCACGCAAAGAGAAGTAGTAGACACTTTGGTGCTCAAAGATTGGTCTTTTGCAAGCAAAACCTCGCTCGATGTCGGGTTTATTCTACTAAAACGCCTGAAACGTTGCTTAATGGTACTATTTTTTGGTTGCTCAGTGTTGTTTTTAGTTGATTTACTGCTGGCTTCTTCTTGTCGTATTGGTGTTTGTTGTTTTAGTAACTTGGTAATGGCTTTGTTTGCTTTAGTGTAAGATTGTTTGAATTTTAGTTTTAATGAGGCAAGTTATAAATTTGGTGTACTTGTGGATTTACTAAAGGAGTGAGTCAAGGTCCTCCACCAATTCTGGATTTGCAGAAAGAGGCAAGAAGTCCAGTTTCGCTGGCAAATATTTTCGAAGTGGTTGCTGATGACCTTCGGACTCTCAATCAAAATCTCCAATCGGTGAGTATTTCTTTTAAAAATGATTTGATATTGTCAAGTGTGAAATTGCTACTTATCTTTCTTTTGCATGATGTTATCTACTGTTATCAAGTGCACTGTAATGCTGTGGGGAAAGTTTTTGTATTAGAGAATTTAAAGATGAAGCTTGTTCATGGTGCTTTGCTTTTATTTTTTGTGAATATTTACTGGTGACTGCTGAGCTAAATTTCAGTTTGTTCTTATATGAAAGGTGAAATTCAATTTGGAATAAAATAGAAGGTCTCTTATTCAATTAAATGCTTCTAACTTCTGCTGAGATTTGGGGTAATTGCAATTGCGGTAGTGATTTTTATAGCACCAAATTAGGTTGTTGATGCTAACACTTATAGTGCTACAATATGGAGCTTGTTTTTAGTTGTGTTGTCTCTTCAGATAAGACTGAGGTCTGATGAATTGATTTCGCCATGTTATCTTCATTTCTGTCATTCTCTTTGATATATTTTTCTTAGATGCTACTTTGGCTTACTTGGTTTAGCAAGTGTAGCCACTACTACTTTAGAATGGTGGCTCATAGCTGACTGAGCCATAATACTTTGTTTCTGATTGAACAAGGTCTCATGTGTTTTGCCATTTATTGGATATATGTTATGAAAGCAGGTGTGGCCCTTGGTTCCTGTTTATTCTGCATCTAATCCTTTTGTTTTATTATGTAACTCGTTTTTATATTCCCTTGATTATATTTATGATAATGCATTTGTGATTGCATGACTATTGCACCATTTATATTTGAAGCTGAGTGTTTTGTCATTATTTTCTTATTGAATTGTAAATAATATATCTGATCATGATTCTTTGTTAGATTGTTGGTGCAGAAAACCCTGTTCTTATGTCTGCAGCTGAGCAGATATTTGGTGCTGGTGGCAAGCGGATGAGACCAGCTTTGGCGTTCCTAGTATCAAGAGCAACAGCAGAAATAGTTGGATTGAAGTAAGCAATATACAGAACCCTTTCTTATAAACTCAGTAAATTAAACTGGAGATTCATTTTGTACTGTTTTCTTTCAGTGATCTTACTACAGAGCATCGCCGCTTAGCCGAGATCATTGAGATGATCCATACTGCAAGTTTAATTCATGATGATGTATTAGATGAAAGTGACATGAGAAGAGGTATATGTGACTTCAAGATCTATTAGAAATGTTATTAACAGCTTTCTGCCATGCCAATTTTTGTCGACCTAAGCAAGAACCCAACACATGTCTGCAGCTTATTGCATTTTGGACTGTCCAAATATACCTAATATATTTGTCATGTTTTGCTACTTGAAGTTTGATTGCACATAGATTTCCTACTTATGTATCTGGGAAGAGTGTTTGATGTTTTCTTTTAGGTCATAAACACTCTAATGACTAGTTTTTAATTCTCTGTAGAAAGCAATGTGTTAGCTTCTTCAACCTAATTTTGGGTGTTGTTACTGACTTTAGCATTATTTTGATCAATGGCAAAGGAGCAATGTGGAATAAATTACATTAACACGTTAAAGGTTGGACTAAGTGGTAAAAGTCCTTTGTTTCAACCAAGAAGTTAAAGGTTAAAAGCACACTGGGGCCACATACTTGGGATATTATAATCTACAACTTTCTGAGCTACTAAGATCGTAGGATCTGGAAGTAGTTCCCCATGTAGAACTTGATGAATGTGGCATAAGGTTGAGGAATTTTTGGTTATTAAAAAAAAGGTTAAAAAGCTCATGTAAAGATCTTGAGAATATAGTAGTAATCCTTCTAGGTACTTAAAAATTGATTGCTTATGTGTATTGTATTGTGAAATTGATAAATGGAATCAGTTGATGCTATGGTCCACGATATGTGTCCTCTCCTTGTGACTTGGTCTCTATCAGTGACACTTAGTCTACTGGTGTAAACCAGTGTATTTCCATGTCAGTTGTGCGACTGCATGTTGTACCTCTGACATGTTACCATCTCACCCCTTACATTTAAAGTTTTTATCCCTTCAAAATTCCTTCTGATTTGAACTAATTGCTGTTTATATGCAGGAAAGGAAACTGTTCACCAATTATATGGCACAAGAGTTGCAGTACTGGCTGGGGATTTCATGTTTGCTCAGTCTTCGTGGTACCTTGCAAATCTTGAAAATCTTGAAGTTATTAAGCTCATCAGTCAGGTATGCAGACACTCCATCACCTTCCATCCTTCAATAAGTTCAGTGTTGACTTTTTGATGGTTAAAAGCTAGTCAATTATGAATTACGAATTAGTTTCATGCTTATCAACCTGAGTATCATCACAGGTTATCAAAGATTTTGCAAGTGGTGAAATAAAGCAAGCGTCTAGCTTGTTTGACTGCGATGTCAAACTTGAAGAATATCTCCTCAAAAGCTACTATAAAACAGCCTCCTTGATTGCTGCTAGTACCAAGGGAGCTGCTGTTTTCAGTGGGGTTGATAGTAGTCTGACAAATCAAATGTACGAATATGGTAAAAATCTCGGTTTGTCCTTCCAGGTAGTTGATGACATATTGGATTTTACTCAGCCGGCAGAGCAGCTGGGGAAGCCAGCAGGCTGTGATCTGGCACAAGGGAACCTGACCGCACCAGTGATTTTTGCTTTAGAGAAAGATCCAAAATTAAGGGAGATTATTGAATCTGAATTCTGTGAGACAGGTTCTCTTCAAGAAGCCATTGAATTGGTAAAGACTTGCGGTGGCATTGAGAGAGCACAAGAATTGGCAAAACAGAAGGCTGATCTTGCAATCCAGAATCTCCAGTGTCTTCCTCAAAGCGCCTTTCGGTCAGGCCTTGAGGAAATGGTGTTGTTTAATCTTGAACGAATTGAATAGTTAAAGGTCTTTTCATAGCACAAATTACTTCTGAATGGAGAACCGCCATCGGCAAGGTTGCTCAGACAGAAGAGAGGCAGCTGAACCTCAGAGGGTTACACACTAAGACAAGCTGCTCATAACCAGTTGTGTATCTTAAAAGGCCCTGAGTAATAACCCCAGCTCATAATATTGTTTCTTCAAACACATATTTTTTGATTTGGAAAACAGAGAAGTAATTTACAGCCATTTTTGTACATTAAAGTTTTCAAGATCATCAATAATGTCATGTTATTCTTGCTGTAACCTTCTTTTCTCAGTCAAATAATATTACAAGCTATGGTTTTAGCTCATACTAGTCTGTAATGTCATGTAACTGCCTTTATGCATGCCTGAAAATGTGGGTAGACCCCAAGGGTTGACCAGGGGTCAAAAGCAGGAGGATAGAATTAATGAAAAAATATAAATGTTTTGAATAACAAGAATCGATCTCATAGCTGATGGGTTTTGATACGAGATTTCTAGTGGTTTACTTGTCAAACGCAAGCAAGATATGGTTTCATTGGATTAAAATATATATATATATATATATATATATATATATATATATATATATATATATATATATATATATAGACATAATTGATTTCTATAGACAAATTTACATCTACTTGATTAAAATATAATTTTATTTTTATTTTTTAAAATTATAATTATTATGATATTTCATATTTCGATGATAAATGAATATTTTTCATAATTAATAAATCAAATTATCTACTATTGTTTATATGACCTTGTCATCCAAAATTAAAAAACTTATTATTATCATCAATTTTGAAATTAAAATAAAAAAAAATCCCTACAATTTTCTTCTATAAATTCAGAATGCTAGGTGTAAATAGAAAAAATTCAGCTATATTAACTTGATTATTGCAAGTTCATATTTTAAATCTAAAAATAGACAAAAAAAATTTTGAATTACCAAATTAAGGTAATTAAATTTGGAAAGTGTTTAGTGACATATTACTTAAAAATGATTTATAAATCCTAACATCTAAATGGATAATGTTTTTTTCATTTAAATGTGAAAATGTTATTTAAATTATATATTAAAAATTTTAAAAATAGATTGTAATGCAAAAATCAATCTACTTGTATATATTTATTGGTTCCATGTATGATGTATATGAAAAATTGAGTATTTTAATTAATTAAAATTTTATATATCCGATAAATTAGAAATTTAATTTTTTTAAAATTCAATATATTGGAAATTTTCAATGTTTTCATTGGTTTCACAATGTGAACAAAAATGTTTTTTCTTTTTCCTTTAGTCTGGATGTTGATTTTTGAAAAAAAAGAAAAAAAGAAAATTTTGCTATTTAAAATATAATTTATTAAATTCTAAATTTAAATTATGAAAATATCCAAAAATCACTAAAACCTTTTAAGGGCAATAGGGACAATTCACGGATATCCACTTCAGTATAAAATATACCGTGCGGTTTTAGGGTTTTTCTCATTGCCTTTGAGAGAACTCAGTGAGCTTTATGAAAGTGCCGCTGTGGTTCCGTTGCCGGCATACAAAAACCCTTTAATTCCTTTCTTCCTCTCTGCAAGTTTCCTCCTATTTCCTTGCAATTATGAAGAAAGGTATTATACATGTTGACATGAATTTTGATGCTTTCAAATCTTGTTTTGTTTCTGGATTGATATTCGGCCGATCCAAATGGGTTCTTGCTTATTTTAGATTGTGAGAACTCAATTTCACCCGGCCTAAAGTTGAATATTGGGGCAGCCTCAAGGTTTCACATGTGTTTCGTTCATGTTTTAATTCAGGGAACTGTCCTAAATTTTTCATTTTCTTTTTACGAAGAAATATCAGAATTTTTTGGCTGTGTTTGGATTCAATGGAATTTGGGGCAGAGACCAATTCAAAATATTTCATTCATGCTTCTCAAAATAATGTCCCAAATGGCTGAATCTTTACAAGCCAGGTTTCTCCAAACCCGTTATCACCATTAGCCCTTACGTTTTCTTCTCCACTGCTATCACCACCACCTAATCCACCATTTCCACTACCTCCCCATAATCTTCACTGAGAATGGGAGTGAAGCAGGGGAAGAAAATGACAGTGGCAACGAATTTCACGGTGATTGTCACCATCCTGGCCGTTCGAGTACAACCACAAGGATTTCCCCATCGTGAGTCCAACATGGAAAGCATTTTGAACGCCTTCACAAATTCTGGCTCTAAGGTTGCACACTTTGGTTTAATAACCTGTTGTGAAAAATAATATCTGACAGAAATTGGTCGGATCAGTGACAGGCGGGAATTAAATTGGCTGGTACAATACAGTTTAAGTCATTTTGACTTAAAAAAGAGTCTGTCAACTGCAAAGATTTGGAAAATATTCTTACTTTCTTGTAATAAAGATGGTGCAAAGGAGACGCGGGATCTGTGTCGGTTAGGAAGCATACCATCGACTTATTAATAGAGAAAGAAATTAGGCAGCAAACCAACTGATACAGGGAAACCACTAGGTAAATTCATCGGCTTTTTTTTTTTGCCATAAATGTTGTGAGTCAATTTATGCTTGCACCATTATGAAGACACCATGACAATGTTAAGCTAAGCACATGTTATTAGACAGGGTTTGTTGAAGATATAAGGTCCATAAGGTTTAGAGAGATCTTGTCACTTGGCAGAGTAAGGAGGAGTTAGTTTTATCCCATAGTAGTGTTGAAGCAGAGTTTATAGCCTTACCACAAAGAGCTAGTCGAGTGCTTTGGCTAAAGCAACTAGTGACATACTTGAGGACTTTCTAGGCAAATTTTATGAAGCTTTATAGCAATAGTAGATCTGCATTAAGTACTCCACACAATCTAGTACCATGAACAAATTAAGCATATCGAGATTGATATAGGTTTTATTAAGAGGAAAGTGGAAGAATGGATTATTAACTCATTGTATGTCTCGGCTAGGTTTTTGAAAAAATTGATCTACTTAACAAAACTTTGTCTAAACTTGGATTTGAATTCTGAGTGAGCAAGTTGTGGATGATGGCATCTATTTATTACTATGAAAGTGTAAGAAATCTCTAACTTTAGAGATTAAAATTTCAATTTAGTTCCCGATTGGTATGATAGGGATTTTCTAGTCATAAAAAAAATTTTCAATTTAGTTATTGGATGTTTATATCCTTAGTTTTACTCGATTAAATTTTTTTTTTTTTTTATTAATTTAGGTCGAGTTATCTTAGTGGAAAAGTTTTAAGGAAGATTTGTTAGTAGGACATTAATGGGTTAGGCATGGTATGGGTCATTTTTCCTTACTAAACGCAACAACCATTTCAATGAGCAAAGATTAGGAGTGGATTCGAATTGAATTTGAGCTAGGTTTAAATTTGTTGAGCTTGACTTGGTTCGATTCATGAGAGGCTTTAAATGCTCAAAATGATATCGTTTTGAAGCATATTAGTCAAAATGATATCATTTTTGTCAATGTGAATCAAAATTTGTTCACTTATGAGTTGAGCTCACTAAGTTAAGCCCACAAGATCTAGATTTGAATTCGTTTTAGGCTTATTTGAGTTGAAATCAAATTTTATCCTAAACCGATTTAGCGTGAATCTTGCCCTTGACAAAATATCACCATAATTTAAGTATATTATTGGAATTAGATAGAGATTTTGAAACGAAGGGAAATTGAGTAAGTTGACCTAATTTGAGTGTTTTAAACGAAAATGACCCAATTTTTAGGTTTAAAACAAAATTAATATTAATTTCACATGTAGTACATTGTTCACATACGATTTATTGGTGACATTTTTCGATTTAGGACTATTTTTGCACATACTAAAACTTGATTTATCGGTAATGTTTTATGACTGATTTTAAACGAATTCTCACACAAAAATAATAAAAAAAGGTTAGTAAGTCGTTTCTTGTTATATGTACTATGTGATGGTATAAAAATTTTAATTTTTTATTGTAGTTTCATGACATATATACTTGGTATCCTAGATTGAAATTTCAGCTGATAAACTTGCATTTATGTCATTTTTGTTGAAATTTCTTGATAAAATCATGTTAGAATTAGTGTATAATATGTTAATGAAGAGTGTATTATGCATGGTTAATATGTGCGAAATTGAGTTTATTTTCGTTTTTCATTTAAAAATTAGATCAATTTAATTTGAAATATTTAAAATTAGGGCAATTTAATTAATTTCCCTAAAATCAACCTATAAATAAATTTCATTTATATAGTTTAAAAATGGTCACGCATGGATTTACATGAACACAAATTTTCAGAAATACAACTGATTTATATAACAGTACAGGCACGTCGATAAAAGGAATCCAACAATTACTAGATATCGTACTTTTGTAGACTCAGCAACTCAAAAGGCCATACAGATATGTATGTATGTTTGTACATCAAAACCATTTCACTCTATACAATATTAAAGCTTTTGTAACATAATGGGAGCACCATTTTGTGGTTGTATAGTTATGCCAAGAACAGGGGCATGAACATACGTTGGAGAAAGTTGAAAAGAGAAATTTTGCAGAATCATTGCTAAAGCTAGTTTCATTTCCAGCAATGCAAAGTTTTGTCCGATGCATGTTCTGGGACCGCTACTGAATGGGAAAAATGAAACTTGGTCGGTCCTCGAAGCCTTTGAAACTCCTTGGGAAAATCTATCTGGATTAAATTCCTTTGCGTCGGCTCCCCAATATTCTTCATCATGATGAACTAGAAGTACTGGTACTGAAATGAAAGCTCCAGGCGGTATGATAATTTCTCCCAGTTTGGCCTCCTTAACAGTTTGTCTGAGTAACAAAGGCGGCGGATATAATCTTAGTACCTCATGGAGAATTTTGTTTACCTGCAACACATAAGTTGAACATTAAATTAATTCTCTCAGTCTCAGGTGGAATAGAAATTTAAGAAGGCATATGTTTACTTCTTTCAAGCGGTTTAACTCATCAAATTGCGGTTCTTTGTCTCCGAAAACTTGAAAAACTTCTTCTCTTGCACGTTCTTGCCAATTTGGATGCATACATAACAAAATCATTGTCCATACAATCAAAGTTGCAGTAGTCTCTTGGCCAGCAAGGTAAAAAAGTTTGCACTCATCAATCACCTCTTCAATACTCATTCCACCTTCTTTGTTCCCATTCTCTTGGATTTCTTTGTGATTTGATTCCAGTAATAAACCCAATAAATCATCATTACTTGCTTCTCCAACTTTCAGGAGCCCCTCTCTTTTCTTTATGATGCCTTTGATCATTTCTCGAATTTCTTTGTCATTGTTTTTCAATTTTCTATTTGATTGAGTCGGCACAAAACTGAAAATTCAAAATGAAACAGTTCTTACTCATCGAATATTAATGTTTCCCACATATAAATGCATTCTCAAATCTTGAAAATATAAAATTCAATTCATGTTATGAAAAATTTTCAACCAAACAATTTAGAAGGACAAAAATTTAGATCAAATTACCTCCATCCTGGGATGTGGAAGGTGTAGAAAACTTGATTGAAAAGATTGATTTGTTGGCTTATAAGCTCAAAAATTTTTCCTCCATCTTCGTAACTACTACCAAATGTTGTCCGAGAAATGACATCTGATGTTAAAGCCTTAACATCAGGCCACACATCTAATTCATGCGACTCTTTGTTGGCAATCGAAAATTCCCATTTTCTTATCATGTTTTTGCAACTCAGATACATCTTAGGTACCATACCCTAAAAGGAAAAAGAAGGTAAGATAACAAAAGAGTTGTTTATAATTTTAGTGCTATTTCAACTTTTATGAATCATTGTTAATGTAAGAGGATAGAAAGAAGAAAAACCTTCAACTTATCGACATGGAAAGCTGGGTTTGCTATCTTTCTAACTTTGAACCATCGTTCACCCTCATAGATCCCCATCCCACTGAATACCGACCTGCCAAGTTTGTTCAGCTTGGGTTTTTGGAATATTTCGTGCCTTAACATGATTTCCTTTATCAATCTTGGGTCTGTGATGTTTATATCTGGTATAGGACCCAACCATATAAATGAATTCTTCCCTGCACGAAATTATTTTTCACTTCATGTTATAATTAAACAAAAATAATAATACTAAGCTTACAATCTTTTGTCATAGAAAGTCTTTTGTATAAATTTAACAGAAGAATGTAATATAAAAATTGAACTCAATATACATTACATAGATATATATATATATATATATATATATGATCATTTTGAAAACGCAATGCATCAGCAACTTCAAGAATTTTCTTTCATATAAGTTTTACTTAGTGTGGACAAACATAATGATAATTTTGTTAATTAATATTATTGTTAGGGGTTAATTATGATATTTGCTATGTAAAAGGAATCAGTTTGCAACACTTTTTATTTGTTTATTCAAAAATTGAGCCCCACAACGATAGAAAAAGCTTGTGTGTTACTCTAATTTTATATCTTTAAGTCAATTATATGATCTTGCTTTAATCTTTACGACTTTATACGTGTTGCTGAAAAGAAAGATTTATATGGTGGCGTGGCACCGTTCCACTGCTTAAGAAATTAAAAATATTCTGGGTCACTTTATCTAAAACCTTTAACCATTTATATCCAATTATTTATTCGATGAGGACAAGCAAAATATAAAAGCTTTGCAAATTAAAAAAATGATAATAATTCAGTGTAGTGTCTGTATGGCAAATAGGAAACTTAAAAAAAAAAAAAAAAAAGAAGAAGGGAAAAGATGTTCTTAAGTATGAACTTGGTGAAGATTGAAGAGGAAGACATTCAAGCGTAGCACAAACGCAAATATTATCAGTCACCATAACATCGAATTGATTCTATAAATTTACTTTTCCATAATCGATTCATAACTTGTTAGCATCTCCATTTTGCTGGAAATATTGACGAATCATAAGTTTCTAAGCGAAGAAAAAGGCATACCGTAGTTCCTGCAGATATGATGGTGGAAAGGAATGACTCGGGACGCAATATCATGTGAGAAGGGGCTGATGGGTCGTGTTTTAGCTTGTTTTCTCATCATGAGCATCTCTGTTGTGTCTCCATGAAGAAGTTTGTAGGGGTTGCCGGAGAAACCTTGTTGCCTGAGAAACTTCTCTAGCTTCTTTGGCTTCAACCAGACCCAGTCCAGCAACATCCAAAGACATGATAAAACGGCAACAAAGGCAACGGAGAAGGCAATAGATGTCACTGAAATCTCCATTTTCAGGGAAGGCTTATAGAAATTAAAGAGAGAAAAATCTTATTAAGAAAGTGCTCTTTGAAATGAAGATGCCCATTGAGTAGTATCCGACATGCTCAGCAGGGTAGCCAATTATTGTAGGGAAAACTAATTAAAGTTAGGGGAGCCAATAGGCCAAACGTTCCCTACACGCCAAATTCTTACTTAAAAACTTTTAAATAGTTAAATACATGTTTATTAATCATTTTTTTTTAAATTTTATCAATATCTTAACAAAATTATTAAAATATTATATAATAAAAAATATCAATATTAAAATAAATTTTAATATACAATAATATTAATATAATAATAATAAATTTAAAAAATTATAAATAAATTAAATTAAATTAAAAAAAGCCAGTGAAAAATCTTATTAAGAAAATGCTCTTTGAAATGAAAATGCCCATGGAGTAGTGTCCTAGATGCTTAGCAGGGTAGCCAATTCCTGTGGGGAAAACTAATTAAAGTTATGGACCAATAGGCCGTTCCCTACGTGATCATTCCTACCCAAAAGGGCCAAAGGACTTCGTTCCACCTATAATTTGAGGCGGAGATAAAGTGTCAACTCAAAGGTTTCAAAAATCGAATCTCCCACTTTTAAAAATATTTTTTATAATTTTTATATAAAAATTACTAAAAAATCCTTTTAAAAATAAAAAATTTATAATAAAATTTTAAAAAAAATTTTAAATAAAAAAATTTAAAAAAATATAAACAAATTTTAAAATAAAAAATTTAAAAGTAGTCATCGCCACATATGTCGATGACGATGACCACCGATAAAGGAACTAAGTAACCGTTTCTGACCACCAGGTTTCAGGGGAGGCCAGATCTGGCCTCCATGTTTGATGGAAGCGGTCAGATCTAGTTGCCTCTAGTTTTGGCAGAGGCATCCAGATATGGCCTCCTCTGTCAGAAAAAATGGTCGGAAACGGCCAGTGAGACCAAGACTGTCTCTTTTCGACTGTTTCCAACTCCTATTTCTATCGGAGATGGCCTGATTTGGTCACATCCGCCTAAATCTGACCGTATCCACCAAACAGAGAGACCAGATCTGACCTTTCCTGGAACCAGATGGTCAGAAACAGCTACCTGATTCCTTTATCAGTGGCCATCACCGTCGGCATCAGCGGCGGTGGCTGCTTTTAAATTTTTTTAAATTTTAAATTTATAAAAAATTTATTTTATTATTTTTAAAAATTTTAATTTTAAAAGGACAAAAATGCCCTAAACTATTTTTGTTTATTAATATATTTAATATTAAATTTGGTTGGAGGGTGAGAAATAGATTTTTAAAACCTCAGGGGTAACACTTTTTCCCTGCCTCAAAGTATGGGTGGGAATAAGTCCTTTTGCCACCCAAGAATTTTTAAATAGTTAAATATTTACTTCTTAATTAATTTTTTTTATTTTATTAAAATTTTTAATAAAATTATTAAAATATGCTTCAATAAAAAATATTAATATTAAAATAAGTTTTAATATACAATTATTAATAATATAATAATAATAAAAATTTTGAAAATTTAAAAAAATTTAAAACCCACCACAATGCGGTGATGACTTTTTAAAATTTATATTATCATTATTATTATTATTATTATTTTAATATTATATCAATATTATTCTATATTTTAATTATTTTCATAAAATTATTTTTATTATTTTTTTAAAATTTTTATTGAAAAAGATAAAAATATCTTTTTAATTATAATTCATCCTTAGTTTTAATGGTTGACTTTGATTAAGGTGAGTATTTGACTTTTAAAAGTTTTGGACGGTAAATTTATTTTAAGGAAATCTTGGATGGAATAGGTTGTTTGGCCGAGCCAATAATTAATGGTCAGAGTTTGGAGAGTAGGGATGTTCATGGGCCTGCTGCAGGTATGGATAAATGTAGAGCCGACCCAAATTCATTGAGATAGAAAATTACAGACTATAAGGCCTGTCAATTGCTGTTTCGGGTATGATTTATGAGTTGGGATGTTCATGGGCCTGTTTTACTTCTAGCACAGCTCCAATATAAATTTTACCAAAAATATAAATATGAAAACCTTTTCCTTTGTTTTATCATCCTATACTAGCCTTGCCATCTCTGCTTTAACATTATATTTGGGTTACAAATAAAAAGATAAAATTAGACAAAAAAGAAATTGGGATATTCCCAAAAGGATTTCAAGGGGAATTCCAAATGTTTAGAATATCACAAAAAAACTAAACATTTGAGAAATGTCGAGAGAATTATGTATTTGTAATTTGTTAAAATAGGTTTTTATTTGATAAGTAGTTAATACGCTTAGTATCAAAATTGTTTTTGAAATTGAAGAATAACATAAAATAGGCTTGGGAACAAGTTTTAAATCCAAAAAAAATTTAATAAATCAGGTTTAAATAAAGAATTTAAGATTCAAACGAGTAAATTCGAAGCTTAAGCCGAAATTTTTTTTTAAGGGTTAGGACTTAAATAAGCTAAATCCAAATCACTGGGCCTGGTTGAAGGCCCTTCAAATGACTTCTTGTTAGACTCTACCAGACCCACCACAATTCTTGTCTCTCCTTAGTCAAAAGTCAAAGTAATTTTGGTTTTAAAATTCATAGTAGGACACTAATAGGTAATTAATAAAATAACTTTGTTTGATGGGATTATACAATTTTAACTAAAACTCTAAGGATAATAGTCATATGACTGGTAAAATGGGATTAAACAAATTTGTTTTAATATATAAAGAATATTTTGATCGAAGTTGATTTATATTCAAATAGTGTACTCGATAAAGTTTGAGCTAACAAAAAATAAATTATCTGCTATTCAGATTTTGTTAAAAAAAAATTCAAAAATTAGTATAACATGTTTAATGCTTTTATTTAAGGGTTCTTTTAATTATTATTATCGTTATATTATCAAAATTTATTGGTCAAGCTTATGGATATGACGTTTGTAAGGATAATTAACAACTAATGAATAAACCCTAAACTGGTTCGAAAGCCAAGAAGAAGACTTGGATAAGACATGATTTTATTCAAAAGCTACAAATAGAAAACTATGGTTCTTATCAACCATTTCTTTTGCAATATCTCCGATATTAAAAAAAAAACTCAGAACCATTTTCAACAATTTTAGCAATTACAATAAAAGTGTAATTATTCTTTTATTATATTGAGATCATGACAATGCCCATTAAGCCATAGACGTTTGCAATTTACTAAAATAGTTACATATGTAACTCTAGTTTTTACTTTCTTTAAAGCAGAGAGATTAAAGAGAAAGTCACTTTAAATATTCAAAAACATTATAACATTGTAATAATATTTTTCTATTCAAATTACTTTTATAATAACATTGGATTGGTCTGGCTTTGACAATTTGATCACAGTCTATTGAGTTAACTTAATCAAACTCATATACTAACATTAGCATGATGTCTTATTGATGTTAATGAAAAAAAAAAAAAAAAAAATTTGTCATGGTTGAGACTCCAACCATTCAAACCTAGAACTCACAATTAAATGATACATATGTTTAATTTGTAGACCAAATTTCATTTTGATGTAATGTAATGCAATCTTAATTTAATATTTATTGATTTAATAAGTAAAATTATGTAGAATAATATATTTAATATTTATTTAAATAGTATGCTTGTCCTAAAGCAACCCCTTCATTAATCAATATCTGGTTTAGGTTTAAAAATATTGACCTCCACCGATAACATCACTGTTAATAGTCTTTTTCACAATTCCCCATGTCAAGAACTCAGCCCCATTATTGAAGAAAAACCTAATCTGATAGCTAAGGGGCAACCATGTATGGCCACAAAGTTGGCAACATAACTAGCTAGTTTGAGAAGCATAATCCAAGATTTTATCCATTGATTCAATTGTGTTGTGTAGCATCCCAGATTTTAGAAAGCCCTTAGGGGTAGAGTTTTGGGGTTAGAAATAGAATTCAGAGATAGATTGGGGGTCTAGAAGAGTTCAGGGGTGAGATAGAAGTTTTCCAGAGCTGTGTGACCTTCGTATGATGCCTTTAGGGAGGTTTTAATCATGCGAAGCGCGGGAAATGAGTTTCTTTCATTTTCCCTTGGTGCACTCCCGTGCACTTTTCCCTGCACGCCCGTGCAGGTGGGTAGAAAAGAGTGAGAGACGAGAGTTATTTCATTTTCTCATCCAGTTTCAGCTTCTCTCTTCTTTGTTTCAGCAGCTCTCAGCCCTAGGCGAGAAATCCAGTTTCCAGCAGCTCCCAATCCAGCAAGAGATCAGAGAGATTAGTTTGGATTAGAATTCCAACAGCTATGTCAAGAGGTAAGTGTTTCTTACTTCTTCCAGAGTTTCCCAGCTTGCTGTGTGATGCTTGATGATGCTTGGAAATGTATGTTTGTATTTCCAGCTTGTTTGGTTGCTTATATGCGATGAGATGATGATTCAGATGCTTGCTTTCCACCCAAATACATGCATGCTTTGTTTTTGTGTGTGTGTTGTGAGAGAAAGCTTGAGTGGCCATGGTGAATTCAGTAGAATTGGATGGAAGATGAAATTGATGATGTGTATGAGTTTATTGAAGTGCCTTGGATGTGTGTTTGTGTTTAATTTCAGATTGGATGAGATTTGGGTTGGTTTCCTGCATTTCCAGATGAAGGCTGCTGCTGCAAACCCAGGTGCACGACCGTGTGTCCGCAGACGCACGCCCGTGTGCCTTTGGTTTTACGAGCGCACGCCCGTGTGCATGCTGAGGCACACGACCAGGAATGCAGGGCACACGCCCGTGTGTCCTGAGGGACACGGTCGTGTGTCCTTCTTTTGCTTGTTTTGGCCATCAGATTCCCGAGAGCAGCACGGCCAGGCACACGACCGACGCACGGTCCCGTGTGTCTGGGCACACGCCCGTGTGTCCGTGCCTAGCACGGCCGTGTGTGTCTCTTGCACGCCCGTGCGTTTGCTTTGCACGCCCGTGCTCCAGCATTATTTTCCAGAAAGAGGCAGAAATGATTTATTAAGGTTTGGTAATCCATCCAAGGGCTTTTAATCATCAGATAGTCCAGATAACAGCGAATAAATGCAGCATATGCATTCATAGCATAGCATGTAGCCTGAATGAGGATCTAGGGATCCGAATTCAGTAGATTTCAGCAGTCAGAACCCAATGTATGGGTTTCAGCTTTGGGGTGAACTCGAGGGGGCATCTGTGGGACCCAGCTTTCTGACACCAGTCAGTCAGCTCAGCAGTAGTATTTCAGTATTCAGCAGATTCTAGCCAGTAGCTAGAATGTTCAGCCCACTTGGCCAGGATACCGAATCCCTGTGTTTCACCCAGTCTGATCAGTACAGCAGGTACCTTTGGGTACAGATAGAGATTCGCATGCATGCATATTCAGATTTCAGCTATCATGTCATGACATTCATTTCAATAATGAATTAATAATGAGTAACAGATAAACAGTTAAGCAGGATTACAGAACAGTTACATATATATAGAAAAGCCAGATGGGCTCATTGTACAGTTTAGTTTAAATTTCAGCTTCCGCTTATGTATTTAGTTCAGCAAGATTTTCTTTTCCTTAGGATTCCCGTCTTGGGTATCCGATTTCCAGTTTATTAAATAAAAAGATCAGTTTCTTCAGCAACAGGGGTACTCGGGGCGGCGGGTCCTATAAGTTGGTATCAGAGCGGTGTTCTCTGTGCCATTTTAGTAGATATTTGAGATGTAAGCGTGTGTGGTGCTTGTTTTCTCTCCTCGCAGCCATCGTCCAGACCCTCCTCACAGCACAGTCAGGTATTTCTTTTCCAGATTTGATTTGTTTGTGTTTCTAACCCCATTTGCTTGTGATGCTATAGATAGAGAAGAGCCCTATGTCCCTAGATACGTAGGTGAGGCCAGTGGTAGTAGCCCTCCTGTCCAACCCTTGAGTGTGAGTGGTAGGAGGAGATCTCAGGATGCCTCCCAGGTGACAGTCAGGCAGGATCAGCTCAGAGAAATGGTTGGGGAGATTGTTAGAGAGAGTTTACAGCAGGCTGGTGTGGGGAATGTGCAAGAACCAGCTAGAGTTACTCCCCCTCAGCATGAGACTTATCAGCCTCCCAGAAGAAGAACAGCACAACCACAGTTTCAGCCTCAGCCTCAGCCTCCGTCACAGTATTATGCTCAGCCTCAATCAGCCAGAGGAGGTTATCAGTTTCAGCCTCAGTTACAGTCTTAGTTTGTCAGAGAAGAGTATCAGTATCCGATTGGGTTGCCAGAGTACAACTAGGCCATGAGTACAGAGACAGTGGGCACTGGTTCGTCAGAGAGGCTACATTCCATTTATCATCTGCCAGGGCCGTATCAGCCAGTAAAATTCAGTGGGTCCAGAGATCCAGCAGTGGCAGAAGAATGGATAGAGTCAGTGGAGAGTATCATGAGTCTCTTCATGTTGTCAGAGAGAGAGAAAGTTCGATTTGCGACATTTCATCTCCGGGGTGACGCAAAGGTTTGGTGAGGCCTAGCTAGGGCTACCATCCCTGAGCAGCATATGTCATGGGCAGAGTTCAGACGGCTGTTTGATGCCGAGTATCGGGGTTCAGAGTTGATGTATGCGAAGGCCCAAGAGTTTATTGATTTGGTTCAGGGGTCTAGTTCAGTAAAAGAATACGCCGCCAGATTTAATGCCTTGGCGAGGTTCGTCCCTAGTTTGGCAGGGACTGAGATGGGGCGAGTGCAGAAATTCATCCATGGCTTGCATCCCACAATAGCCAAGGATGTTACGACTGGACCGTACCCTCCCCAGTAGTTTAGTGATGCTTTGGGAGAGCCCTCAGATCAGAGGCCGGTCTTCAGAGGATGGGCGCCATGAGCCGAGTAGCCGAGAGAGCAGATGACAGAGATAAGGGCAAGAGGCCAATGTCGGCTAAGAGATCAGCTCGAGCTTTTCAGAGACAGAGGACTGCACCGCAGTTTTTCCCGCCACCGTGTCCTCAGTGTGGCAGACGACATTCTGGCGAGTGCCTTGCTGGCCAGATTGTGTGTTACTTGTGCCGTCAGCCAGGGCACATGATGTTTGAGTGCCCAGCCAGAGGTGGAGCTGGAGTTGGGCCCAGCAGAGGCGGAGGTGGTCAGTTTAGAGGCAGAGGAGGACCACCTAGAGGCGGTGTCGGTACAGAGCGGGGTAGAGCAGATTTTCCCCGACCCGGAGCTGGAGCACCTCGAGGAGGTGCTGGTACTTCAGGAGGAGATGGTGGTGGCGGCAGAGCCAGAGTTTATGCTGTCCGTCAGGAGCAGGCAGAGGTCATACCCCATGCAGTTACTGGTCAGATTCTTTTCCTTGGTACTCCATTGTTTATATTGGTTGATTGCGGGGCCACACACAGCTTTATTTCCCGGGGAGTGGTAGAGAGATTAGGGGTTGACCCTAGTGTGGCTGATAGGAGTATCCTAGTGGAGATGCCAGATGGGGGTTATGTGGTGAGTGATAGAGTCCTCTGCGATCAGTAGATAGAGATTATGGGTAGGTCCATGATTATTGATTTGATTCTGCTAGAGTTAGCAGATTTCGATATGATCTTGGGGATGGATTTCTTGGGGAAGTATGATGCCGAGATAGATTGTGGAAGAAAGAAAGTTAGATTCCACATAGGCCCTGATTTCTTTGTCTTTGGTGAGGGCAGAGTAGAGAGTATGATGATCTCGTGTATCCAGGCGAGTAGGTTGATGAGGCAGGGATGTGTAGGGTACTTTGCCAATGTAGTATGCAGCAGTTCAGTGGGGCCAAGTATCGATGAGGTGCTCGTCGTCAGAGATTTCAGAGATGTCTTCCCAGATGAGTTGCCAAGGCTACCTCCAGACCGGGAGTTGGAGTTCAGTGTCGAGCTTCTCCCTGGTACGGCTCCTATCTCCAAGGCTCTGTACCGGATGGCTCCAGCTGAGCTCCAAGAGTTGAAAAAGCAGTTGCAGGAGCTGGTTGATAAGAGATTTATCAGACCGAGCTGTTCACCGTGGGGAGCTCCGATTTTGTTTGTGAAAAAGAAGGATGGGTCAATGCGGATGTGCATTGACTACAGAGAGCTGAATAGGATGACGGTGAAGAATAAGTATCCCCTGCCAAGGATTGACGACCTCTTTGATCAGTTGAGAGGTGCAGCGGTGTTCTCCAAGATTGACCTGAGATCGGGCTATTATCAGGTCAGAGTAGCAGAGAGAGATGTCCCCAAGACTGCCTTCCAGACTCGTTATGGGCATTACGAGTTTGTGGTCATGCCATTTGGGTTGACCAATGCCCCAGCCATCTTCATGGATTTGATGAACCGGGTCTTTCATGACTGCCTGGACCGGTTCATGGTGGTATTCATAGATGACATACTGGTTTACTCCATAAATGTGGTAGAGCACGAGGAGCATTTGAGATTCGTGCTTCAGAGGTTGAGGGATCAGCATCTGTTCGCCAAGTTCTCCAAGTGTGAGTTCTGGCTCGACAGAGTGGCATTCCTAGGCCACGTGGTGACAGCAGAGGGTATTTCAGTGGACCCCAGTAAAGTGGAAGCAATCTTGAGTTGGCCGAGGCCGAAGACAGTGAAAGAGATTAGAAGCTTCCTTGGGTTAGCAGGCTATTATAGGCGGTTCATTGAGGGGTTCTCCAGCCTAGTAAGGCCTCTCACTGCCTTGACTAGGAAAGAGACTCCATTCACGTGGTCAGAGGAGTGCGAGGACCGATTTCTGGAGCTTAAGGAGAGGTTGACCAGCGCTCCAGTTTTGGCGCTACCCCAGGAGGGGGTAGAGTTCGATATCTATACAGATGCATCCCATCAGGGGATCGGGGCTGTTCTGATGCAGAATGGTAGGGTGATTACCTACGCTTCTAGGCAATTGAAAGATCACGAGTTGAGATACCCTACCCACGACCTAGAGCTTGCAGCGGTCGTTTTCGCCCTGAAGATTTGGAGGCATTATCTGTATGGAGTTAGATGCAGCATATATTCAGACCACAAAAGTCTGAAATATTTCTTCACCCAGAAAGAGCTCAACATGCGTCAGAGGAGATGGTTGGAGTTGGTGAAGGATTATGACTGCGATATCAGATACCACCCGAGTAGAGCCAATGTGGTGGCTGACGCCTTGAGTAGGAGAGTGGCCCTATCCAGCCTATCAGTTCAGAGAGAGCTGCAGCATGAGTTGGTCAAAGAGCAGATTGAGATTATGTCTGCGGGTTTCTCCAGGCTGCGTATCAGATCCTCCCTGTATGATGAGATCAGAGAGGAGCAGGTGTCAGATGAGTGGACTCAGAGTATGCTTCAGGGGATGTCAGAGAAAGCAGTGCCAGACTTTGAGTTCAGTGATGGGATCTTGAGGTTCAGAGGTAGAGTTTGTGTGCCCCAGAGTTCAGAGCTGAGACAGAAGATTTTGTCAGAGGCGCACCGTGCGGTGTATTCAGCGCACCCAGGCAGCACGAAAATATACAGAGACCTCAAGAGAAATTTCTGGTGGTCAGGGATGAAGAAGGAGATAGCAGACTTCGTCTCCAGATGCCTTATATGTCAGCAAGTGAAGGCAGAGCACTAGAGGCCCTCAGGATTACTTCACCCCTTGAGTATTCCTGAGTGGAAATGGGATGATATCTCCATGGACTTCATTTCGGGTCTTCCCAGAGTCCAAAGGGGATATGATGGAGTGTGGGTGGTTGTTGATCGGCTCAGCAAGTCAGCACATTTCCTGCCAGTCAGACAGGGAATGTCCACAGAGCAGCTAGCCAGACTCTACATCAGAGAGGTGGTGAGACTCCACGGGGTTCCCAGGTCGATAGTGTCAGACAGGGACTCCAGATTTCTGTCAGCCTTCTAGAGGTCTCTGCAGAGAGCATTGGGAACCAGACTGCATTTCAGCTCAGCATATCACCCTCAGACAGATGGCCAGACTGAGAGGGTGAATAAAGTTCTGGAAGATATGCTCAGAGCTTATTGTATGGACTTCCAGACCGATTGGGTAGAGTTGATTCCTCTAATGGAGTTCGCCTACAACAACAGTTATCAGGCGACAATTCAGATGGCTCCATTCGAGGCGTTATACGGTCGAAAGTGCAGATCTCCTCTCCATTGGGATGAGATTGGGGAGAGAGATTCTCTTGAGGCAGCAGTGGGACCAGAGACTACTCAGAGGATGATTGAACAAGTCAAGATCATCAGGCAGAGGATGAAACAGGCTCAGGATCGTCAGAAGAGTTATGCTGATCTTCGGCGCAAAGAGATAGAGTTCTCAGTGGGCGATAAAGTGTTTCTGAGGATTGCTCCCTATAGGCAAATTCTCAGATTTGGGAAGAAAGGAAAGTTAGCGCCTAGATTTATTGGTCCCTACGAGATTCTTGAGAGAGTAGGGACAGTCGCCTACAGATTAGCACTGCCAGCCAGTATGGATAGAATCCACAACGTCTTCCACGTGTCACAGTTGAGGAAGTATGTGGGAGATCAATCGCATGTCCTTCAACTTTCAGAGGTAGAGTTGGCAGAAGACCTCAGCTATCAAGAGATTCCAGTGCAGATCCTGGACTATAGAGTTAAAGTCCTCAGAAATAAAGAAATCTCGCTGGTCAAGATTTTGTGGCGCAGCCAGAGGGTGGAAGAAGCCACTTGGGAAGTTGAGTCTGAGATCAGGGATAGGTTCCCAGAGTTGTTCAGGTAAATTCCGGGGTCGGAATTTTTATAAGAGGGGAGGAATATAGCATCCTAGATTTTAGAAAGCCCTTAGGGGTAGAGTTTTGGGGTTAGAAATAGAATTCAGAGATAGATTGGGGGTCTAGAAGAGTTCAGGGGTGAGATGGTAGTTTTTCAGAGCTGAGTGGCCTTCGTATGATGCCTTTAGGGAGGTTTTAATCATGCGAAGCGCGGGAAATGAGTTTCTTTCATTTTCCCTTGGTGCACTCCAGTGCACTTTTCCCTGCACGCCCGTGCAGGTGGGTAGAAAAGAGTGAGAGACGAGAGTTATTTCATTTCTCATCCAGTTTCAGCTTCTCTCTTCTTTGTTTCAGCAGCTCTCAGCCCTAGGCGAGAAATCCAGTTTCCAGCGGCTCCCAATCCAGCAAGAGATCAGAGAGATTAGTTTGGATTAGAATTCCAGCAGCTATGTCAAGAGGTAAGTGTTTCTTACTTCATCCAGAGTTTCCCAGCTTGTTGTGTGATGCTTGATGATGCTTGGAAATGTATGTTTGTATTTCCAGCTTGTTTGGTTGCTTATATGCGATGAGATGATGATTCAGATGCTTGTTTTCCACCCAAATACATGCATGCTTTGTTTGTGTGTGTGTGTTGTGAGAGAAAGCTTGAGTGGCCATGGTGAATTTAGTAGAATTGGATGGAAGATGAAATTGATGATGTGTATGAGTTTATTAAAGTGCCTTGGATGTGTGTTTGTGTTTAATTTCAGATTGGATGAGATTTGGGTTGGTTTCCTGCATTTCCCGATGAAGGCTGCTGCTGCAAACCCAGGTGCACGACCGTGTGTCCGCAGACGCACGCCCGTGTGCCTTTGGTTTTGCGAGCGCACGCCCGTGTGCATGCTGAGGCACACGACCAGGAATGCAGGGCATACGCCCGTGTGTCCTGAGGGACAAGGTCGTGTGTCCTTCTTTTGCTTGTTTTGGCCATCAGATTCCCGAGAGCAGCACGGCCAGACACACGACCGACGCACGGTCCCGTGTGTCTGGGCACACGCCCGTGTGCCCGTGTGCCCGTGCTTAGCACGGTCGTGTGTGTCTCTTGCACGCCCGTGCGTTTGCTTTGCACGCCCGTGCTCCAGCATTATTTTCCAGAAAGAGGCAGAAATGATTTATTAAGGTTTGGTAATCCATCCAAGGGCTAATAATCATCAGATATTCCAGATAACAGCGAATAAATGCAGCATATGCATTCATAGCATAGCATGTAGCCTGAATGAGGATCCAGGGATCCGAATTCAGTAGATTTCAGCAGTTAGAACCCAATGTATGGGTTTCAGCTTTGAGGTGAACTCGAGGGGGCATTTGTGGGACCCAGCTTTCTGACACCAGTCAGTCAGCTCAGCAGTAGTATTTCAGTATTCAGCAGATTCTAGCCAGTAGCTAGAATGTTCAGCCCACTTGGCCAGGATGCCGAATCCCTGTGTTTCACCCAGTCTGATCAGTACAGCAGGTACCTTTGGGTACAGATAGAGATTCGCATGCATGCATATTCAGATTTCAGCTATCATGTCATGACATTCATTTCAATAATGTATTAATAATGAGTAACAGATAAACAGTTAAGCCGATTCAGCACCCGCAGACGCATAGATGTATGATAGGGCCGAGATTAGTTATATGTGCCCTTGTTTGTGCTTGTTTGGGTTGAGGGAAGTAGGAAATGCTTACTGGGTGATTTTCATCACTCATCCTTTTCCTCTTTCCTTCCTTTTCAGGTCAGTTTGCTGCTGGCGAGGAGCGGGTGGACTGGGGTTCGCGAGAGAGGACCCACACACACCATTTTCAGCATGTACATGTATTTTCTTTCAGTTTTGGACCTGTGAGGTCTTGTATATTTTTGTACATTCTCAGATATAAAGAATGATGTACAGAACAGTTACATATATATAGAAAAGCCAGATGGGCTCATTGTACAGTTTAGTTTAAATTTCAGCTTCCGCTTATGTATTTAGTTCAGCAGGATTTTCTTTTCCGTAGGATTCCCGTCTCGGGTACCCGATTTCCAGTTTATTAAATAAAAAGATCAGTTTCTTCAGCAGCAGGGGTACTCGGGGCGGCGGGTCCTACAGTCAAGATGTTAAATCCTTGTGTTTATCAGCCTGATCAGCATAGCAGGTATCTTCGGATACGTAGATATTTAGATGCATGCATATTCAGTTTACAGTTAGCATAACATTATACACATTTCATGACATGAATTAATAATGAAATCCAGTTAATCAGAATAAGCAATATCCAGATTCAGCAAGCGAATAGATGAATGTTAGGGTCAAGGCCAAGTATGTGTTTGTGTGTTTGTTTACTTGGGTTAAAGGAAGTAAAAATCGCTTACTAGGTGATCTTTATCACTCATTCCTTTCCTTCTTCCTTCCTTTTTAGGTATGTTTGCTACTGGCGAGAAGCGAGTGGACCGTGGTTGACGGGAAAGGGCTCCATATCAATTTTCAGTTTAGTTTGCCTATTAGGTCTGTATTGTAAATTTTTATATTTACTCAGAGTATGTACAGAAAAGCAATATATATGAACAGTTATGTATATGAAAGTGTATTTTGGGCCGATTATACATTTCAGTTTCAGTTTCAACTTGAACAAATGACTATTTCCCACCCATAGTTTGAGGCAGGGACAAAGTCCCACCCGCTTAAGTTTAAAAGTCCAGTCTCCCACCCATAATCCAATTTTTTATAATTTTTCTATTGAAATGACTAAACTACCTTTTTAAAAATTAAAATATAATAAAAATATAAAATAATTTTTAAATATAAATATTTTCAAAAAATATTTAAAAAAATTTTAAATTTAAAAAATGGAAGCAGCCACCGTCGCGGGGGCCGCCCATAATAGAACCAGGTGGCCATTTCCGACCACCTGGTTCTAGGGGAGGCCAGATCTGGCCTCTGGCCTCTGGCCTCCCCTTTCGATGGAGGCGGCCAAATCTGGCCACCTCCAACAAAATTAGGAGCCAGAAATGGCCGTAAAGGGCCGGCCTTGGCCCTACTGGTCGTTTCTGACCTTTATTTCGGGCAGAGATGGCCAGATCTGGCCGCCTCCTCCAAAACTGGAGGCGACCGATTTGGCCGCCTCCACCGAAATGAGAGGCCAGCCAGGTGGCTGAAAATGGCCACCTGGTTCTATTATGGGCGGCCACCGCCGCCGGTGCCGGCTGCGGTGGCTGCTTCCATTTTTTAAATTTAAAATTTTTTTAAATTTTTTTAATATTTTATATTTATTTTATTAATTTATAAAATTTTAATATTAAAAAGATAAAAATGCCCCTGATTATTACTGTATACTTATTATTTTTAATAAAAAAATTAGGCTACGGGTGGGAAACTAGGCTTTTAAACTTAAGCGGGTGGGACTTTGTCCCCGCCTCAAACTATGGGTGGGAAATAGTCCTTTGGCCTTTCAACTTCCACTTGTATATTGTACAGTAGCAGTAGGGTTATTTTCGTAGAATTCCCGTTATGTGTACCGAATTTTTAGTTTATTAATAACAGAGAAAATAATTATTCAGTAGCAGCGGTATGCGTAACGACAGGTCTTACACACACGCCCGTGCAACTAGAAAAAACAACATAAACAGTAAATTTTTAGGAAATATAGCAAAGATTAGAAAGAGAAACAATAAATAAGAATAAAACAAACACAGAAACTTATACCACCAAACACAAAACTTATGAACAAGTTGAATAAGTTAAGAAGTCATGAAAAACGACCAAAACAAATACGGTAAATGTGTTTCAACTTTAGGCTAGAGAATCAGAAAACTTTCAATAGTTTATATATTAAACCAAACAATAATAATAACGGTAGATTCCACTGTAGATAAATAGGAAAGGAGAAAGAAGAGTAAAACATTATACATAAAGAACAATTACATGATATGATATGTCATACAGTGTTTTCAGAAAAATGATCAAGTAATCCATATGCATTTTTCAAAATAAAATACGATGTTTTGAACATCATTTTAGGGGTGAATACGAGAGGGCACCTGTGAGTACACTCGCCCATCAGTTAAGGTAATAACCAATATCTACGATGCGGGAAGACCTTTATATATGCTGGTTGTGCATCGAATTAGCAGATTATCAGATGATTAGCTATCAGTGATCAATTAGTAGTCTTCAAACTACAGATTCAATTCAGTTTCAAATATCGATACTAGGTACTGACCAGTATTATTTCAATTAAACATTACATGGTTAGGATGATAAATCTTTGTATTCATCAGTTTGATCAACAAAGTAGATGTTTTCATATATTTTCAGAAATCAGTTTTTTAGCTTTTATAATATTTCAGGATCTTTGGATCACAGTCAAGTTTCTAGAAATTGTTTTTAGTAGACAAGCCTAAGGGCAACAACATGGTTTAAGCACATATCATATCATGTCATGCGTTTGACATCAAAGCATGAGTACAAACACAAATGAATACAAGATTATCTGAATAAAGATTGAAAAACATAATTATGATAAACAAGAAGATTTTAGAATATATATATATATATATATATATATATATATATATATATATATATATATATATATATATATATATATATATACATAGATACATACACACACACACACACACATCATAAATAATTCGTAAAGTAACATTAGAAGAGAACAGGAAATCAGATGGTGTCAGCAACAAA
The DNA here is from genome assembly GCA_026122585.1 of Anacardium occidentale. NCBI lineage: Eukaryota > Viridiplantae > Streptophyta > Magnoliopsida > Sapindales > Anacardiaceae > Anacardium > Anacardium occidentale. The sequence goes on from JAJEJH010000281.1 coordinate 43,569, forward strand.
GGAAACATAAATGATTCTATGCATACATATGCCTCCGTATGTATCGAATTCTGCACAACGAGAGAAAACAATGAATTTAGTAAATTAATGGGTGTTTAACCCTTTTCAGTTTTCTTTTTCTTTGTAGGTTAGTCATCTTGATGTTGAGCCAATGCATGAGATGGTTGTGAGTGGGACCCAATTTGGTTAGATGGCATGTATATGGCTCACATGCCTTATTTTGTTTTATATCTATATGCACACATATGTAGAGTTTTCAATACTTTTTTGGATATGATATTCAATTGATTTCAGATGTATGTATAAGATTTTTACTAAAATGAAAATACAATAATTTGGTTAAACAACATTTTATTCATATTAGAGTTTTATATTAAAAATGCTTTTGTCTACATAATTTTAGTAAGATTTTATGAGATTTTTGCTATATATTTTTGAAAGGAAAAAGGAAAAAAAAATCATAAATAAATAATAGTAAATATAATAAACATTAATATATAGCAGCGGGTTTCACTTAAATGTTTAGAATTATTATTGGATATTGTTTGTGACGTGTACATAACTAACAAAACCTAATTAGAAGGGCAAGAATTGTGACAGTCGGCTAACTTATCGTCGTTTTCGAAAAATCAATAAAATCACCAATCACAACATTGACTTCTCAACCAGAGCCATCTCTTTGTCAATTCCCGCGCCATAATGTTTTGATTTATCGGAACGGTCCATTAATTAAATAAATATTTCAACTATGAGAATCTCAATTCACCCCCCATAATTCTACCAAATTTCTCCATCCCAACAACAATTTCCTGCCAATTTTCTTTTCTTTTTTTTTAGGTTGAAGAGCTTCTTTTTCCACTCTTCACACAATTTACCCATTGGTGTTACTGTAAATCATTGGGTTATCTGTTTTTTTTTTTTTTTGGGTGAAATTATAAAATTATTTTGAACATTTAATACATTTTTCAATTAACAATTTATCCTTATTTTTATTAAGATCAGGAAATTACCTCAAACTAATTATAAATCCCAATTATAATTATGTTATTATATTATTTTTCCTTTCTATTATCTTTTTCAATGAAAAATTCTTAAGCTTAGCGTTGTGGTTGTTCGGGTGGGAAGATGGGTTTTTTGGCATTTCCTCACTTTTGTCGAACTAAAAAGTCGAGTTCTTACCAAGCAAACCTTACTCGCAATACCAAATTAACTGCAATCAATATGCGTAATCTTGTTATCGTGAGGGGTAATAGAAAATGGGATTAAAAAAAAAAAAAGGCATCTATCAAATTTAAAACAAAATTACTTTTTTACCCTTGTATATAAGAGTTTTCATTGATGTGCAACTTTATATACACAAACTTTTGAATACCCATTTATATATTCAAACAATGTATCATCATATAATTAAATATTAATTTATTTTTAATTTAAAATTATTCGATCATGTTTCAATCTTATGATAACACATAATTTAAATTGAATACTTAAATATGTATTTACATAATTTTATTGTTTATTAATAGATAGGTAAATAAAATTGTTAAACTTAAAAGGGTACAAATTTTTTGTTTCATCAAAGTATTTATTATTTCAAACTTTCGAGCACCCTCAAGAACAAACTACTCAGGGGGTAATTGAAAAAAAAAATAAAATTAAAAACCATACTATAATTTAAATAATTTATAAAGAAAAAGAAGTTACATATACAGATCCACGGATGTGGTTGAGACCATATTGAATTCCGAGCGATGACCGCGATTACGTTTTCGATTTCTATGGTTACCTCCAAATTTCAATCTTCCAGTATTTCTAAACCGGCGTTGCTCGGCATGAACAATTACACATTCGGGTAAGGGTGTAGGGTATCTTAGTTGGTCATAGCAATAAGAATAGTACATATAATGTTTCCGAAACCGCTGCATGGCCCGTCTATTTTCCGGCGAGATGGCGGTGTACTCTTTGGCGGCAAGTTCAGTCTCGGTCTTATGGCAATCTCTGAAAGGGTATTCCTGGATTGGGTCAACAGGGCAGCCTTCTAGTACTAGATCTTTAAATTCTGCCGTAAATGGACCAAATTTGTAGTTAACTTTGTATCTTCCACCAGAAGTTGCCCAACTTGAGGCGTCCCAAATTGTAGCATATAGGGACATCGGCTTTGATGGGAAGTCACTGCCCATTGCCGGGCTCCGAACAACTTCCCTTATCGGAACTTCATCGATATAAAATCTGATCATAATCAAAACAAGAAGATAAATTTTTTGAATCATTTATTATATACGATAGTTTTCACTTGGTCTTGCATAATATTAATTAAATTATGTATACAATAATTTTGAAACCAAAAGCAAGAATGACGGAGAAAACTTTCCAAATTAAATTTAGGCAACTGGGTAATAGGCAATATTGATGGAAATCCTTAAAAAACACCAAAATGGCCTAAAAAGCAGCCTAAACTTAATACTACAGGCAACGCCAACCTCTTCTTAATTTTATCACTTTTGTGGCGAACAAATTCTGTATATTATAAAGTATCTGTAAAACATTTTTAATATCAAAACTATAGGTTATATTAATAATGATATATGATTAATTTTGTTAAGAATTAAATTAATAAAGTCACGGGCGTACATGACATTATTGGCCGTCCATAGGATGCTATAACGATGATGCTCTTTGGTGGGATCAAACCAGAGCCGGTATCTTTCTTCTCGACCACGATGAGTGCTACCGTTACCGTAAAAATTTGTCTGAAATCTCCATGGCTTCCCGGCAACGTTGCCTAAGAACTCAAAGTCTAACTCATCGTGCGTCTTTTCGTAGACATCAGCGTTTGATGTCTGCAATGAAACAAGAAAAAGAACAAGAAATATGAAAGAGGATAACAAAAACAATATTGAACGAAGGAAAAGAAACCCGTCTACTTACATAGAAGGCCACGCATATCCCGGCCGTATAATGCGAGGGCAACTTGATCATGGCGCTGAAGAAACCATGATTATACAGTCTTGATGAAATGAAGCCAGCCCCTGAAATATATAAGAAATTTATTTTGTGATGTACGATAATATTGATTATATTTACAAGCTATGGTTTGGGTTTTACCAGAGAGACGATTGAGGATGAGACGGGCGTTTCGGCCGTCGGGAGAGCGAACAAGATTGCCTTCGCCGAAGAGATGAGAGTAACCTTCATCGAAAGAGATGGTGGAGAGGTTGAAGGCCGATGAGGTTATGATTGTTAAAGTGAAGAACCAACACAAATATACAAAAAGGAGAGAGCAATTTGATGATGACCAATCCATCTTCTTTGCTCTTTTTATTATATCTAATTTCTATAATCTCCTCCTTGGGTCTCTCTTTTGGTCTGCTCGAGCTAATTTATACACGAGAAGAAGAAAAGGAAGGAGGGAGAACGAGAAGACTGGAATTTGGCTACTGGTGCTTTTGATTACCGTGAGAACCTACCCGCTTTGCCAATTTCTTATATAATAAATTGCTTTTTAGTAACTGACATTATCCCACCCAAAGTTTGGCCTTAAAACATTTGTCTACCCCTGGTTGGCAGAAATAACAGTTTTTGCCTAAAATCAAACTCTACACAAAAAAATTTAACCATGTAGAGGTAAATAATCTTATCATATGTTAATTATGAAAAAGTAAAAAAAAATTATTTCCAAATTAGATCGAAACATTGTAAACACGACATTTAACCCTTACAGAAGTTCAAAAATTTATCAAGTAATTTCTAAAGTCTTTTCAAACCTTTTTATATTTTAAAACTAATATCTAATACTAATAGTTGTAATCTGATAATTATATCTATAATTTATTATAGTATATTCAATTTTTTTAGATGTAATTATTATTTTTAAAACTACAAAGAGTAGATTAATATTTTAAAATTATTTAAAAACCCCAAATTTTTTCCATACACAATAACTCTCTAATAATTTCAAAAGGTTTTTAATATTATTAAAAATTATAATTTACCTTATAATATGTCACTATATGGCAAAAACACTTCTTTCTCTAGGAAAAGAAGAAAAAGAAGGCGAAAGTGAAAGGAAATGGAAACAAGTAGTTTTTTTTTTTTTAAATAATTTGAATATTTAAATAGTTTATTTTTAAATTTTATTAAATTGAGATTATATGATAATTTAAAAAATTAAAATAATAAAGATAAAATAATAAGTTTACTATATAAGACTTTTTTTTATTAACATAATTTGAATTTAGATTAAAAAAAAAAAGCTTTATTTATGCTTGATTTTAAACGAGAAAATGTTATTTATGTTAATTAAAACTAAAAAAGGATTTTAAGGTTATATTGTGGGTAAAAAAATATAATTCACCCATTGTTTTTTAATTTATATTATCTTACAAATTCATAATATTATATTTAATGGAGGCATAATTGTCATATTATAGGTGTAATATAACAATTACACCTATAATTTATTATATTACGTTCAATTATTTGATATATAACTATTATTTTTGAAACTCTCTAGAGTTAAATTGATATTTTAAAATTTTTTAGAAGACCCTAAAATTTTTTGAATTTACAATAAATCCCTAAAATTTTCAAAAGATTTTTAAAAATTATAGGTTATCTTATAATATTCGATTATATAATAAAGACACTTCTTTTTATAAGAAAAGAAGAATAAAGGAATAAAGGTAAATGAAAAAAAAAAAAAGTGGTTGTTATTATAATTTGAATGTTTAAAGAATTTACTTTAAATTTTTGTTTATTTAAAATTATATAATATTAAAAGATGAAATTGTAAGGATAAAATACCAATTTTAATTTCTATACTTTTTGTGGTTAATAGAGTTTAAACTTGAATGAAAAAGTATTACTTATGTTCAATCTTGGGTGAGAAATTAATATTTATGCTAATTAAGGACGCAAAAAGGGTATTCAAGTCAAACCTTGGGTAGAAAATGTAATTCACTCGTTGCTTTTTAATAGGCGTAGCCTTACAAAATGGTAATATCATATTAATATAATGGTATTTTTAAATGATTAATAAATCAGTTTTAAATATTAATTTATAAATTAACGATGATGTATTATTATATGATTCGATAATTTTAGATTAATGATAAAATATTATTTTATATGATGATGCATCATTATTGGTAATTGTTATAAGTATACATAATACTATTTAGTAGGGTATGTTTGAATTAATTAATCTTTCATTTTCAAAAATTAAATACTACGACACAAAAAAATTACCTAAAATATTATAAAAATATAAAATATTACAATATTTATAAGTATTTATTTTGTGTTGGTTAGTAATAATAAAAAAAATACTAAATTATTATTTTACTTAAATACCCTTAAAAACTACCAGTATGAAATTGGTATTGTATTTATTTACACTAACATGTCTAATATTAAAGTATTTGTTTCTTAACTTTTCTAAAATATTATTTGTATTTAGAAAAATTTATGTGTTCAAATTTTATGATTAATTTATTAAAATTTTCTAATTATTCTATGATATTACATATTATTTTAATTGAAAGTAAGAGTATTTTTACCCTAAACAATTAATAAATAAGGATTTTAATAAAATTAAGATTATTTTATTAATTTTTTAATATATATAATAAAAATTGTAAGTAAATTATCTTATGTAATAAATATCACAACACCTTAATAATAAAAAAAATTATTATCAATAATAAAATAATAAATATCATTTTGAGCTGAACCTTCCTTAATTTACTATATTTAAATGAATTTAAAATGCAAATGTTTGAAAAGATTTACCCTATTTAAATGATAAAATTTTATTTTTTAATTTTTAAAAAACTAATTTACTATCAACTGTTAAGTGTTAATCGTTATAGGAATATTTTCATTTTTTTGAATAAAAATAAAATAATAAAAATAAAAGAAAATAATAATACAATAAATTTTAAAAATTAATGAAATATATTAAAATATATCTTAGAAAATTTTAAAAAATTGAAAAGCAACCATGCCGCTTGCAGTGATGCCACTTTTTTAAAATTATTTAATTTTTTAAATATTTTTATTAATTTCAAATATTTTTTATTGTTTTAATATTTTAATTTAAATTTTAATATTTTTATTATAATTTTATTGAAAGCATTTTCATAATTTTATAAAAATATTAATAAAATGAGATAAAAATAGTTTATAAATAAATATTTAATTTTTTAAAAATTAAAAAATAAAAATTTTGTCATTTGAAAAACTTTTAGGTGGAATCAAGCCTTTTGACCTTAGAAAAATGACTTCAATTTAGGATTGATTGAGAATCTATAAGTCAGCGAATCTTATCTGTATAATTGTCGTAAAAAATATTGACAAAAATACAGGAAAGATGACGTGGACATGGACACCCTTGTACTGTAATTACAAGAGAGGCTTTCATATAGATTTTGTCGGATACTCCTCAATCATTCATTATAAAAAAATTTAGCAGCAGTTAGTTAGTTAAACTACTTGCTTATAAATTTTAATATTTTATTTTATAAAAGATTCTCAACAATAATATCATCAATTTAAAAAAAAAAATGAAATAATAATAATTATACCAAGATTTTGTTGATAAAAATACTTAAGCCGGAGAATGGCTATTTCCCATCCAATTTACGAAAAACCGATAAATTATAATCTTTAAAATCAAAAAAATAACATTCGTTTTAATCTTATATAAGTTTAATTTTAAAATAGATATCAGAAGACGGCAAAAATAATCGTAACTAAATGGCTATTTTCCATCCAATTTACAAAAAATGGATAAATTATAATCCTTAAAATAAAAAAAATAATACTTTTTTTTTTCATCTTATTAACACTTTTCTATTCTAAAAAACAATTTCTATTCTAGAAAAAAGAAAAAACCAAATGTATAATTTTTTGTTTATCTTGACAAATTTTGAAAAGAGATTAATAATAAAAAAGTAAAAAATATAAAGAAAATGCATGATCATATATTTTTCAATAATTATTGATATCATATTAGTAGGAAAGTTTGTTTTAATTATTGGTTAAGAAGTTTACCAAACATAATAAAAATTTGAATTAATTATAATTATTGACAACTTTTTTTGAATGAATAATATAATAAAGGGTTGTTATTGTTAGGAATCAAAGAATAATAAAAAACTTAATTAAAAAATAAATAAATATCAGGCATAATATTAAAATTCTCATGCTATGATTGCTAGGAATCGAAGAATAATAAACTTCTCTTTCTCTCTCTCTTTTTTTTTTTTTTTTTTACTATTTTCTTTTCTTCCTGTGTGTATGCTTCTTTTTGGCTTTCTCACGCTGTGATTGCAAAAAGGTTTTGTATGGCTGAGGCATGTCATGGTTTAAATCACAAGACAACCTTTTGAAGAAAGCCTTTAGATTACAATCTGTTAGAGACTTAATACTTGAAGACTACAAACAAAACTAAAAGAGAAATAAAAGTATTAAAGGTTACTGATTAAAGAGAATAGTGTAGGTAGGTTTGAAACATGTAAATCATTTTCCTACAAATGATATTTGCTCTCTCTCCCCTTGAGATTACTATGAGATTAATTGCAAATAGCTTTAGTGGATATGATAAGCCTTATGAATTTCTACACTTAGCAAACAGTAAAGAAATTCAGTGAGAAATACAAAAGAGTATTTAATTTTTCAGAAAGAAAAGAAGTAAGTGATGAAAGTATATTGAAAAAAAAAATTTGTGACCTTTATATAGGAATGAAAAGTTGTAATTTTTTGATGAAAAATTACAACTTTTAGTGTGAAAGATTACAACACCAAAAGTTATAATTGTTCATTATAACTTTTGATGTGAAAAGCTACCACATAAAGAGTTGTACAACTTTTGGTGTGAAAAACTATCACATAAAGAGTTGTAATGCTTGATTACAACTTTTGGTATGAAAAACTACTACATGAAGAGTTGCAATTTAAAACACAATATTTGAAAATTTTATTTAAAATTCAAATTTATTTATATTTGAACAATTCCAACAATCCCCTACTTGTTCAAATATAAATTAAAATATTTGAAAAATCTAATTATATTTATGCATAAAATAATGTATCTTTCGATTTGAACATTACTTTAGTATAAGTGTTACAAGATAAAATTGAAATCTCATGTAGCATTTAAGCTTTGAACATGCTATTCCTTGTGAAGTTATTGGTGTCACTATATATATAAACATATATTATTCTTGTATTCCACTCAAACACTCGCTCAACACTTTTTAGGGTCATGTGCTATCCAAAATTTATGAACTTTTATGAGAGAAACTCCAACTCTCAATTGAAGCGGCACCACTTCGAAGTTCATATAGGTGAAGTTCTTTCAGTTTCTTTGTCACATTTGAGACACTTGTTCCCTGAACTGAACCTCATTAAGAGTATTAAAACTCAGTCTTTTTATACGTGACAACAAGTACTTAATTTCACATTTTTAAATCTATTTTAAGTACTTAAACATCCATATATCAATGACTTGTTGCTACCCTTTGAACTCAAAACTACTCATTTTATAGTGTTGGGTAGGGTTGCCATCATTGGTGGATTTAGTTTAGGAGTTTCAATCCAATTAAATTAGAAGTTGTTTTTACTAAATCTCTCGAGAGAGGTTTAGTGAATTGATCTACTAAATTACTATTTGATTTTACAAATGTGAGAGAAATAATTTCATCTTTAATTAATTCTCTCACATAATCATGTCGAAGACTTATGTGATTTGTCTTTCCATTATATATATTACTATATGCTCGAGCTAAAGTAGCTTGACTATCACAATAAATCGAAATTGAATTCATATTTTTTGAAATAAATGGAATTTCTAAAAGAAATTCCCTTAACCACTTAGCTTCTTTACCTGATTCTGCTAATGCAACAAATTCCGACTCCATTGTTGAGTGTGTTATGCAAGTTTGTTTCTTGGATTTCCAAGAAATTGCACCTCTTCCCTAGATAAACACCCAATTTGTAGTGGATTTGTTATCTCCAAAAATTGATATCCAACTAATGAGATTGACTCAATACATATCCCCCATTATTTCTTTTAATTTTAATTCCTAATATCTTATCAACTTGTCTAACATCTTTCATTTTAAATGTGGCAGACAAAAACCTCTTTGTTTCTATTATTCCATTCATATCATTGCTCACAATTAGCATATCATCAACATATAAGCAAACTAGCACAATATAATCATTACTATTTTTAGTATAAACACATTTATCTGCTACATTATGAACAAATCCATTTGACATAATTACGTTATCAAATTTTTCATGCCATTGTTTAGGGGCTTGTTTTAGTCCATATAAAGACTTCACTAATTTACAAACCTTATATTCATTTCCTGGTAGAACAAAACCTTCAAGTTGTTCCATATAGATCTTCTCATCTAGTTCCCTATTTAGAAATGTTGTTTTGACATCCATTTGATAAACATGTAGATCATAAATTGATGCCAAAGCAAATATAATTCTAATAGAAGTAATTCTTGCTATAGGTGCATATGTATCAAAATAATCTATACATTCATTTTGTTGAAAACCTTTAGCTACTAACCTAGCTTTATATGTATGTAGAGTGCCATCAGTGTGATACTTTCTTTGAAATACCCACTTACAACCTATAGGTTTAGAAGTAGAAGACAAATCAACAAGTTCCCAAGTGTGGTTTGACATTATTGAATCCATTTCGTCTTTAATAGCATCTTTCCAAAAAACTGCATCTCGAAAGGTCATAGCTCCTTTATAAGTTTTAAGATCGTTCTCTACTTGTAGAACAATAGGAATTGTTCTTACAATTTTATCTTTATCACCTTCAACAAGGTGAAAAAAAATTCGTTGAGGGTTAATCTCATCTGATCCACGATTTTTAGCCTTTGGGACTCTAATGCTTCTTCTTTGTTGACTATCTTGGTCACCAATTTCTTGTGAACTAGATTGCACCTTCTTAGATGTTTCTTCTAACATTGTTTCACTAGGTGAGAATTGAACTCTATTACCTAAGGCTAATAGATGTTCAAAGAACTCCACATCTCTAGATTCAATAATAACATTTGACTCTAAATTTAGAAGTCTATAAGCTTTGCTATCTGAGGCATAACCTACAAATGCACACTTGATCCCTCTAGGTCCCAATTTAGTCCTTTTTAGATCATTATTCTTGTAATATGCAAGACATCCCCACACTTTAAAATATCCTATGTTAGGTTTCATTGCCTTCCATAATTCATATGGAGAGATTTGATTTTTCTTCATAGGAATTTTATTTAAGATATGACAAGTAGTAAGAAGTGCTTCATTGTAAGACCCGCCACCACGTATACCGCTGCGACTGAATATTCTCTTTACCTTTGATTAATAATCTGTAAATTCGGTATACGTGACAGGAATCCTACAAAAAGAAACTTGTTGTTATACATTTATACACAAGCAGAAGCTGAAAACTGTAACTGTACAATATACAATGGGCCCATAATACACTTTCATATATAAACTGTAGGACCCGCCGCCACGAGTACCCCTACTGCTGAAAACTGAGAGGGCTATTTATTAATCATCTGAAAATATGGGTACCCGCAACGGGAATCCTACGAAAAGTAAATAAACTTCCTGAAACCTGTTACACAATTCGAGTTACACATGCAGAAGCTGAAACTGGAATACATACATCTGAAATATACATACTGTTCTGTACAATGGGCCCAAAGGCCTATATCATATAAACCTATACTGTTCATTTACATCTAAGTACAAAAGCATATACAAAATGACCACACAGGTCCAAAACTGAATATACAAAAATGAGATCGCGGTGTGGGCCCTCTCCGTCAACCTCGATCTAACTGTTCCTCGAAATCAGCATGAACCACCTGAAAGGATGGAAGAAGGAGGGGGATGAGTGATAAAGATCACCCAGTAAGCGCTCCTTACTTTCCTCAATACCCAAGCAAACACAAGCAATCACAATAATCAAACATACCTGGGCCTTAACCCTAATCATACATCTATGCGCTTGCTGGAATTTGGAAACAGATTACTGAATATCTGAATCACATTCATTTACTGATATCACTTTTATACATGTCATGATGTGTATGTCATGTCATGCTAACTGAAATATCTCATGAATGCATGCATCTGAATACCTCTCTGTACCCGAAGGTACCTGCTGTGCTGATCAGACTTGGTGGAATACAGGGATTCGACATCCTGGCCATGTGGGCTGATCAATCTAGCTACTGGCTAGAAAGCTGAATCTGAATTTACTGCAAACCAATCTGACTGGTGCCAGATGGTGAAACTGAAATACTGCTGAGCGTTCTGACTGGTGTCAGAAGGCTGAGTCCCACAGATGCCCTCTCGTATTCACCCTATACTCTTACCCGTATATCAGGTTCTGAATACTGGATACTACTGAATTCGGATCCCTTGATCCTTTCTGAAGCTACATATAATGCTATAATATGCATATGCAGCTTATTATCTGATTTCATGCTCATCTGATGCTTATCTGAAGCCCATTAGCCTTTATTTTGAATTCGCATGCTTAATTAAACAAATAATTAATCATTTTCTAAAAATCTGCTAGTGCACGGGTGTGCGGGAAAAGTGCACGGGCGTGAGCCAGGACGTACGGGGTCGTGTGTTGGTCGTGCGCCTGACCGTGCAAGCTACTGGAATTCTGGAAAATTTCTCACTGAAAGCGCATGCACGGGCGTGCATGTGCAGACACACGGGCGTGCATGTGTATTTTCTGGCTGTGCATACAGCGTACACACGGGCGTGCATCTAGAAAAAATGAGACTCACGGTCGTGCCATGCGGGCGCACTGCTGTGCGTCTTGTTCTTCAACAAGAGCACCGCCGGAAAATGGCCTTAAACTCATACCAAATCACATTCAAACTTAAAATCACTCCAAATATGCATTCCCAGCACCTCATATAACACAATTCAAGCATCAACCATCACATGCATCAATCATCATGAAATCTACCATGGAAACTTCTTGATTCTCTCACTAAAACACATACATCACACATGCATGCTTCAAAGGTGGAATTTCATCATCAAAATCAACATGCAAAGCCATATAGGCACTCCAAACATTCATCCACATGCAATTAACCCATCCATGGCATCAAAACTCACAAAGCAAGCTGAGAAACGCAAGGAAAAGGTAAGAGAACACTTACCTCACGCCATTGCTTCGGAAAGTTAACTTTCGAACTATTCTCTTAGCCCTCTAACTTGATCGGGAGCTATTTGCTGCTGAATTTCCTCTCTAGGAACGGGAGAAACTGAAATGAAGAGAGAAATTGCTGAAGAAATGAAAATGGGTGAGAAAAGAATGACTTAACTCACGGCTCCACTTATATACTAGGTCATGCACGGTCGTGCATCAAGGGTGCACAGGCGTGCACAAGGGAAAATGAACTTAATTCATTTCTCGAGTATTCGTACGATCGAATCCTTCCGAAAGGATTCCTACGAAAGCCACACGGCTCCGAAAACTTACTAACTCACCCCTGAACTTTACCAGACTCCCAATCTCTCTCTGAATCTCGTTTCTAACCCCAAAACTCTACCCCTAAAGGCTTTATGAATCTAGGATGCTACATAAACTGTTTTTTTGTACATATATACAATGAGTACATACAACATGTACAATATAAGACCCAACAGGTCATAACTGAAAATTTAAAACTGAAAACTATGTGGAGTCCCTCTCCCATCAACCACGGTCCACCCGCTCCTCACCAACAACAAACAACCTGAAAGGAAAGGAAAAAGGAAAGGAATGAGTGATAAAGATCACCCAGTAAGCGATCCTTACTTCCCTTAACCCAAGCAAGCAAACACATAAACACATACCTGGCCTTGACCTTAACATTCATCTATTCGCTTGCGAAAGCTGATTATATTGCTTATCCTGTTATCTGGTTGCGTTATTAATCCAGATCATGGAATGTATATCATGTCATGCTAACTGTAAATTGAATATGCATGTATCTGAATATCTACGTATCTGAAGATACCTGTTGTGCTGATCAGGCTGATGAACACAAGGATTCGACATCTTAGCCACATGGGCTGAACAGTCTAGCAACAAGCTAAAAAGCTGAATATACTGAGCTGAACGATCTGACCGTAGTCAGAAGGTTGAAATCCTACAGATGCCCCCTCGAGTTCACCCAAACTCTAATCCAGATATCAGGTTCTGAATGCTAAATGACTAAGAAAATCAGATCTCTTGATCCTTTTCCATGTTGATGCCTTGGCATGTCATGCTATGGAATGCTTATGCAACATTATTTATCTGATTTTATCTTTATTTACTGCTTCCTGGCCTTTAAAATGGTTTCTCATGCTTTATATCTCATTTTAAACTCATTTTCATGCTTTTCTGGAAAAATATGCTGGCGCACGGGCGTGTGGGCAAAGAACACGGGCATGCAAGGAACACACATGGGTGTGCAGGGCAAAGGCACATGGGTGTGTGCGTAAACACATGGGGTATGTTGGTCGTGTAGCCGGTCGTGCTTGCTTTTGGAGAAAACTACATATTTCATTGAAAAATCAAGCACACGACTGTGTCCTTCAGGACATACGGGTGTGTCCTCTGCAATCAGGCCCTGCACACTTCATGCACACGGGCGTGTCCCTGCAGAAACAAAGACACACGGGTGTGCACCTGTGGGCACACGAGCGTGTGTCTTGCTCTACACCGACGACACATGCCTAAAATTGTAGGAAATCACTCCAAATCTCAGTCAAACTGAAATTAATCAACAACAATCATTTTTAACACTTTAATATGCATATAACAAGCCTCAATTTCATCTATCACTAACTACAACTTAATCCACCATGGAAATTATCCTTTCTCTCACATACACACAGACAAGCATAAGCAAGCATGGTTCATGGGTGGAAATCATCAACTCAAGCATCATCTCATCAACATATCAATACATAAACATTTCATATAACTCATAAGCATGCTGGAAACACATTCAAGCATCATCAACATCAAACACAAGCTGGGAAACTTAAGAAAGAAGTAAGGAAGCACTTACCTCTTGTCATGGCTACTAGAAAACTCTATCAAGCTAATCTCTTCCTTCTCTAGCGGGATTGGGAGCTGCTAGCTACTGAAAATCTGTTCTAGGGTTGGAAGTCACTGAAAACAAAAGAAAACTTTGGCTGAAAATGGTGAGACAGGTGAGAAACACTTAAAAACTCTCATCTCTCTCATTTAACTCACTTGCATGGGCGTGTAAGGCACAGTGCACGAGAATGCACAAGGAAAAATGAATAAACTTCATTTCTCGTGTTACACATGAAAGAAACCTCCCAAAGGGAATCATGCAGAAGCCACACAGGCTATGGAAACTTACTATCTCACCCCTAAACTCTTCTAAACTCCCAATCTATTTTTATTTCTCACATCCAACCCCTAAACTCTACCCCTAAGGGCATTTCTAATCTTGGGATGCTACATTCACCCCACAAATTAAATGGCAATTCAGCATGCAACAATAAAGCATTAACCATTTCTAAATAAGTCATATTTTTTCTTTCAGCTAAACCATTTTGTTTAGGTGTACATGGAGTTGAAGATTCATGAATTATGTCATTTTCTTCACAAAAACTATTAAATTCTTTAGGAAAATATTCTTTTCCTCTATCACTTCTCAAAATTTTAATCTTTTTATCTAATTGATTTTCTACTTTTAAAAGGTTTTTTAGTCATTTTTGATTTAACACACAACTCACATTTTTTAAATTCATTTATATCACATGAAATTAAATCGTTTTTTATCACCCTTTTCATAGTGCTTAGACCAACATGTGCTAATCTACAATGACATAAAGTAATAGAATCAAGCATATAAATAGAATTATTAATTATATTAGTACTAGAATTATCAATTACAGTAGACAATTTAACCATTTCATCACAAGAATAGCCTTTTCCAATAAAGACACCATTTCGAGACAATATTAATTTTTTCGATTCATATACAGATTTAATGCCTAGTTTTCCCAAAAGATCTTCACTCACAAGATTTCTATTTATATCGGGAACATGAAGTACATTGGTAAGAATTATCTTTTGGACCGAAGTAAAGGTAAGTTCAATATTACCCTTCCCTAACACCTTGAACCTTCCTTCATTTCCCATTTGAATCTCTTGTTCATCATTAACTTCACTGTAAGTCTTGAAAAGAGATTTGTCATAGCAAACATGGATAGTAGCACATGTATCGTACCACCAACCGGATACTTTACCTTGAATGGCATTGACTTCACTTACAGTAACAATAATCATGTCATTTTCTTCTAAAGAATTGACCTCCGGTTTTTGAATTTTCTTAAATCTGTAATCCCTAGCATAATGGCCAGATTTTCCACACACAAAGCAATCTCATTTCTTTTGCTTCTTGAATTTCCTTTTGATCCTTTTTTGGTCTAAGAAAGTTGCCTTTACTTTGCTTCGCTTTGGAATTATTTAAGGGTTTGCTCACAGTATTGGCCTTGATATTGACTTCATAAGAACTTTCATTCTTGTCTCTCACCTTCGATTCCTATTCGATACGAAGGAGTTTTTGAATTTGTTCCAAAGAAAATTTCTTGGAATCATATAGAATTTTCTTCTTATATCCTTTCCAAGATGATGACAATTTTGCTATAATTGCACCAACTTGAAAAAACTCTAGAAGTTCAATCTCTACAGCCCTCAATTGGTTTACTATAACCTGTAATTCATGTACTTGTGCCAAAATAGGTGTATTATCATTAAACTTAAATTCAAAATATTTGGATTTTTTTAGTACCTTCCTCCTCAGTTTTGTATTTAAACTCTAAAGCTTTCCAAATCTCAATTGTAGAAGGTTCAACTATATAGAGATCATAGAGACGATCAGAAAGAGCATTGAGAATATGACCTCGACACATGATTTCATCTTCCTCTCTCTTTTTCCTTTGTGCTTTGAGTTCATCAAAATCATCATCAGTTGGTGGAGGAATTGGAGGAAGACTTAGATCAAGCACATAAAAAATCTTCAAGGCGGTAAACATAAATTTCAATTTGTCTTTCCATCTTGTAAAATTTGTGCCATCAAAACGATCCAATCGAATGAAGTCTTGATTCATCATCTTGATTGTTGTAGTCTCCATGATATCAAATATCACTTTTAGATTGTTAGAGACTTGATACTTGAAGACTACAAACAAATCTAAAAGAGAAATAAAAGTATTAAAGGTTAGTGATTAAGGAGAATGGTGTAGGTAGACTTAAAACACGTAAAATGTTTTCCTAAAAGCGATATTTGCTCCCTCTCCTCTTGAGATTGCTATGGGATTAATTGAAAATAACTTTAGTGGATATGACAAGCTTTGTGAATTTCTGCACTTAGCAAACAATGAAAAAATTCAATAAAGAATACAAGAAAATATTTGATCTTTCAGAAAGAAAAGAAGTAAGTGATGAAAGTATATTGAAAAACAAATTTTGTGGTCTTTATATAGGAATGAGAAATTGTAATTCTTTGATGAAAAATTGTAACTTTTAGTGAGAAATGTTACAATACCAAAAGTTGTAATTGTTCATTACAACTTTTAGTGTGAAAAACTATCACATAAAGAGTTGTAATGTTTGATTATAACTTTTGGTATGAAAAACTACCACACGAAGAGTTGCAATTTAAAACACAACCTTTGAAAATTTTATTTAAAATTTAAATTTATTTATATTTGAACAATTCCAACACAATCTACATACCATCATTGGCCTTTCATGAGCGGGTATTTTGATTCAACATAAGTTTCTGCATCCCACAGGAAAGATCCAAATGCTACTGCTTCCAGTGCTAGCATAGTTAATCCAGAAAATGTGAGTGCCATCAGTAGAACCATCGTCAAGAACTCTGATATGGGGTCTCTCAAACAGGGCTTATGTTTGGTTTTCAATAATTGGAACAGCTTCCTTGGACCTTATCGTTGCATGTCTTTAAGGTGTCTCTGCATGTAAATACATTACGCAGGATCTCAACCTATATGATTTGCTGTCAGTGCTATGAACCCTCCGAATTCATTATCACCATCATTATCAGGTTGGATATTGATCAAGGAATTTGGATCCCAAAGCTGGTTCCCTGGAGATGGATCTTTGTATCTTGCTCTTATCTTCATTGAAACCCTCAGGAAATGTATTAATAGTTCTCTCCAGCTGAAATCTTTGTTCAACTCTTCTAAGTGTCCATACATGTGAGTCTCAAGTACAGCATTTTTGCAGAATACAGTATCATCTCCTTTATGGAAGAATTATTATTATGCATAGGCTGGTACTTATTCATATCTTATCTCATTCCAACAATATTGCATCTCGAATAAACCTTTCAAATCACTTTAGGCTGAGCAAGTCAGTTAATGTTGATTCATATCCTTCTACTTTTCTTTCATTTCATTTTATTTTCCTCTCGCATATTTTTTCCCTCTCTTTCTGCTTGCCCTCACATATTTTAGCCGCTTGATTCCCGGACTTTTATGGCTTGGATTTAGATATTTCTTACTTTCGTGTGTGTATATGTATGCATACGCCGTCGTTTGTTGTTTTTTTTTTTTTTTTTTTTGCTTCAGACAATTAACAACCTGAGCGTTGCCGACTTGTCTGCAGGGTTATTCAAGCCTCGAATTTTTTCAGGTTTAGTTCATTAAATTTAATTGACTTTCAGACTGAATCAGGTATACCCATATAATCAAAAAAAAACCTAAAACACCCCAACCATTTAAAAAACGTACAAAATCGTCTCACTAAATAAAAAATAACCAAGTTAAACACTCATAACTATCATTATTATTTATATCTAATCTTTTGTGTATTAAAAATAAATAATATTTTCAGACATCAAATTAATATATAAGATAATTGAACCTTGAAATACAAATGTTTTGAAAATTTATAATTTAATAAATTTATTGAATATATATATATATATATATATATATAAAGTTTGATTTTTTTTTAGTTATATCTATGTATATAACATTTAAACTAATTTCAAATTTATTTTATTTCAAATATGAAACAAATTAACAAATATTATCTAAATATAACATTAATATAAATTAACAAATATTATAGTTTTTTTACTCTATTGCCCTCAAGTGTTCAAACTCAAATATAATAATTTAATAGATAACTTTTTTTTATCCATACTCGCTCAAAACCTAAAATTTGTTTAGCTTAAAATTGATTTTATTAAATTGAATAATCAAACCAATTGACCCTCCTAATTGGAAATGATGGTGGTGGTGGGTGTAGAGCCAATGTTAGTGAAATTTAATTATTTCTATCATTGAGGTGAGCAATAAAATCAAGTGATTTTTTTTAATCATTTGATTAGATTAATAGACAATAGTTGTTTTTTAAAAATTTTATTTTTTAAAAAAATTTTATTAACTTTTTAAATTTATTATCATTATATTAATATTATTTTACATTAAAATTTATTTTAATATTAATATTTTTATTGAAAAATATTTTAATCATTTCGATTAAAATATTAATAAAATTTAAAAAACATTTATCTTTTTAAAATTTTTTAAATAAAAATTTATCATTTAAGGAAAACATAATCTTATTTTATAGCAAATTAAAATATTATAATATTATAAAGACATTTTAAATAAAAAAATAATTTTATAAATTTCTTTACAGCCAAAACTAAATAAACACAAATTAACGAAAAACCGTTAAATTTCCCTGGTTCAGGCCATCGGGCATCCTTTTGACTTAGGATAATTATGACGAATTTGTTTAATAATTCAGAAAAATAAAAGAAAAAAAATCCCCTTTGTCTAAACTTCACAAAGAACAGGTTAAAGAAAGTCACCACTCCCATCGGGCTTCTGATGTACGGAGCAGTTTCTCAGCCAGAGCCTTCTCCTTTCAGCAAACATCAACGCAAAATCCGCCTTCTCCAGGACTCTGATGTTTTTAGTAATGGAGAGAAAACAAGATGCAGAACAAGGGCATTGTTTAAAGTTGACTTAATCCTTCGGAGTCACAAATTCATCATCAGCCATTCATATTCATATTCAATACACATAGATTACTCTTAAAAATCTTGCTTGCTTGCTACTACTACCCTCATTTTAAACAGACAAAGGGTAATGCCACAATTTCACACTCCACATATCATCCCAGGCCTTTCATTTTGTAAACATAGGCTCAACCGGGAATGAGGGATGCTATGAGAGAAACACATCCTACAACTATCCAAAAAAGAAAAGATCAGCTTTGATAAAATTTAAGCTACATTCTATGCAACAACAACTTTCTGTCGCTAATTGGTTAGGTCATGCTCCTGGAAATCAGCACCAAGGCAACCACAATCAGTCCTAGTGACCACTCTGCACCAGCTCACTCTGTCCCGTCTGTTGTGTATCATTGCTCAAATGTGGGTCATTCCTACCTGACCTTAGATCCTCTTGCCCCGGAGCTTCCCCTAGTCGCTCCTGTGTAAATACTCAAAATTTAATAGCTTAGAAAATATGTTATATGCAAGCCTCTACTATGTAGGTTTTGAGTTTGCTGAGTGACAATTCAGTAGGAAATAGAACTACTCAACACTCATTCTATTATTCATACTAGCTGACTTTGCTATTCATAAAGCACTCGGGGTTAAAAATGACATAAAGTTCTAACATTCTGTTTAACATCTACAGGAAAAGGTCTTTGCTATGTATTTACCAACTAGTGCATTTGTGTACACAGTGCAGGGCAGGAAGAAGGTGATGATTGAAACAAAGGGACATCATAAATCATGATTATCGTTACACATCACCTTCAGAGTCGCATTTTCTGCAAGAAGTTGCTCATACTCGCTCCTGATCCGATTCACTTCTGATCTTAGATTGGAATTTTCCTCTTTTAAAGCTTCAGCACGCTGTGCCAGCTCATCACATTCCGCCTGGCTCAAAGTTTGTTTATATGTGACATTTGAGTCAAGGCATCCACACAAAATTAGTACAGCCTAAGAGCCAACTTTTTTAATCAAGCAAGTCCCAAGACACATCATTACCTGCTTACGCAACCGAGACCGACGTGCAGACTCTCGGTTGGATTGCTTCCTTCTCTGTCTTTTAACCTCTCGTTCATCCTAAATATTTAAAAAAAAAAAAAAAAAAAGTTACAACCAATAGACAAAATGATAAATCAAGTTAATTGTAATACAAAATGGTAGTTCACCTCAAATTAACCTAGTTATGTGAGTCTGTTTATCAATTACCAGATCTAAAGGACTGCAATTTTAGTTAAATTGAATATCTGCATGTTTAACATCCATCAAGTTTTGTGATTGATTTTGGCCATCAATATATATAATTGAACCATGTTTTGATCTTAATGGATCCCCACCAAAAATAAAATTGTGCACAGCCTTTCTAGTCTGTACCTCTTCTTGAACATTATAAGGAACAAGGTGATAACAGACAGCTAATATCAACTTTTCATGAAATTCTATTTTTAAAGTCCCAAGAAAAGCCCAATATTCTAGTCTGTACCCATTTTTGCACATTATAAGGAACAAACAGAAAGAGGTGACAACAAACAACTAACATCAACTTTGCATGAAATTCTATTTTCAAAATCCCAAGAAAGACCCAATATTCTGAATTTTTTTTCTTACAATTGCAATTTTTTTCCTTATGAAAATACGGCAGATTAATTTAAAATTAAATCAACTATATTAACCTGTAACCAAAGCTGTGACTGAGCACTTTCTCGTGACCCGGTTGTAACCATTCCACCAGAAACAGTAGTGGAAGGAACCTTGCCTCGTATCACAGGCATATTGGATGAAGCTGGAGGACCCCAGTAGTCCATTCCAATATTTAAGTTTGTTGCGGGTCCAGGAACAGCTCCAGGAGAAGCAGCAGCTGAAATTGGCATGATGGCCATTGTTTGATTCACCATAGGATGAGGTGCATTTGGTCCTCCATTTTGAGAACCATGTGCAGAACTGCCATTCTGAGATGCTTCACCTGAAATAAAGGATTACCAAGAATTTTGAATAATACACGACTATAAAAACCAGAGATTAAATAAATAAAAAAATGATATTTATCTAACCTTCCATAGAGTCTTGCCTGCATCCTGACTTCATTTGTGAGTCCTACAAAAACCCATGGTATTTTATACAGATGTTATTATCTATACCCATATAATAGGTATTTGTCAACTATGTTCAAAAAGGCAGTCACATGATAATGGTAGGCATAGGAACTGGTAGTTGGCAAACTCCAGCATCAGCAGATATTAGAAAGAATTCAGCCATACACCTTTAGGCTTTGCCTCAAAGTGAATCAGTCCCTTTTCCAAGCAAAGGATTTCTTACGAAGATTGGAACCATATTCTCCTATCACATTTTTTGACAAATTGTTTCACAAATGATTCAATCTTTAACATGTAGAAACATTAACTCTTGCTTATACGCTCAATCAACTATAGCACAAGTACAGAATATAAATCGGTGTCCAAGACAATGTGACACCTACATGTATATCTGAGGGTGGGTCCGTTTAATTTGCAGTAAAAGGATGAGTTTCAAAAACCAAGATACATTTCAAAAACTTATGTCAGGTTCTTCATAAAAGAGCATCTAAAACATTTTGGTAATAAGTTAAATGACTTTTATTTGTATTTAAAAAGTAGATCCAAAAACATACCTTGCTTCTTTTTTCACGCATATGTTAAAAAAGCAACAACATGACTTCTTTCTTATTTTAAAATGCAATACATCTTTGTCTTTGAAGAGTAAGTAGATAAAAGATAATTAATGATCCAACTTCAAATTAATAAAAAATAAAAAACAGACAATCTAAAGCAGCAGCTCATAATTATATTTTTGTCGCAAATCAGCTGGCCAGAAGTACACATGATCTGATAATGTCACAAATTAGCAATGCCATCAGAGCTTCTCCACCTCAGTATGCAGAATACTCTTGGCTTGAATGAAATTAGTTTTCCAAGGCACAAGTGCATTTATCTAGTGGTAAATTTTATTTTGTCTACAATTAAAATTTGACTGTTCTTACAGAGATGCCTCACTCAACTGGAAATCCCATTTGTTCAACTTAAGTTCAGGGAATGACATAAGCATCAAGAATGAATATACTTTGTGAATTTTGAATTCAAGAATTAACAGGACCAACAGCAACACAAAATCTTAGAGTCAACAATGTGCTTAACTAATAATTTATGAAAGCCATAAACTCATGACATCAAATTTATCAAGAACTAAATAGATGTCAAAAGCATGGTTCTACCCAGACTAAACCAACAAAATACTGAAGCAATCGGGAAACAATGAAAAACAGAATCCAAACACACTCACATTCTGAGAATTGGCATCGCTTCCTTCACTTGTACCCTCACTCGCACTCTCTCCACTACATATCCAGAATTATTCCAATGTCAGATAAATTACTAAATAACAAGACAACACAACTGCAATGTTTTGCTAGAAGTAATAAGTCAAAAGTACAAAAGATCTTGCATGAAAAAAAAACAAAAAAGAATTAGCTCATACTGGCAATAAAATAAAGAAAGATGTTGGGGCATTCAGATAAATAAATAAGCAAGAAGACTCAATATACAGATATTATACTCTTCTAGAAGCAGACATTTCAGCAAAACCTCTCTCTTCAATTTTAATCACAATTCATAAAAAATAGATAAATGCATTCAGTAATAGGTACCCACAAACCAAGTGCAGCGGCTAAGTCCTCAAGACCTAATGTGCATTAGCATAAAGCAAAAAAAAACATATCACAACTATCCAAATTATTTACTACACATACAATAATACCTTTTAGAATAGGCTCCATTAGCAGAAACTCCTGATGTTTTACCCAGTTCATTATTCTTCCCAGTGATCAAATTCAAACTACCCAAACTTCCTTTTGATCTTTTAATGGGTAACTTTTCCTTCACATCAGATGGTTTACCATCTGCTTCCATGATTCCTGGAGTATTTCCCTATGTAGGAACCTATAAATTAGTTTTAATTTATGCATACAGACAAAACTATGCCTATTGTTCTTAGAACATTAAAAGGAAACTCACAGATGCTTCAGCAATCCCATTTGGGGAAGGCATTGCAAAAGGACTGAAAGGATAAGATCCCTGTACGAGATCCAAACATGTACTTTAAGGTAGTGAAGAAGATTTATAAACACCCAATGACAAATGATGATCTGAAAACTGAAACTAAAGCATTATGGAAAACAAATTACCGGGGGAATGGATGGATGGGCATATATGCCTCCATGGGGATACATTGCAACATATGGATGCGGTGGAGTAGCATACGGAGGCATAAGATGCTGCAACATAAACATATATTTTTTAAAAAAAATTGGATTTTTTAAGGCCACTTTCCATTACTCTGGATTATTTCTATCCCCTCCCTCTAATGACATTATATGGCAGGACTAGCGCCTGGAATTCACTTGTTCCCTTCCACCACATCAGCATAAACATACAGCAGTATTTTAAAGAAATTATCTAAAATAAGTCTCAGAGAACCGCGTACTATAACTATTAGTAATATGATCTACCATAACTTCCACTTGAAAATTCACATGTTATTTTTTAAAATCGGTTGCAGTTCCATAATATAAAAACTGAAGTTCAATAATCATAATTTTTAACTGAACCTAAAGACAATACAAAAACCCTATATACCTGAACCCCCCACATGTATGGGTGAGCTTGGGGACTTGATGCCAAGAACCCATGAGGAGGTAAAGGAGAATAAGCCTGTTAATAAAGATGCAACCAGTCCTGATTACAATTAAGCAACAATTTGAAGTCAAACAGAAACACCCAAATCAAAGATATTCCTATTAAACCTGAAATCCAGACCAGTCTGGATTCACAGTGCCAGTGCTGGTAGTTGCAGTCTGCTCCTGAAACCCCAATAAATTGACATTAACACACAGGAATGAAACATGTGTAAACAACTTTGAAATTAAGGAAATAACACTAGACTCAAACACAGAAGAAAAAAAAAAAAGAGCAGTAGACCTGAGTGGTAGCAGCAGGCGGCGTCTTTGCTTCCTTTTCTCTAGCCTGCTTATCCACCTCACTGCTGCCCATAACTCTATATTACCACTTCTCAATAATATCCTCACACCATCCTACAATGGCAATACAAGATATTCACATCAGAAGTGCCATTTTTCATTCTTTTTCTCTTCCTATAAAACAATTTAATTAGCACCTTAGATATGAAGGGTGTTAAAGCTAACCAAACGAACAACTATCAAAATCCAACTTAAAAAATTTTAGCTAAAGTACACATCAAATTATGGAAAATTACTGTTTTAATCACCAAACGAAGTTAAAGGCTTTTCATTTCTCAACCCCACACCAAAGAAAACACCAAAAATACTTTACAAAAGCAATACAACTACACAAATACAAAAGAAACCCTGAAATACATCCCCTAAAAAGCATCAAAATTTCGACTTTTTTGTAGTAACGCGATCAGATTTCTGAATCATGAAGCGAAAACCCTAAAAGAAAACAAATTCAAACTAACATGCATGTAATGGAGCTTTAACAAGAAAGATCAACATTAAAAAAATAATATACAAAAACCCAGATGAGTAACAGCTAGAACTATGAAATTAACATAATTAAAACTCTAATAACCGAAATGGAATATACAAAGGAAATCTGATCCGCAGAGAATGGTAAAGTGAACAATTTCGAATTCAAATTGCACCAAATTATTAACAAAACCGATGGAAAAGCGTGACAGGAACAAATTGGAAAAGATCAGGGAGAATTATCTTTGATTAGGGTTTGATTGGTTTCTGGAAAGAGGAAGAAGGTTTACGGATCGGATTCTGTGGGTCGTCGTACGGTTAGTCGAATTTTCTCTTCTATTTTGCACTCACATTCGTAATCCCTATTTTGCCCCTCTTGCTTTATTTATTATTTATTTAATTTCTTGAGTTTGACCTGTCCCTGACATAAATAACAAACTTTTCGTCCGAAATTAAAGTATATTAAAAAAAAAAAAAAAGCTGATACGGTATGGGCTAAGAATATAATTATCATTTTAATGGTACCAATTTATTTTTAAAATTTATTAAATCAATAAAAATTATAAATAAATATTTTAAAACTATAAATCATATAAAAATTTATTTATTTCTTTTTTCTTTCGTTTTCACTCTTTTCTTTTTCTGTCTTCTCAGTTTCAAACTAATAATAATAACAAATAATAATTATTATTATGCTAGTAAAAATATAGATAAATATGTTAATAATATATAATTTTATATTTGAAGATAAATTATAACTTTTGAAAAAGGTCGGGGTGTTAATAAACATTTTCAAGGGTTTTGAAAATTAAAAAAATTTACGGTGCTTTTAAAATTTATAAAAAATAATGTTTCTTAATAATTTCAAAATGTCTAAAGAATTTAACAAAATGATATAAATTAAATATATAAATATTATATTCCAAATTTTTAGAAATATAATTTAAGTTCATTTGAAGTTAAAGAGTTTAGAGAACATATTAAATCAAACTTGCTTACTCATATTTTTTACTTCACATTCTTATCTTTCACTATAACCTTATTTGATTATCTTTGAGAAAAATCTTCATACTTAAATTTGTGTATTAGTCTATTTAAAGACATTTCACATTTAATATTCTTGTATTCAAACACTTAAGAGCAAAATCTCGTATCACTAATTATAGAGGGTGAAATTCCTTACATAAAACTATTATAATCTTTAGATAAAAGATAATGGAACCCCAATTGGGTTTGATTGGATAAGATGACGTAAAAAGTTTGTATTTGAAGCTTCGAACCTCTATAAATCAGTTGTACAATAATAAATGTATCAATAACTTGGCTCAAGGAGGAGTTATCGACAATTAAGGTAAAACTCTTAGCTATAAAACAACAACTCCTTGTGGAGCAAAGTTATAATCAACATTGAGGTGTACAATTTGAGTTTGTTTCAAATTGTATTAATATGATTTAGTGATTTAATTATTTACTTTATTTTTAATTTAAATCCATACAATTATATTAAAAAATTAGCTAAAATGTTATTAGTATAATAAAATGGTTAAAAGACCTATTGCCACCCAAGGTTTTCCTAAATGATGAAATCCATAAAAAACTTTTAAAAAGCCAAATACCTATCCATTGACTAATATCCTTTCAAATTTATTAACATTTTGACGCAATAACTAAAATACCCTCCACTTAAAAAAGTAATATTAAAATTAAAATAAAATTTAATATAAAATAATATTAATATAATAATAATTAAGAAAAATAAGAAAATTTAAAAAAAGAGACTACCGCTGACGACAATGGCAGTAAAAAATGTAACCAAATGACTAGAAATACCCATCTGATTGGACTAGTTGTCTCTGTCATGAGGGTGGTTATGTTCGATTGCCGATTCAATTAGGTAGTAATTTTTTGCTACCTAATTAGGTTTTTGGCTACCACCGTCACCAGTGATGGTGGTGACTTTTTAAATTTTTATTAATTTTTAGAATTTTTTTTCTTATTTTAATATTATTTTATATTTTAATCATTTTTATAAAATTAATTTTATTTTTTTATTTTTTAAATTCTTTTCATTCAAAAAGACAAAAATACTCTTTTAATCAATTAAATGTAACAGTTGATCTTTAAATTTAATTGTTGACTTTAATCGATAAATAAATATTTGACTTTTTTTTTTAAATTGATGGGTAGAATTTTGTCAATTATAGAAACCTTCGGTGTGAACAAATCATTTGGCCTAATAAAATATATATTATTATCATTTTGATCACAATAAAAAAATATTATTTATAAGGAAGCTGTGCCAAATATTAATATTTGTGTGATAAAAGAAACTTAAGCATAAATGAATTTCAAATTAGTTATCACAGTATCAATGTGTCAAATATTATTTATATTATTTTATTTAAAAATATTATTATAAAAATATATTTGAGATATAAATATTAATTTTTAGTACATATAATAAATAATTTTATTTTAAAAATTATCATATTCATAAATTTTAAAAATATTTTATAACTTCAACAGTCTATCACATATATTTATTTTTGCAAATTTTTTAAATTAAAAATCTCTTAAAATTTCAAAAAATATACCAATTTTTTAAAAATTTTAAAAAAACTCTAAAATTATTAAAAATATACATTTTACTGATTTTATTCAAATATTATAATAAATATGTATTTGAGGTATAAATATTATTTTTTTAATTCTTATTTTATTTTAAAAATTATCATAATCGTTCATATATTTTGAAAATACATTATAAATTTAATAATTTATAATAAAATATTTACAACACTTAATTTGTAGCGTTTTGGGGTGTAATTATTATTTTTAAAACCATTGAGAGACATATTAAATTTTTAACATTTTCAAAAATACTCAAAACTTTTTTTAAACTTAAAGATACCTTAAACTTTTTAAAATTTTAAAAAACACCTTAATTTTTTAAAATTTTAAAAAACATCACAAATTTTTTTCAAATTTTACAAGGCCCCTAAAATTAAAAAATTACAATTTAACCTAAATATATAATTATTTATCATTAAACTTATCTATTTTTATGATAATAAAAATATTTAATAAAATTTTAAAAATAAAATATTTATAAAAAAATTTATTGTAAAGGTAAGGATTTAGTTTTTTTTTTTTAATATGTATAATCATTCAAGTAAACAATGGGTGGGGATAACACCTTTGACTTTAAAAACCCAAATCTTTTGAAAAATCTAATTTACCCCCCAATGAATTAAAACATCTAAAGCTGAAAATCATTAAACAATTCATATAAATAAAATATTAAAATTAATATATCCCCAAGGGAAAACCCTCACTTTTGCTCTGTACTAGGCCAATTAATTTCGCTTGGTTGCTTCAATCTCTCATCGTCTCAGAGAAAAAAATGGGCGGAGACGCGGACGCAGAGGAGGACGCTTCACGTCTGAAAACAATTTCCGAAACGAAGTTCAGAAACTCAAACCTCAAATCAGCTCTTAAATACGCCAAGAAAGCGCACCGTTTGGTTCCAAATCTGGAGGGTGTCTCTTCAATGCTCACTGCATTCAAGATTCTCTCTGTTGCTTCAAAACGTTCGACGAATGCTACTAAAGACTGGTACAAGATTCTTCAGGTAGAGCCCTTCTCTCATATTAACACAATCAAGAAGCAGTATAAGAAACTTGCTTTACTTCTGCATCCTGATAAAAACCCTCATTTAGGATGTGAAGAAGCGTTTAAGTTAGTTGGGGAAGGGTTTAGGGTTTTGTCTGATAAGATTAGGAGAAAAGAATATGATATGAGGTTGAGGATTAAGATTCAGGAGGAGAAAGTCAGTGGGATGGTGGGGAAGGACGCGTTTTGGACGGCGTGTTCGCGGTGTAGGTTGTTGTACCAGTTTGAGAGGAAGTATTTGGGGCATAATTTGGTGTGTCCTAGCTGCAAGAAGAGTTTTGAGGCAGTGGAGGTTGAGGAAGGGGATGTGGAGAAGGGAGAGGAAAGTGATGGAGTTAGGATTTTTAGAAGTGAGAGGCTAAGGAGGAAAATGAGTGGTGTTGGTTCAGTGGCTAAGGTGGGGAGTGCGGAAGTGAAAAGGAAAATGGATGGTGGGGATAACGAGAGTGGTGGTGGTGGTGATATGAGTGGAGGGAGATCGAGGAGGAGAATGAGTACCGTTGGAGAGGTTCTAGCAAGGTCAAAGCCTAAGAGTGTGGAAGATCGTGAGATTTTGAAGCCCAAGAAGGCAAAAATTAGAGAGGAAACTATGACATTAGCCCAAATGCAGTTGGAGGCTAAAGAAAGGGCTAATCAAGAGAAGCTGAAGATGAAAGAGAAGGAGAAGGAGAAGAAAACAGAGAAAGGTGAACATGAGAAAGGTAAGAAGGCCCAGACTAAGGAGAGAGAGACGGAAACAGGGAGAGGCATGGCACTAGAGAATCAGGATTTAGAGATTGGGAGCCGTCAAGATTCAGAAATTGAGAGATGGACATTATCAAAGAAGAGTGTGGATTTGGGAACCGAGAAAGGAGGGGCTGGGAAGAAGAGTGGGAACAGGAAAATAGCAAGGAAAACTTTGAGGAACAGTAGTTTGGCAATTGAGAGGCGCAAGAGTTCAAAAGGTGAGGATTTGGAGATTATGGTAGTGGAAGACTCAGATTTTTATGATTTTGACAAAGACAGAGTGGAGAAGAGTTTTAAGAAAGGGCAAGTATGGGCTATTTATGATGATGACGATGGAATGCCTAGGCATTATGGTTTGATTGATGAAGTTATTTCTGTTTATCCTTTTGAGGTGAAGATTAGTTGGTTGGATCTTCAGAATAATGGGGATGAACAATTGATATGTTGGGAGAGAATGGGGTTTCATGTATCTAGTGGGAGATTTAAGGTTTCCAGGAAGACTTCCATTGATTCTCTCAATATATTTTCACATGTAATGGACTGTGAAAGGGCTGCTCGAGAAATATACAGGATTTATCCAAAGAAAGGTTCAGTTTGGGCACTTTATAATGAGGTGGCTTTGGGTGGCGAAGGAGGAAACCTTTCAGCTAGAGAGAGGCGATCCTATGACATAGTTGTTTTTTTAACAACTTACAGTGAAATGCATGGTTTAAGCATGGCCTACCTTGAGAAAGTTAATGGTTTCAAGACAATATTCAAGAGACGAGAAATTGGGTGTCATGCAATTAGGTGGCTTGAAAAGGATAATGTCCGTTTATTTTCACATCAGATTCCTGCAAGGAAGCTTACTGGCGATGACGTTCCTGATCTTCTGAAAGACTGCTGGGAGCTTGACCCTGCTTCACTGCCTTCAGAGTTGGTCACAATTGGTTAGGGAAGATGACTACTGGTTGGAAAACCCAATGTACTTCATGTATACTTCTTCTCTGGTTTAAGAGTTTGAGGAGCACATATATTGAGAGTTAAGTCAAGCACCTTTGTGATGTAATTATGCATTCTGATCTTTGATTCATGTAGCACAGTAGTTAATAGTTTCTTAGTGTTCTATGAATATGCGGCATTTTAATTAGCTTTTGCTAATATAGGTGGAAACATTTATATATATAACCCCGAATGGGTATTGAAAGATGAAGTGACATTAAAAGATATACTTCTGACAGTTTTCGGTGCTTATGTGATTGAGCAGTTCGTGAAGATGGTAATAGTGATGATGAAGGAATTTGTGTGTTTTGTACATGAGCAAGATAGTTTAACGTTTCATTGACACCACGCACATATATAAGCACGAGACGGCATGGATCTACAGTCAACAAAAGTTCTCTGAACTTTAGGCATTTTGCACACGGCTTGGATATATGCATTTTGTAGTAACAGGACCAATTAATTCTGGGTTTCGACTGTTAACTGGAAATTTCATAAATTGTAGTCTTATGGTCTGAGTTACAGATTCCGGGGAAATGAAAATCAATGAAATGAGCATAAAATATTGGCTTTGACCTTCAGGGGTGTCATTTTTGTTATAGTCTCCAAAGAAAACTTGTATTTTGCAGATGTTAATTTATTTATTTGTTACTAGTAAAAAGAATAGTTGCCTAATTTTTTGAAAGATGGATCTCTGATAGTTTTGTGATGCTTTTATGGTTGACGTCTTGATGAACACTTTTTTCCTTTTGCAGAGGCTGTGGATGGCTGACATAAATTCTTTTCTGCAAAAATAAGCCATATGGTGATATGGGAGGTTTTTTTTTTTTTTGAAACATGTCACTTTGAAATGCTTCTTTCTAAATTTTTTTTCTTTTGAAACATGTCACTTTGAAATGCTTCTTTCCAGAATACACGAATACTGGTTTGAACTAACCAAACAACCTTGATTAACACTTACATTTTAATATTTTACTGCAAAATGGAAGAAATTTTCTTTTTTCCAACTTTAATTATTAAGTTGGTATTTTTAATCCAATCTTAATTGTTAATTGAGCCTTCTCATATGACATATAGGTAATGATAATTTTTTTTTTTTTTTTTTTTAATTTTCGAGGGGGGCTTTGGATTGTTGTTTGAATAAATTTTTGACACGCTTCAAATTTTTCATAGATTTAGAGAGGTCACAGGTACCAGTCTGTCCATAATATGGGGGTTATTATCAGATTAGGGAATTGAAAAAATCACATTTGCCTACCTAAGGTTTGGCCTTAAGACCATTGTTCATCCCTAGTTATATAGGTAACACTCTTCCGCCCCATCTGAGACAATCAACTGGATTAGACAAATTGAAATCCAATTGTTTGACTGAAAAAATGTAGCTTCGGACTGAATAAAATTTAGGTCTTGAGGAAAGACAAAAAAAATTTGTCTATTAGTTTTCAAGTTTAAAATCCCATAGGCCCAAAAATTCATCATAGATATGGTATATTTGTTTAAATTGTTTGAATGGGCAAACCAACGCTCATATCTAATATAAATCTAAGTTTAAATTAAGTCAAACCATATTCAATAGGCCTAATCGGTGGCTCTACCAAAACCAATCTCTATTAATAAAAAAAATAGTTTTAAAAAGTGAAATTGTCCTTACTATTTTATTTTTAAAAAAATGTCATATAATCTCAAATTAATAAAAAATTAAAACAAACTTTTTACATATTCAATTTAGGTAAGAAGTCACTTATTTCTCTTTTCTTTCTCTCTTTCTATAGATAGGAGTGTTTTTGTTGTATAATCATATATTAAATAGTAAACTATAATATTTGAAAATATTAGAGTTTTTTTTTTTGAAAAATTTTAAGGGGTATTAAAAATTCAAAAAAATTTGTGAGCCTTTACAAAATTTTTGAAATATTAATCTAGTACTAGTAGTTTAAAAAATAACAGTTACTCTCTTGAATAATTTAATAGAATATAACAAATTATATGTATATATATCATATTATAATTATTAATAATTATATAGTCTGATGTTGTGCGAACTATATAATTTTTTAGGTGATTAAAATTTGCGTGATTATTATTATATTATTATTATTATTGCTTTGAATTTTGTTAGGTTATATTGCTATAGTTCTAAAGTTTTTAACTTTTACATGATTGTGCATGTTATTCAAGACTTGTTGTTGTGTAAATTTGTATACAAAATAACTAGTTTTGAAAATTTAATTATTCATATTGTTTTATCGATGACTTGTATGAGACCGTTAGATTGAATTGGTAAAATATTTATGCTTCTCTTTTTTGGGATTCTTTTACTCTTTTGATATGTTGAATTTAAATTATTAACTTGTTCTCGTTCATAAAATTATTTTATTGATCTTTATATTGTTTGAAAAATTCAAGAAGACGAGAGACATTCAACCAAATGCAATATGTACAAACCTAAGATGAAAAATAAATAACTCTTGCAAAAAAATGTTCTTTTCGTGTGCCCTTTTTCCCTTAAAACTAGATAGATATATATTTTTTAGGCAATATAAAAATAGCTCTATAAAATTGGCTTAAAAATTCTCAGAAATTTATCAAACATATAGATCTTGTAATATAAGGATAGCTTGAGCACATTTCATTAATTATTTAATATCTCTTTTCATATACTTCCCTTTTATGTCAAGGTTTTTTCATTGACAACTAGACATATGTGGCTATCCCTGCACCAAATTTCAGAGCAAAAATCCTCATATAGAGAAATTTGTAGCACTAAAAACATTATACTTCTATTCTGTCTCGATGGGCAGCTTGATCATTGTTTACTAAAGAATTTACAACTTCCTTTTCTAAATTCTAAAAATTAGAGCAATTTTTGTTTCAAAACCAGACACATAGAGTTTTCTTTTCATATAAGATCTATAACCTTTCTCCTTTCCACTTTAGACAATTTAGTCTTTAAAATTTAATAATAACGTAGTTCTAGCAATGAATAACTATTTAATTAGTAGTATATATATATTAATTTGTTTATTAATTTTTTAATTAATGACATCTATATGATCAAATTACTCCTTTACAAAATATAGTGAAATACATAACTAAGAGGTGTATATATTGAAATAATTATAACATGTGTGTATTAGTTTTTTTCATAAGATTATTATGTTAAGAGTATATTAAGAAATAAAAGCAAATGAATTTTTAATTTTAGATTTATTATAAACATAATTATATAGAATTCAATTGAATTACACGTTTAAGTTATAGCATATCAAACATGAAATTCAATTAAATTTTATTTACATTTTGAATTCATTTGTTCCAAACAATATGTAAATCTTAAACTTTAAATTGTGAATCATAAATTATAGACCTCAAATTGTAAACTATGAACACTAAACCTTAAACCTGAAACCTTAACGTTTCATACCTTAAATCGTAAATCTTAAACTCTAACTTTAAACCATAAATTATAAATGTAAATTCTAAATTATAAATTATAAACCATAAACCATGACTCTAAACCAAGAATATTAACTATAAATAAAAATCTTAAACCCTAAACCCCAATTATTTACACTCTAAACCTTAAATCATAAACCTTTAATTTATCTCTAAATGAATATTAACATTTTTAATATTACAGTTTTGAATATTTTCAATAGGATAGTATGATAATTTAACATGACAAGTGACAGATTTCTTTCTACATTAACATATATTTTCAAATATCTCCATTAACATAGGGTAAGAAATTTTATTTGGTTTATGCTGATTTAATTCTTTTTAAGTCATTGAAGATAAGGTATTAGGTTATTGAAATTAAAAACATATATTTATATTTTACCTTTTATGAATATTCAAATAAATGTCATGCTTTATTTTATGATTGGAAGCCACATATAATGTTACAAATAAACAAAAACTTGAACAAAATATGTTAAAAAAAATACTTATATAGAAAATATCAATTATTTCTTAATATAAAAAATATTAATTAACACTTCCTATATGGATAACACATACCTAACTAAGAAAATATCAAAATTTAAACCCCCCATGTATGAAAAAATATCAATTGCTCTACACTATGTGAATCACATATACTTGCATAAATTATGTGTTTCTTTGACAATATTGAATAACCCAAGCATGTAGATCACATATGCCTAAGGCAAATGTATCACTAAACCCCCAACTTCATCTTCTCCCAACGTTTGTGATTTGCTCTATTTTCATGCCCAATCTCAGTAATAATCAATTCTAACCCTATTTAGTAAGATTAGATTTGAATTGAATCAAACATAAATAGATATATAGTTGTATTTAGTTTGTTTTTTGGTGGATTCGATTTCTGTTCATTGAAATTTTATCTAGTAAAGTTTGAATTTAGATTCGAGAATTTGATTTGTATTTTATTCGTTACTTTAGTAAAATTTATTTATTTATTCATAATAAATATATTTATTATGATTTATTAGAAATATAAATATATTTATTGGAAACACAAACATATTTATGATGATTTATTAAAAAAGTAAATGTATTTATAATTTATTAAAAAAATAATTACAAATTTTTAATTTGAATTCTAATTTGTGTTCATATTAGGTTCATATGGTTTGTACTCGAATTCGTTTTAAAAATTTTTAATATTATAATTCAATTTCGTATTTGGGTTTAGGTTTGAATAATTCGTTTTGAGTTCGTTTGAACTAAATTTAAATATATTTGGTTCGAATTTAATTATGCTATTTAGTCACATAATCATTCATACAAATAAAAAAGTTACAATTAATTTAATCTTTTTAAGACAAAAACAATGCAACCAAAAAGCTTATGTTTCATATTTATGACATTTTGCAAAAATAAATAAATCTCAACATTCTAACAAATAAAAAATGAAAATAAACAATTTATTAACTTTTTCGCTCAATTTTAAGAAAAAAAAAAATCATAAAATCCAGAAAAAATTCCAATCTATTGGTCATATCCGAATAACACTGAAGTTGGTCCTCTGCAATAACCACCTCAAATTAAGCCTCTAATTACAAGTTTATCTTTATTATTTTATTTTAATTATAATTAATAACTTTATTATTTAAACTAAAGATGGTATTGGGGCCTGCTAGCTCTGAAACCAAAGCCATGGCCCACAGACATTTAGACACCGCATATTTCAAAAAGCAAAAAAAATTCTAACGGCTAGTTTGCATGGAGTGTAGGCCCAAACGGTCATATTACTGTTCTTCTTACGCTTCCTTGATATACGCACTCGTACTTGGCCTTTGGCTTCACCTTTTAGTTCGATTTCTCCCCCTTTCTCTGTTCCTCTCTTTTCGAAGTTTATTGAATCTCCATGGAGACCCCGTCATCAGCAAAACGAAGCACCAGGTCTCAAACTTTGGCCTTGGCGTTTTCTGCATCAAACAACAATATTCCTCGTGAGTGATGGATTCATCTCCAATTCTGAAAGCCATTTCTTGATTCAGTTTTTCTAACTTTCGTTGATCCGTTCTTTGTTTGTTGTTTACAGGGAAAATTGAAGACTCCGAAAAGGGTGTTTTAAAGTCACGACCTTTGATTGATGTAACGAATGATTCGCCTATCATTGGGCTTGCAACCGGGGGCTTAGAGACTCCATCGTCAGCCATGACCAAGAAACGAATCAGTATAGCCAAGAATAATGCAACTCCTGGCTCTGGAGAGAACTTGCTCCGGGTTCAGGTCAAGACGCTTCTTCAAAAGGTTGAAGAAGAGGCCGAGCTTTCAAAACTCCCACTTGAGAGTCGTCCCTTTCTTCATCTTAAAGACATGGTCCACTCTCCCTTGCGACTTATTGCGCCGACTCCGGCCAACACCCCTCAAGTCTCGAATCTTTCTGACGATGAAATTGCTTCCATCAAAGTCAACCCTTCTCCATTGGCTCAGCTCCATTCCATCTCTCAGGTTTGGTGTTTTATTCGTATCCATGGATTTCGGACGTTTGTAGTCGAGAGCTTTTCTTGACGGTTTCTTATATGTGTTAGGTAGTGAGCAACATGATTGAGGAAAATAAAGAAGAGAGCATTGAATCTGAAAAGAATGTGCTATCTCGGTCTTTGCTGATAGATTTCTCAGAGAAATCGGAAGTTCGTTCGAAACCATCCAAATCACCAGGCAGTGATGAGGATGAGTCTTCTTCTGAGTGGTCAATTCAGGTAAATGCAAGTGCGCATGATGAGGAAGAGGAAGAAGAAGAGCATGATGGGTTAAACTGTAATGAAGAGTTGATCGATGAACTATGCGAAGAAATGAGCAGTATCAGTATGAATAACGAGGAGATAACTGGAAAACACACAAGATTTATTTACAACAGTGACGATGAAATAACTGAAGAGTGTGTTGAAAACAAAGACCAGGATTCTGAGCCAAAAGGGAAACGCCTGTTCTTTACAAGTTGATAAGAAGAAGCAGCATGAAGATGGATGCCATTGTGTCTGTTGATTTTTCTAGTGATTGTTTTATTGATTAATGAAATTCTATGACTGCTGCTTGCAATCCCTACTAATGACAGACTTAATAAAAAATACATTTTGATGCAAGTTCAATGTTATTGTCCATCTCTTTCCTAATATAATATAATTATATAATTATATATGACTGCTTGCTGACAAAAACTGGGAACAAAGAATAATTGCTATATGTTAATTTAATGGCTTATGAAGGTGGTCTTCTTCTCCGAGACCAAGACCACAGCACCTACTGATTTCATTTTTGGATGGATGCCCCTTTTATTTATGGACCGCCAAGAACGTAAACCAGAAAGGAAAGGTTGAATTTCTTGTGCGATATGGAAGACGGATCTAGGTTTATGGTGAAATTAGTGTCATCAAATTATTTCAATTGGACTATGAAGGACTCGCATGAGCAAAACCCACCTATATTTCAGATGAAGAATGGGATCGAATTTAAAAAAAAAAACAAAAAAAAAACTGTCTTTACTATCCGACGATGGTTTGGTGATAGTGAGCACCACCAGTGAGAAACGAGTCACGAGCTGATGTTCTTTGGAAGAAATTGGAATCGATTTATGGGCAATGGACGGTCTCCAAAATATGAACCATTGGCCGCTATGTGATTGCTTTAGATGATGAGGTTTAAGCAATTACTGAGTTCATTTCCCTGCAGTTGGAAGGCACAGGTGGCTTTTGAGAATGATTTAATGCATAAGGGGAGGTTGAAAGTGAGCATGTTGAAGAAGAAAATGTTGAATGAAGAAATTAGAAGGAAAATGTCAATGGAGAAATTCCTCTAAAGCTGATCGAAGTATAAAAAACCAAGAGAGATGTGGCAGAAGACTAGATGGGAATCGGATCAATATGCCGCAAATGATAAATCCAGAGGACGATCGAAATCTTGAAGAAGTTTCCATTGCAACAAAATGAGGTATATGAAAAGGGAAAGCAAAATCTGGAAGAGGGAACAATTACAAGAAAGGCAAAGCATAGTGCATGAAAGAGATGGTAATTAGACACTTGTCTTGATGATTTCTGAGTAAACCTGAAGCATTGGCACTTTGGTTCTAGTTTTTTTGTTTCATTCAGATTGACCTCAGATTGCCGTAAGCAAAAAAATTCATCATAACACTTGAGGCCAGATTGCAGAAAGCGCCTTTGGATTAGACATACATTTATACAATAAATCAGAACAATTAAAGTTGGGCAACCTTAGGATACATAAAATTTCTATCATCGGTTGGATCATATTTGGACCAAAAAAAGATGCAGCTCTACATACTTCCTCAAAATGATGTATGAATAGAATACAATCAAGGTTCTTGAAGCATAGGCATTTACTCTTGCCTAACAAACGGTGAAGAGCTCATATCTGTACTGTAAAATGAATCCTCAGCCCCACCATAGTAGTTTTCCTCTTTCTCCTCATCCCATTTGAGAACCTCTCTAATATACTTAAATGCCTCATCTACAGTAATCCTATCCCTGGCCCTAGATTGCCAGGCAAAGAGCTTCCGGCCAGTAAGAGACGCATAAAGGTCTTTGAACTTCATTGCAACATAGTAGTAGGCCTGATGGGCTAGTGACTGGTTGTTGTTGTATGTCCGCACTGGACTAAAATCATTGAACCACTCACAATTACTTAAAGGTGTGCGACTAACCTTATCCTCAAACAGATCATACTTGTTGAGTATCAACACGAAAGGTGTATCCTTGAAGCAAGGGTACCTGATCATTGTCTCGAAAAGTTCCTTGCATTGTA
The DNA here is from genome assembly GCA_026122585.1 of Anacardium occidentale. NCBI lineage: Eukaryota > Viridiplantae > Streptophyta > Magnoliopsida > Sapindales > Anacardiaceae > Anacardium > Anacardium occidentale. The sequence goes on from JAJEJH010000281.1 coordinate 81,855, forward strand.
TCATCTTATTTTGAAGTAGGGCTCTGCTACCATTAATTTCCGGAGCAATCCACATTTGGTCATAGTCACTAAGTGCAACACAGAAGACTACCACCCGAACATCTTCAAACATTTCGACCCACTTGGACCCCTCATTCATCCCCTTTGCATTAACCCTTATAAGTTGGTATCTGAAAATACAATACTAGTCTTTACAATTCTAAATCATATAACTGTCGGCCTAAAGAAAAGGAAAAATCAAAGTACACATATTAAAAATGAAGAATGTATGTGGGCATATGCGCCTGGCTATCAGTTTTGGCATTATTACAAATACAAATATGTGATCAATATAAATTAATGGTTAACCCTGCCGCAAGGTGGCAGAATTAAGGTGCATTACTTATAAGCATAAGCTACCAGTAACAGAATAGCAACTTTTAGCACAAGTTAATAATCACTGACTGAGTTGCAACATGGACGTTATATGAAGAGTTGCAGTGAAAGCAAAAATTTTCACAATTTATTAGACTTAACTAGAGAGAATATGTATCAAAAAATGAATAGCAAAAACTTACTTAGTCAGAGGCTGAGGTTGAGCTTCGAGATTGTCTGTGTAGGTTTCAGACATTGGGCTACGGTCATCAAGTGAAAATTCTATGAAGGCCAGACCATTTCCCTGTGTAATGCCTTCTGCATAAAGAATATCACGTTCTGAAGGTTCATATTCATTGCTTGACACTTCAACAGCCTGAAAGAAAAATAAAATATCGCATTCTTAATCCATTCAACATTGAGAATTCAAATTTAATTTGTCAAGGCCAAGCTGTCATCCACACAATCACTGGAAGACTAATATATTTGGTCAACCCATTTGCATTGAGATATCATTTCTGCCAATCAGAGCTCATCCTTCACACAGAAGAACACTAGATTGCTAATGCCTGTGAAGAGAATTGATCTAGGAATAGTAATGAAACTAATTACCAAATAAATGGCTATAACATTAAGCCTTATAAGAATCTCTGCTGATGTCCCAAATACGGAGTAAAATAATCCCTAAGCAATATTATCCCACCAGATAAGCACAATTTTAACAATTTACAAAAGCTCCAAATATGATATAATGAACAATCTTAGGAACAAATGCTTATATTATATAAGCCTCATATGCAGCAAGAACACTTAGTTGTCAGTAGAGGACTCTAATTCCCCCAAATTGGTCCAGAAGAGATAGCCCCTCAGTCAAAATAACTTAAATAGAGAATACTAACCATTCAATAACAAATAATTTCTTTCCAAGACATGGAGCTCAAAAGCTAATTTGAAGGAATGAATGTACAAGAAACTTAAACCCTACCTAGAAATTAACAAAAACACATCAGCAAAACAGCACATAATTAATTCCCAGTCGAGGAATGGCAGCAAAGAGCAGACTTGAGTTCCATGGAAGACATGGCCCATAGGCTCAGAGTCAGATCAGCAACTAATGATTATAGGATCAAGGGGGAGGTTATATGTTTAAGCTCATCAGGATGAAAGAGCAACATTTTCTACATCAAGGAGAAAGAAATGAGATTGGTGGAAAGGTTTCCAAATGAGTTCAGGTTGTCCCATCAAACAAAAATATTATTAAGTTAAACAAATAGAAATAGAAAATCTACACAATTGTGAAGCTCATATAGGTAAATGCAGAAGACATTCAACAAGGCTGTAAGAAAATACCCGGCTTAAGAAGTACTCTGCCACATCTGGGAGGAAGTGGAGCTCATCTTTTCTGTTGTATGTTTCTTGTATAGCTGGATCCTTCCACACTTCATCAACTAAAGGAGCATATTCACGAGTTGCTGCAGGAAAAAATGCATCCAAATCTCCAGTGGCTATAATGTCAAGCAGCCAGTCAGAGAAATGTTTCAACCTTGGGTTGATGGAATAGATACAGCGACTAGTTTCACTGGGTTCAAGCGTTCCACCTGAAACCAAATTTTAGGTAATGATACTGTAGCCACTCCACTGGTGTCAAGCAATTTGATTGCTTTCTTTTACTTTCTCAACATGCAAAGGAATAGTAAAAGAAAGTTGATTATGTGACAACAAAAACCAAACATAATATAAACATGCAATGGGAGAACCACTTTTGACTTCCAAAAAAAAATTAATGTTACTGTTAATATTTTTACAAATTTATATTCCAATTTTGTAATTTCAAAGAACTTTCTATCTTCTCTCTCAGATGAGAGAAGCATTGTTGACCACCTAGTTCAGTAACAACAGACTAGATAAATCAAGGGTTATTGACTTCATTGTAGCTTTCTCCAAACTACCATGATATGGCATCAAACATATTCATGTCTATGATTTGTAGAGCACATAAGAATACAACAATTCTATCCACTCATGCCTAGAGTCCTCGACCCAACCACCGTACAAAAATTCAAGGGTGCTACACAAAAGTTACTACAAACTTTAACATACTAGCAAAGCAAAGTTTGTTTAAGCAAATTAAACATAATATCGTAACATAGTCTAATTTTTTTAATATACAAATACATTGAAATGCTGATACATGCAAGTATCCACATGTCTAAATCATATAAGGATGTCCAATACTCTGTGTTAATGTACAGACATGAGACTTGTAGCCATTATCAAGTATAAGCTATCAATATTTGCAGTTTGCCTTAACATCAATACCAAGGTAAGAATTGTTTCCAGCGCTACAGTTTGCTTGAACATAGTTCATCATGCCACTGAAACTGCATGCACTATACTCTGGTTTAGGACACCTCTAACAATTAAAGGATTTTCTCTTATTTGTGCCATTATGCCATCATCCACATATTCTCCAGTACAATGATATTTACACAGTTGCTATAACCATTAGTTGTCATCTTAGCAGTGAAAAATCTTTATCCACCAACCTAACGATGACTCTCCTAAATTCCTCCCAAAGCTGCCATACATAGGCTTGCAATTCCTCCCAAATTAGATAAGGCTGTCGAAACCCAGTCCTGAATATGGTCCTGGGCATTGAAGACAGATGACTGAACTGAGAATAAATGACAAAAAGGACACTATGAAAACCAATGGAGTGGGCTGGGCATGAAAATTAGACTATCAGCTCAATTAAGCTACCTTTGACAAACAACATTATGCACTGTCTTAAGTTTCAAACAGACTTTCACTTCTACAGTGACTTGACTTTTGACTTTTGACTTTTGACTTTTGACTTCGATAGAAATCTTAACAAGCATGCAAGCCAAGGCAGACATGAAATTATAACAATATGTCCTCTTTTACAACTTTGCATAGGAATGCTGTCATCATCTATCAACCAAAAAAAATTCCAAACACAGGAATTATGGACACTCCTATTCCAGACAAACTCTAGCAAAGATTCTAACAACATTTGAATTCAATACTGGCATCATTAGATAAATATGCAAATGTAGACAAATATCTTGGTAGTATAACAAAATACTAAGAAGCTCTGATACATAATAAGCAAATAACTTTCTTTAATGCCCCATTAATTTTACCTAAATATTTTATATCTATTCTCCTGTAATTAAACTAGAAAGAGGAAAGAGGATAAAAAAAATTAGACAAAATACTAGTTCGTGTTTTATTTATAAGGCATGGCTGGTGGGTAATATAATCACTTTATCAATCAATTTATCATGTCCTAGGAAATATATAAAGCTGCAACATTACCTCCTGTAAAGTTTTGATCATGGGAAACAAGTGCTTTCATTTTAGACATAGCCTCCTCCTCAAAGCGCTCTCGTCCATCTAGCAAAATGCTGAGATATCTATACATATTGCTCTGTATCATCAACTTAATATTCTGTAATTCTTCCACAGTAAACTTGTTCCCATATAAGAATTTCGCCTGTTATATGAAACATTATGCAAATAAGAAAAAGAATGACACTGTCTACATAAACAGAACACTGAAATATACCATAATTCTAACAATGGATGAACAAGAAGGATGTTGAGAAAATGTTTGTTCAGCAATTTATCAAATATGATGGGGCAATATCAACTAGAAAATGCAGTGGAAATCTATAAATATATGAAATGTTAAAAATATTAAAATACACATTAAAAATTATAGAAACGTGCATGAGGCACAAACAGAGAAACCCTAAGCTTGATTAGAAGTTGGCAACATCAAAGTATAAATATAATTTGGATACAAACATTTCCAGTCATAATTATATGCATGAAAAGTATATATGGTAGTTTAGACTGTGTTGAGATCACACAATTTGATTGCAAAAGTTCTATAATCAAATGGTTTCTACAGCAAATTGAAATATCATGACTCTTGGGTAGATTAATCTTCTCTGACTGTCATTTCGCAAGTGCACATCTTAGGTTCCACGATATTATTGCAATTACTACTAAAACTGATAGAAAAACGTGGCCCCACAAAAAGAAGCAACTAGTAAGGCCATACCTGCTTGAAAATAGTGCTGGTCCCAGAGCCTTGAAGCCCAAGAAGAAGAATCTTCTGAACCCTTTTCTGCTCTTGATAATTTGTAACAGTTGTATAATTGCTAGCCTCATCTCTAGGTCCATGGGATTGAGCATGGGGCACCGGCAAAGAGAATAGGGTACAGACAAACCGTGTTGTTGCCTGTCTAGCAAAGAGTAAATTCAAAATGTATCTAATATTCACAATCAAAATAAATGCTTTGCACAAATTTTAACGGGGAGTTTTCCAGTACATACCTTCTCCCAGATGTTTCCCCTAATGTTGTTTTGACCTTCTTCCTCATAACGACCGTCATCATAAACCCAGAAGTGTGTGTCACGGGGGCACTGTACATTGGCCAGCTGAAATAATAAAGAAACAGGTATCAGTTGTAGAGAATTGACAGAACCTAACAACTTAAGACAAAAATTATAAGGCTAGGCACTTCTTATATGGAGCTTGGAAGCAATATCTCAATAAACAGAACCTCAAAATGGTTATATACAAAATGTTTATGTTGCAAGTGCATGGTATACAAATTTGATACACCGGGCATGAGCTGACCCCTAACATAAAAACAATAGTCTCGTGTGTTGAACCCTATTAACCTCAACCAGATATGCTAGTTAATCCAGAACAACAAAACCAGGAACCCTGCAAAAGTGGATAGTGCAGAATCGTGTTTATAAGAAATGAGTCCCGGTATAACAATTTGTGAGCCCACGGGAGGAAAAAGAAATCTAGAAAACCAACTGAAAATGAAACAAAGAAATGAGATTAATTACCAAAGGACCCACCTTTAGAACCCTCCTCTCTAGTTTTGTAATTTCTCGCCCATTGATATAAACTTCAGTGTTCCCATTGCTTGCACGAGGGCTTAGCTTTCCTGTGAAATTTAAGTTTGAACTAATAATTCTATCAGGTTTTTCACCTTCCTGTCAAATCAACATGCAGACATTCAAATTAATTCCTGCTTCCAAAAAGTGGAATTACAGATGCCAAGTAGCAAGAATCTCAGTTGACATGTCAAATGGCATATAGACCCACCTTTCCCCAAAAACCAGATTCTTTGTCATACCAATATCTACCAGGCTTCAACTTCCGTGGAGGTAAAGGACATCCAAGCAATTCTGCCATCTCTTCTGGCTTTAGAGGGAACCCATTAATGATTAGCTGCTCTGGCCGAAGCTGGTTAGCCGAACATTCTTTCTCTGCTTTCATAATCTGTTTGACTTCCAAGGGGCTGAGCAACAGTGATAAAACCCTTGAATGTTTACCCAACTTTAACCGATTGGACTCATCAATTGGCTCCCCAATGCATGTCACACATTTACGCCCTTCAGGCATTGATCCCATTGCTCGAAGTACACAGTTGCTGCAATACTTTGCACCACATACCAGACATGATTCCTTGGTTTCCCACTTCCCTTTTCCACATCGAAAACAAACCCTCTTCTTTCTATTCTTTTCTTTTGAAACCCCAACATACTCGGGATAAATTGGTCTGTCTGCATCAACCTTTTTGCTCTCAGATCTATCAACGGAAGTAAATGTAACAACTGGCACCCTCCTGCCTTCGTTCACTTGTTTTGGGGGGTTAACGGGAGGATTGTGAATGGAACCAGGAGAAGCAGAAGGCGAGGCTGAAGAAAAATCAGGGTTTTGTAAGACAGACATTACTGACCCTGAGCTCGCTGATAACCTTGGACTCTGAGTAGGTGAACCTGCGACACCACCAGCTATGTAAGATACCGGCAAAGGAATTGGTTCAATCACTGGGGCACTTGCATTAGCAACTAATCTTTGAGATTCTGAAAGGGGTTCTGCTGTCGGAATTGCATGAGAATTCGCATTAAGAGGTTCTACTCTAGGAACATCATAAGGAACTGGAGGACCCTTGTACTCCATAGCTATTGAGTAATCAAGATGAGAAGAATCTTCAGGGAGAGAAGCCCCTGGTGGAAGCATCTTCTTCACCAATCCTTTCCAGCTCTCTTCCTCCTTTTGTTCCATTACCGCCAAAATACCCTAACCACTATATCTCCAAGTATAGAATTAAACCTCTTCTTAAAAATCACTCATATGGTACAAAAGACTTTTTCTGACAAGCTTACGACTTGAAGCTTCATACAACATCAGCAATAGAGAAAAATGCCAATGAAAACCCAAGTCACGACTAAAATACCAGTGGAACAAGGTTGAATAAGAAATTCTAGGAGGTTCCCATGATATAGACTTGCAATGTAACTTAGAACTAGTCACCAAGCAGCCGCATCTTTTGAACACCTTCAAGTTAGAAAGGCTGAATTAACAAATTGATCTGATTTAAATGAAACTAAACCAAATTGAATAATTCAAACCGCATAAATTGATTCAAATCACAGTCAAAAGGGTGGTTTTCAACCAGAAATAGAAACCTAATCCAATGTTTAAGGCACCAAGCATGACTAGTCAGCTCAACAACACAACCGCCATTTAGGATCATATCAACTTACATGCCAACAAGAAACATTCAGTTGGCACTAAACACAACAAAAAATAAAACTCTACAGAGTCCAAGCAAGATTTTTGAGCTTAAACACCCAAAACTAAATCTTTCAGAGTCAGACAGGACACCCCAATTGTAATCACACCATTTAATGCTCCAAACAAACCATTTAAAAAAATACAAACATTAACAAAATTATCAGAGTCGAACAAACAAGACAAAAGCCCTAGAAATCCATGAAACCAAGACTTGTTCAAACAAAGAATCAATGATAAACATTGTCCCCTACCCTCTCCAAAAGCAAAAAATTAGAGAGAATAAAAATTAGAAAAAATAAATGATTGAAAATTCCCTTTCGAAGTAAAGTTGAGACTTGCAAGTTGCAAAAGAGAGAGAAAGTTAACCTGCAAAAAGGACAAAAACGAAAGTAAATCTGATAAGATAAGAAATGAAGCTGGAAAAGATCCAAGGCAAAAGACGAAGAAACAAAATAACCGCGCTTGGCTTTCCGAGCTGCTTTCAAGAAACGCGAACACAAAAACACAAAAAGCTTACAAATATCTCTGCAACTAGGACACTTCTCTCTCTCTCTCCCAAATAAAATCTGAGAAAACAAAATCAAGATATTAAAAGTTTGACGATACGTTGAAAACTACAGCCACTAAAAGAGAGAAACGAGGGGACCACATGCAATAGCTTCCTTCATAGGCAGTGATGAAAAGGACAGGTGATTGGGATGGGACGTATATTACACGCACACGAGTAAGATGTTTAAAAGAGTAGAGTGTTGGTTGTAAGGATACGCGCAGTTGAAGAGTGTGTGTTTGGAAGAAAAGAAAAGAATAGAAAACTAATAATGTGCTGAGCAAGCCTGCCGATGGTCAGAATCAGAATTTTGGGATAATTTATTATGAGTACCACAGCCATGCTAAATTATTAAGCTTGCTCTGTGGTAGCCGGCCTGTAATCAGTGGAATACTATTTTCTTCAGTACACTGTACATATCCCACCCGGAACACTCGCTCAGATGATCCAAATGAAGTTTAAATTTTATTTTCTCCCAATTTAGGTTTTAATTAGGGTTAGGGTTTAATTTTAAATTGATTTTAATTTTAGATATTTTTTTTTCAAACGTATTATTCATAATTTAGTTATTAAATCACAACAGTTGAACGTGTTTAAAAGAGAAACATATAAAAAGGATTTAGTGAAGTTCGCTTATAGGAGTCATAGATTTTGGTAAATATAATATACTGAGGGGGAGTTGTTGTCTTATGGATAGGTTGCCATAATTAGAAAAACGATTGGCATAATTTAATTCAGAATTTTTCTTATTTTTTCTAGTGTTATCTACTTAAGAACGCCCTTCCATTCTCGTTAGCTCAGTACAAAATCATACTTCCTTGAGTGAATTACATTTTCTCATGTCTAAAGTTTGTTGAAAAAATAAATTTTATCTTTTAATTTTTAAAAATTTAAAAACTTATTTTTTATTTTTTTTATTTTCTTATAAAATGATTAAACTATCTTTATTATAAAAAAGTAAAATTTAAAATTTAAAAAAATTAAATAAAAAATAACTACTGTCGTTGACAACGTCGTCGATGGCGATGACGATCTCCTAGTTCATAGAGAAGCCAAATCTGGCCACCATATTTGGCGAAGAAGGTCAGATTGGCCTTCTCCATCTTTGGCAAACTATGACAAAAAATAACTATTAAAGATAAGACTGATCATTTTCGATTTTTTTTTTTTTGTCACTTTTAATAGTGGAGATGGTCAGATCTTTGGTCGTCTCCATAAAAAATGGAGGAGGTCAATTTGGCCTCCTCTACCAAATGGGACGGACATAATAGACAACCACTGCCACCAATGACACTGTCGATGGCGGTGGCTATTTTTTATTTTTTTCAATATTTTTAAAATTTATTTTAATTTTTTTATTTTTATAAATTTTATTTTATTATTTTTAAAATTTGTTTTATCAAAAAGATAAAAATATCCTTCTGACCGTTAATTTATAATCGTTGACTATTAAATTTAATTGTTGAGTTTGATTAACGGGTAAGTGTTTGAGCTTTTAAAAGTTAGAGGGTTAGATTTTGTCTTTTCAACAAACCTTGGGTGAGAATATGTCTTTTGGCCTTTTTTCATTCAAGGGTTAGGCTACATACGATGAGTCATGTCATCTCGATATCCACATAACTTATCAGGCTTTCGTGTTAAATCGTATCAAAATTAAGATTCAAACATAATCCAAAGCATTATTAAAATAGTTTTACTTGTAACAAAGAAATAGCAGTGTTATTTGATAGAAAAAATTATATATCTACACAAAAATAAACTCAATTATAACATTTATAAATATCATTGTATTAATATATAAATGAAAAGATGATGTTGGATACGAATTCTCAATCTTAATTTTTTTTATATAAAATCATCAGTTCTGAGTTCTCTCAATCAATTTTCAATTTTTTGAATTAATTTATTTTAGTTTCTTTTCAATATTGTGTCGATTATTAAATTTATTTCATTTATATCGAAGTAGATTCATATCCAATATTATCTTAAAATGATCAAAATGATTAAAGTTCATCTAACCTCACATTCATTTTGATATGAACGACATTAATATAATTATTGACAAAATATTAAAAAAATAAAAATAAATTAATTTAGGAAATTGAAAATTATTTGAGTGAATGCAAAACTTGTGAATTGAAATAAAAAGGTTGAGATTGAGAGAGTTGAAGAGAGTGATAAGTGATTTAATGTGTAAAATTATAAATATTTTACAGGGTATTATAGTAAATAAGAAATTAAAAAAACCAAAAAACATTTTTTTAATGAATTAACAATATCATCTTAAGTTGGGTCGACCCATGCTTGACCCCTTTGGCCCATGGGTTTGACATAACTCACAATTTTACGAGTTATGCCATATGAAGGGAGAGCCAAAAAAGGGGGCTCGAGCTAGGTCGTGGATTTACTTAGCCTTTGTAACATGTCTAGTTTAGGCTATGGATACTTTTTTCGCTAACATAAATTGGAATTTCCAACTTTTTAAACTAACCTTATAAAAATATAATATTAATTTTATCATTAAAAAAATAAAAAAAAATAGTTCTTTTATAGATGTCATTTTAACGTTTTAAACATGATATTTTGATTCTTTTTACAAGTTCAAAAGTTTGTTATTTGGTTACCTTAATCTTTACAATTTCAACACTACTATAATCTTACCATTGTCTTAAACTTTAACCTCTTGGTGTCAATAAAGATGTTTTTAAAGTCATCGTTTTGGAGATTTCATCACAACAGTTAGTGGGTCAATTATGAAATTGTTATTAGGGTCGAGAGCGCATGTATAGTCATAAACGCGATGGAATAGACAATAAAAATTTACAAACCATACTTATGCGCACACATCATTCAATCAATATATACAAAAAAAAAAAAAAAAATTCAATGAAGAGAAAGCATATATATATATATATATATATATTATATATATATATATAAATGAATGATTACCATTTTAGGATCCCTTAAAAGTCAAACATTGCATAAAATAAAAAGACATAAACCATACAGGGTTTATGGTTGTACCTTCCATTTGAAGGCTCCACCGGTCTTTGCATGACAAGAGAATGACACCCAAATATGCTCATCCTCCCAAGGTTTTTTTTTTTTTTTCATTTATAAACGTGATTTTTTGATGGTTTTGATTGAAATTTCTTATTACACAAGTGTTAAACTAGACAGAGAAGTTGATGGGAGCATGAACATTAAGGGAGCCAACTGATTAGGCAACAAGGGAGCTAAGGATACCCTACACACACCTACCGAGCCTATTACAAGGAATAGAGTTAAGTAGTTGTATTGGCCTTGAATGAGTTGATTGAATAGTTATGAACCAAGTCTAATGCATCAGAGGCCTAATATGTACTTGAAGGGGCTAATAAGATTGTTAACTTGATTCAAGTCCAAGCTCAAGGTGGAGGAGAGCATTTTGTCAAGACTAATGAAGGATATGGAGTAGGGTGCAAGCTTCTTGGAGGATCAATCATACAAATGGATTTCCAAGACTTAAGGATAGAGCGCATTCAATTCACTTGGACATCAAGGCCCAATTGTGTTGGTTTTTTTTTTTTTTTTTTCATGTTTAGTTTAAGTCTTTTTATTTGTATTTGGGCTAGACTATGCAGTCATTAAAAGTCTAAAGTCTTTGGTTTAAAATATCCTTCTTTGGGCTGGGTAGACTTATTTTAGCCGATTGGGCTTAAGTGACTTTGAATGGGCTTAAGTGAATTAAAGCCTAACTCTAATAAAGTTTAACTATTAAATTTAATTATTAATATTAATTAATAAATAGATATTTAATTTTGTTAAAACCTACGTAAGAATCCAAATGGGAAGATGTAGGAAATGATAATCTTTTTATTATGAAATTGCCTCGTCAGCTCAAAATATTGCTTTGTGCATGAGCACATTTAAACTCGAAAAAGCTAATCAAGGAAATAAATGTTGTTTATGATATTGTTTTTAGATCCATCAGAGTGTGGATGACCAAAGCACGGATTCCAGTTGGGTACTTCGGGTCCACGTTAACGGATCCGCCCGTCAATGAAAAGGGGGTCAGGTCAACAAATAAATACACATGTAAAATTTCATGTGGTCCTTCCCGTATAGGATCCGACCTCAATCCCCTGCTTCTCCCCATTCCCATTACACAAACAAAAAAATGCTGATTCAAGACCGCCAAATCTCAGCGCTTTCTTAAATTTACGACTATAAATCTACTGATACTGCCATATTCTCACACATTTCATCATTGCAATGGGTTACGACGACGATACGTAAATTTTCTTGGACTTTTGTTTCTTATTTTCTTGGTTTTTAGTCATGTTAGAAAGATAGGGTTTATTTTTAATTGATGAATTGGTCGAATTGAATTGGACGCGTAGGTATCGCGATGAGGATGGAGAGCCGTTGATGGACTACGACGACATGCAATCAGACCGGGACCCATCTCCGGAGCCTCATCAAAACGAAATCCTCGATGATTTCGAAGACGACGTCGGCGACTTTGCCAAGAGAGACCGGTCGCAGACTCCGGTTTACAGTAACGAGAAATCGAAACCAAGGAAGAGATTGGTGAAAAGCGGGGGATCAATTGGGAGTAGTGGTACGCCTAATTTGGTTGATGAGAATGACGATGATGAGGATAATTTTATTGGGGACGATTTTGGGAGGGAGATGGAGGAGAGGAAGAGGAAGAAGTGGGGGAAGGAAGGGAAGGAGAATAGTAAGAGAGTAAAGGTGGAGAAAGATAGGTGGTCGGGGAAGGCAGGTGGGTTCAAATCTGGGAAGGGAAATATGAAAGACAGTGACAAAATCCTCAATGAGATGTGGAACGCGGTTGCACCGCCTGGAGAATCTGAGGTTTCTTGTTTTTTCTTTATTATGATTTCCATTCTTATTTTGATAGTTTGTTGTATTGTTGGTCCTTTTTAAAGATGGTTGTTTGATTGATTATATCGTTTGCTTTGGATTTCTCTTCGTTGTTGGTGATGTGTGCTGGTTTGTAGGGTTCAAAATTTTTTGGAATATGGTTTAGGTTGCTATAAAGTTATCTGATTTTTTGATTTTCTGTCATATTGCCTGTTTGGTTATGGTCTAACTTGTGTGGCTAAAATTTTGTTATCTCACGTTAGTCATTGATTTATATCTTTTGTTCATAATTGGATGTTTTGGTAGGTTGATGAAGTTTTTATTGTCTTTTACTTGAAATTTGATAGGATGATCAGGAGGGTGTTAGGACGGTGGATGATGATAACTTCATAGATGACAGTGGTGTTGACCCTAGTGACAGGTATGGAAGTGATGATGAACTGCGCTTTGCACATGATGCTCCTCAGGTAATCATCTGTATACCTTTCATTTATACCAATTTGACTTAACAGTATGCACCTCTTTTTTATTTACTGGTTTCTTTTATTGACGAAGTTTTTGGAATATCTAAAATCTAGAAAGATTTGTCATTGTCTGTTTGAAAAGTTTGAGGTGTATGTCCTGATTTATATTTGTTGAAATAACATTGCATGATATTTGGTTTGGATAGTTATATCTACGTCTGTGTACAATGATCTGACTTTTCCAGGCAGAGGAAGTTGATGAGGATGAGGAAATCAATGAGCTATTCAAGATGGGCAAAAAGAAGAAAAAGAGTGAGAAAAGTCCTGCAGAAATTGCATTGCTCGTTGAGAATGTTATGGCTGAGCTTGAGGTCACTGCTGAAGAAGATGCTGAACTCAATAGACAGAATAAACCTGCTATTAATAAACTCAAGAAGTTGTCTCTTCTTATAGAGGTTCTCTCAAAGTAAGTTGCTTACCTGCCTTCCATGTTTGTGTGATTTTATTTGATTAGCATTTAATTTTTATATTTTATTCTCTTTGTCTTGATTCAGGAAGCAGCTTCAGCAAGAGTTTTTAGACCATGGAGTATTGACTCTGTTAAAGAATTGGCTTGAACCCCTTCCAGATGGGAGTTTACCAAATATAAACATCCGTGCAGCTATTCTGAAAATTCTGACTGACGTATAAACTTGGTTTATCCTTATTAATCTCTTTCTTGATAGTTGCTGCTTCCAAACGATCTATTACCTTTATGTAGAGCCTGAAATTTGCCTTTATCATGCAGTTTCCAATTGATCTGGAGCAGTATGATAGAAGGGAACAATTGAAGAAGAGTGGCCTTGGAAAGGTTAATGAGTATTTCATTAAACAAATTATCCTGTGTTTCTGTTTGCTGTTTGGCACATTGACTTGCAATTTAGGGTGATCTATTCTTGCTCTGGCAGGTTATTATGTTTTTATCAAAATCTGATGAGGAAACTACATCTAACAGAAAAATTGCCAAGGATCTAGTTGACAAATGGGTAATGTTATTCTTGGTCTTTATTGTCTGTCTGAAGAGTACAATTTTCTCTTGTGTATCAATGTTTTGGGATTCTCCAGTCTGATTCCAGAAAAGAGTTTGTCTGGAATGATGAGAATAAATAATCAGTGTGTTGTCTTAATTTTCTGTTATATGCCTCTGTATTTTGGTGGTAAAATAGTTTATTTTCTTTGGGAGATTTCATATCTGTAAGATTTTATTTTGTAGTACAGTTTCATTTTCAACACCCTATTTAGTTTTTTTATTTTCTCTTTCAGTTTTGTCTTTGGGACAAAATTTTCTATTCTTGAAAATGTGTGGAACTTTTCTATATGTACTGCTATTGACATTTTCATGGTTTGAAATGTGTATAGAGCCGACCTATATTTAATAAGAGCACCAGATTCGAGGACATGAAAACTATTGATGATGACAGAGTTCCCTTTCGAAGGCCATCCACTAAAAAGTACTCTTTGTTATTGTCTTCTGGTTGCTATCATGTGCTTTCATAGGTTTTCCATTTAATTTTTTAATATCATTTTACAGGCCCACAAATAAGTCTGCAGCAATGGAATCCAGAGATGGCGATTTTGATGATTTGGTTATATCTAGGTAAGATGTGATGAGAAATTTTGTCTGTTGGCATCTGACCTTTTATTTCCTGGGAAATATTGCTTCCAACTCCAATTTTTTTTGCATGCTAATTTTTTGCATAAACAATTTAGGGACCACAAATCTGGTCTATCATCTTTTGGCCAACAGACTTCAAGGCAGGACTCAGCCATGAGGCAACATGCTTCGAGACCAGAAGCAACTCCCTTGGATTTTGTGGTGCGCCCTCAATCTAAAATTGATCCAGAAGAAATTAGAGCGCGTGCTAAACAAGTTATGCAAGATCAACGTCGAATGAAGGTTGGTAGATATGATAATTTTTCATTCGGGTTTGCTTCGTTGGTCTTGTATAAAAAAATGCACTAAATTTGGTGTAAGCTTTCTTGCTGGCTATTAGGTCCTATGTTTTTTTGGTTTAATACTTAATGAACATGGATAAATTCTCTGCTCTTATTTTGTGCTGTCCTTGAAATTCAATCTGTGTTTAACCTCTGCTCTTTCTGAGCTTAGTCTTTTATAAAAAAAACAAATTTCTGACTTCTGAAGATATCGATATCAATATTGATAGAGATTGGATTGATATGCCAATGGTTAGGTGGCATTACTAGAAATATCTTATCTGTTCTGAGCACAGAATTTAACTGGATATTAGTATAATTAATTAGATGGTGTCAAACTTTTATTCTTTTGCTTAAAGTCACTTGTCTGCATAGTTTATAATGTTATAGTTAAACTGGGAATGGCAGATGAATAAGAAGTTGCAGCAGTTGAAGGCGCCCAAGAAGAAGCAGATGCAAGCTACCAGACTTAGCGTAGAGGGTCGTGGCATGCTCAAATACTTGTGAGCTGTTGAACTCGGTTGCTGGGAAAAAAGTCTGCATCATAAGCACATAACATGTACTACCAACACGAGCTGTTGGGCTGAAATTACCGAGTAGCGTCTTGCACTTTGGAAGATATTCCTGCCGTACAGATTGCCTTCTTCAAATAAGAAGATTGCTTAAGAGCTCGATTTTGTAATGGATGATCGGCGGGGTTGACCTATAATATGAGCCTTTTCAGCCTAATGGCCCCTTTGCGATAAAAGAAGTGATCAGAGCATGGTTGAATCCTTTGCATTGAATCTATTTCAGATTTAATGTTTGTGGTGAAGGCTTTGATATTTATTGTTTTAAAAGAATCATATTGATTTCAACTTTGGCCTGGCTTGACTACCATTGAATTTGTTTGTGGCATGTGGCCATGGCAATAGGAACAGTAAACATGTCGGTGCTCGGACATATGTTCATCTTATTATTGACTAATTTTACATGTCCTAGATATATAAAATTTTTAGTGGAAAAAATGATATCAAATTAACTGTGAGTAAAAACTGTTACAGATAGATGCTAAATATCTCAAATTTTCATTAAAAAGCAGCCATATTTGTGTACATTTTACCCGGGTGCGAAGATTAGCATCCCTAGAAGATAAGAATATAATCTAAATTGCCCCGTGATCGCATCCCATGTTCTAAAGCCGAAATTTGTGGGAAATTAACCTAGTAGCCTTATAGGTATGCTTTTTTAATATATATTTTATGTATTTAGATTATTGTGTTATAATATGATTAGATGATTTTGAATTAAAGATAAATTAATAATAACGAGATATATATTTTAATTTTTTGTTTAGATAATCAAAATAATTTCCCTATATCTCAATCCAAAACATCAACACCTTTAAAATCGTTATATAGTGATGTATGAGGTTTAGTAAATGTTAACACAAAATAAAGTTTTAAGTATTATGTGCATTTTCTTAATGATTATACTAGATTTACATGAATTTTTCCGTAGAGCACTAAGTTTGAAGCAAAAAACATTTTTTTATCAAATATTACAAAGTAGTTGAAAATCAGGTTGATGCAAAAGTATTTTAGTCATTGGGGTGGTGAGTTTAGGAGGTTTGTTCTACATCTAAAAGAAAATGGATCAGAGTTAGACAGACCCATTAACAGAATGAGAAACAAAAATTTAATTTTATGGTAGAATCATTCGTATCAAAACCAAATGAGTCAACTCTTTTGTTATATAAATCTACCATTAAAAATATCATAAGTTTTGTTTCTCTACAAACAATTCAGTCTAATAAAAAAATTTGATTTTGTGGTTCATCGCTCATAGAGAAATAAAATGAGTCAATTTTCTTATTATCTGAGTTTGATATAAAAAGTATCATTAATTTTGTGTCTCCACAAACAGTCCAGTCCAATGACACTTTCTCCACAGTTGATTTAAAATAATTGTTGCCCTTAACTAAGAAAATATTGGTTGATAAATACTTAATAACAACAAATTGTGTTTTCAACTCACAAGCCAACACTAAAATTGTTGATTCAATCCAAATTGACCATCTTAAATCAAATTCTAATCAATTTATCTTACCTAATGATTCAATTTTTCATTAAACGATTCAATCTAGCCATCCCATGATTACAAGTTCCAAAATCAGATCACTACCTAAAGCAAGAGATTATTCAGCTTTCATCATTATCTATATATCAAAGCGTTTACAACAATGACAAAAGTCTTAACAAGTCCAGAATGGTGTCAAATAATGACTAATAAGTATTGTATTTCGATTGACAAATAGATATGAGAGTTAGTTTCTTTTGCATAAAAAATGCATGTAATTGGTCATAAGTACGTGTATAAAACAAAATTGGATCAAGATATGTCTCTATAGAAACTAAAAGCTAGATTAATAACAAAGGAGTTTCAACAGACCCTTACAGTCGATTATATTGAAACATTTAATCCAGTGGTGAAGACTATTACAATTAGAATTATCATAACCCTACCGGTATGATTAGTAAATCACAACCATGATCCTATATTTTTAGTCATAAAAAATGCACAAATGATTCCTTAAAACTCTGGCCTTGAACCAAGCTCATTCACTATGCATTTCTATGTAATATTCACCCTAAATTCTACTAAGTTCATGCTTCAACATTAACCAACTCAATCATAAGTTCAAATCCACCATATACATACTCCAAATATTCCTATAATAATTAACATACACAATCATAAAAAAAAAAAAGTAAGAAGTTGAAGTTCAACAAACATGAAATAACTTGTAAGAAAATTGATTCAAACCTGAAGGACTAGCTACCAATTTAAATCAATCTACTTAATTGGTAAAGTTGCAAGATTTGAAAACCTTAAACCTAAAGGATTGTTCCACCAATTTAAGATTGAACAAAGAATAAAGGATAAATTTCATTACTTAAGTTCTTCCAACACAAAGCTTATCTTGCAAAGGCTTGGCTAAAGGAAAGCTATATTTTGCATGAGCCACCAAAGCATCATGGAAAGCAAAGAAAGTATAAAGCTTTTCAAATATTCATATTTAACAAAACTTAGTACAAATAGATTAAGGTTGCCTTTTATAGGCATTAAAACCATAGTTAATACTACTAACCCTAGTCAACTTAAGTTACATTACAAGTTATATGTAATAAATAAAATAAAGGCTAAAAGAAAAAATAAGTAATTTACCTAATAACTAATTATAACATATGATAAATACTTATTAAAGATTTACAAATAAATCAATATAACAGGAATCCTTTTTGTCTTCACCTTGGTCTCCTTGATTTGTAGCACCCTTGAATTGGATCTTGCAAATTAATTAATTGGTCATTGAATTGAAGTATTATTGCATTTAATCCATGTATTAGGACCTTGGGCTCTCACAAATTCATTGCACTTTGATGGAGAAGACTTGGAATGGTTATGCATGCTTATGAGGCTTAGAAGACTTGAAGACCTAGGATGGGCGAGACCTAGGTGCTGTGACACAACGCTACAATGCCAGGTGCTTCCGCAAGGTAGAAGTAAGGTATTGCCACATAGCACTGTATTGCCAGACATGCTTCATTGAGCACTATGGCACTAGGTGAGAAAGGCATAATTTTCTACCCTTGTTTTTGCTTCTCCTCAGTTCCGAATGGTTTGGCTGGGCTTTCACATTAGGTTTTGAACTTGTCATGGAGTCATCTAATGAATTGGAACTCCTTAAAATGTCATGCATTGAGGATGGAAAGCTTTGACATCATTTGCTAGGATTTCATGGATTTATTCTTGTTATTCTTACTTGTGCCATTTGCGTGGAAAGCAATTTTAGTAGGTTTGAACTTCCTTCAAATGCTTTGATCAACATTAAATAAATTTGTTTTTCTTGTCTTGATAGCTTGAAAATGCTTTAATTAATTTGAGAAGTAATTTGGAGACACCGATACATAAATTGATGATGATGTTTACAAAATCACAATTAGACTAAGACTTGAACTCATATCATAGTGTTTCATCTTTTCTAAATTTATGTCAACAATATCTTTTAAATGATGAAGTAAGAGAATTTGTTTATATCATTCAAAATTGAACATGACTGATATGATGTGTTTATTATTATTATTTTTCGAAATTAGAAGAAATGTGCTTTTAAACTAGCAATGAGTTTCAAAAAAATATTTTATTTGTAGAAATTGCCCTAACATGTTTCACACGAGTTTCGGATGAGCATTTCCATTTTTGAAACGTTTCAAAAACCTAGAAACTCTACCCAACTAACATTTCCATGCATCACAGAGTACAACTAAAGAAGAGTCTCTCGATGTCAAAATATAGAGAAACTTTGAGTTTATTCTCTAATTAAAAAGCCTCTCCATCAACACAGTAATTATAAAGTTTCAGAAAATTATCCAACAGGAATTTACCTTCAACAAGCTTCGATTAATCATGAGTTTTAACTAGTCTAATTGATATATATGTATATATATATATATATATGAAAAGCTTTAACATTTGAATTCAAGAACAAAAACTCTGCACAGATTCCATTGATAGGATTCAAGGGTTACAATTTTGTATACATCTGCCATTCCCAGTTGGACTTTTGGAGTCAGAATAAACCGATTAATTGTACTAAACTAATGTATCCACTGTGATTCTTTTCCTCTTAGAGGTTGAGCACAAATGACATCAGGTGGAGCCATTCAATTTCAAGGGGGTCAAGCTAAACATTTTAAATAATAAAATTAGAAAAAAAAAAATATAAAATATCATGATAGAATAACAAAATTCATGTATAAATCATAAAGTTGTCTTCGCTCTAACTTTATAAAGTTGAACTAATCAATGATAGACACTATGCTGCACTTTGTAGCAATTTAATTTTCAATATTGTTATACTATAAGTCAAAATTTTCATTTTCATCTTATTCTAAAACTTTGTTTTAATTATCTTCAAGATGAAAAAAAAGCCTAATAAAGATAAACCAAACATACTTCATTATTTGTATTTGAAACTACAATTAATTATATAAACAAACAAATAAAATAACAAGCTAAAATAAGTTTTAAAATACTGGGTTTAATTTTCAGATGGAATCATTATGGTGGCTCGAGCAAACCGAAATTGAGGGACAAAGAGATTCTAAAATAAGAATGGTAGTTATGACTAGTCTTTCAAGTTTAAATTTCTAATATTATGTTAGAGTGGAGGGAGAGCTTGAATTATGAGACTATGCGAGTCTGCACTTACTTTCAATAAAAAAAACAATGTTTTAAGTTAATTATATCAATTACATGATTCCAATTTCATAAGAAGTGAAAACAAAGTCACTGGATAGAAATACCTTTATTCGCATTTTGTGCTTATAAGGGAATAGATGAAGAGACTTTTATCTGTACTTTGAGGCAATTTGCAGTTGTGTCAAGGCCAATTTGTGCACCCGATGCCAAACATGTATAAAATACCCATTTGACATTTAAGTTTCAAAGTTTCAATCAGTACGATTTATGAGCCATAAATTGAAAGAAAGTAAAATCCAAAAGGTGGCAAATATGTTATCAAAAATGGCAAAGCAAAATGAACCTCATAAAATTACTGATTGTATCTAAAGGAAATTCTCAATACACAAAAGACTAGACAAGAAGGCCATTCTCAATTTTCAATGTCACAGTAAGGAGATGCTGCTGTTGCTGCTAGCTATATATATATAGCCAATGACAACTGCACTTCTCAGAAAAATTCTCTACCAATGTTTTAACAATGCAATACAGTTTTAGTTTGTGACTCCCAACTGCCACGCTGGTCAATCTCCTCTTCACATCCATTGTCACTTTTCATTTTTTTCCCTTTTGTTTTCTCAAGGACATTCTTACACAAAAAGCATAAAGGAGATTTGGGAAAACGGAAGTAAAAAAAAAAAAAAAAAATTTATGATGCAGCAAGATCGGGTGTTTCTGCTTCTATTGATAACAAAGCAGTATGTACTTTATCCAACCAATTGTCCAACCGATCACGTAAGGATTTGATCTGTGGAATACCCAAAACTCTTGGCTGTACCCAAGATACGTGTACAGTTCCTTCAACTTGATCGATTATACCCTCAATGAGATGAACCTGCATTTAAGCATCAAACATCACAACGTGATCCCATAGTAAGTGTCTAATCAAAGCTTTTGAGGATACTAAGTTGAATGAAACACAACCAAGCGAAGGAATAAATATGAACATATGAATATGAACAGAAAAAGGAAGAAACTTACAGAGAGAGACTTCATCAAAAGATGCTCCACATCCTCAATTGAAAGTTTTGTGCGCTCTGCAATGATGCTTAATGGAATAGTTCGGTCCTCAGAAGGCCGGCTACAAGCATATACACATCTCCAATCAATGGGCAACCAAAAAAAAAAACCAAAGATTGTAAGGTAATGAAATTGCTGCCACCAAAATCACAGTACCTAAAGATAATTTCCATCAGGCAAAGAATGTTAATCTTTTCCAATAACTCCTTCTCATTCTCAACTAGTGCAGGTTGAGACCTGAGGGCAGCATTGTGTACCCGGCATAATTCCTGATATCGAACTAGGTCACCAGAGTTAAATGCCTGGATGATATAATACAGCCACTCAACCTTTGTTCCTATAAGACTATTAATCTGTGAAAAAACATTACAAGATGGATCATTACAGGCACAATGAATATTGAAAATTGTTGAGCAGAAACTGACTAAAACACCACCAGATAATTTGCATATCTGTGATAAAAAATCCTAAACTTGTACTGCAAGACTCCAGCCACTCCTAACAAAGTATAGTCACTGTGGAATACCTCCAGCAAAATAATAGGATGATGAATTGGAAAAAAAAAAAAACTTAAGCACAATGATACAATCCAGTCAAAGAAGTCTCCAAATTGTTATAGTACAAGACGTAGTCTCATTTCAAATATTGGAGACTTGAAAAACTGTTGATTTCACAACTGTGATTAACACCAGAGTGGGCTACCCAAGAGGTAGCAAAACCAAAAAGAATTCATGAAAAGTTAATACTGTGCTAACCTAGCAAATTCTTAACCTGTTCCTTAATAAATTGGAGTGAATCTGTTTTCCAATACTCGTCTAAAAGCTTTCACTAAAAAGGAGCATCCAACAAAACCAACACTATTACTTATTATGTCTTATAAATTGAGTGAATATACAGGTTCTTATATACCCAATTTATCTTCTCACTACTTCCATCTGCATTCCCTTTCTAAAGTTTCATCCATGGACTAAAAACAGCACCTTACATTCTCATCATCTTCTTGAAAAGATATTCTGAAGTTTGACCACAGATGAAGGGTAACCAGTCAAGAACAAGCCAAATTCCTCATCCACCTTAAACTAATGAATACAAGCATAATGAAACCCAAACCAAAAGGTAGCAGGGTTGAAAACAGAAAATGTGACAAAACCTAAGATAGGGTTTGAGTTGCTTTTCGACTTTGCTAATGTAGGTTACAGTGTAAAATGTTAATTATCAGAAAAAAGCTGCCCTACATGAAATTGCACAAATAACAAGCAATAAAATGATTTATATTGCATACATTCATTTGATGAAAAGGATAGGTTCAACACTGACTCTTCTGATAAAGCACATACAACTTAAGATGAGCATTGCAGGAAAACAATCCTTAAGATAAACTTACAATAGGATGAGCAAGCAGTTCACCAAAATTGTATATGTTATCTCCAAGCAGTGCAGCAAGGGAGAGATCGAATGCCAAATCCTAAAATACATTAAAAAAACATCAAATAATGAAGAAAATGCAACGCACAACATGACAGAAAAAGCAACTTTTCTTTTTTCCTTCTTTTTCTTTTCTGTGCTTAAGTTCAGGAATATGCGAGGTTTTTGTAGTATTTTGATCATTATAAATATAATAATCAAGATATAAAAGATTAATGTTCATATCAGAACAAATAATACCAGCTTGAATGATTCAGAGAGAGATTCCAATGAAGTGTATGCCAGATAAAGCAGAGCACACTTGTAAAATTCAGCAAATTCCTGTAGTACTTTGTGGTACTGAGATGAAAGCCAATAATAGCTAGCATATACAGATGGATCAATGTCAGTCATGCTGTCAAGTGTACTCTTTCCATCTTCCAGAATTTTTTTGCATTCCTTTTGATCTCCTTGCTCAAGTTTGCACATAGCTATTTGCATTTTAATGTAAAGAATTGGCTCCTCTATACGTTGCTCATTAGTTGCCCGAAGTTTTTCAATCACACCCTCAAGATAATTAATGGCAGCTTCTTTTTCAGAATACTGTCGAGAAACTATAACAGCAAAATGTGCAAGCTTGAGAAGATTGATCTTTGTCTCAAAATCAGTGATGAAGTTATGATACAACTGTATCAGAGCATCACCTGCCTGAAATTAAATATCAAAATAGAAAAGGAATCTGAGTATCAATTGACTGGCATCACCCAGTTGGTTAACAATAGAAGAGAAAAGAAATGCAAAAATGCATCGATCCAATTTCTTATCAATCTAGAAACACAATATGTTTGTGGTTGGATGCAAAAAAAATATATAAGACAATAAAACTATATGAAAAAAAAAAAAGCCAAGATAATGGGCAACAAATATATCAAACAATAAACCAGAATACCAGAGGGACTACACCCTTTATGATAGCAATGTGCAGCAACAAATCATGGCACTTGGACACTATGAAAGAACATAATTGATAAGTAAAACACACACACACACACACATATTAATTTTAGTAGAGGCGTAGGCTCCAATTTTAACCAATATTCATACTCAGTTGATATGGACGGAGAACATAAATCTCAAGGTCAAAGAATTCATACAGTGAATAAACTAGGAGGCTTCAAAATGGAGAAAGACAAGATACAAAAGCAAATTCTAAATATCTCAAAACCTCATTTAACTGTATAACACAACTCTTGCACATCATATTAATATTTTAACACTTTAGTCACCACATATTGGACAAGCCATGAATTCACTTGGTTTCAAATAAGACGTCAACATTTCAAGTCCACTTGGGGGTCACCAACCTAAGAAGTTGTATCCTATGTTTCCCATCAACCCAGGCTGTAGGATGTGCAAGTAGCCCTTGATTTAAAAGTCAGTGTAAAAGAAGAAAGGTTGAGCAATTTATAAGTATAAAAAAAAAAAGAACAAATATGCATACACAGATAAGGTAAAATCCAGTATCAGGCCTAAATTTAACAAAACCAACATGCAATCCAATAATAAAACAGTTATAACTCTCATACTTCACTTCCTAGGATAAAATCAAGGAAATGAGTCTCAGCACTGTTTCAAGCCCACACAACTTTGATTGAGTATCATCTTAAGCCGTTCTAGTTCTACATGAGCTAGTTTCCCTATGTAAAATATTAGATATCATATGATAATATTCATGTAATAGATCTCCTTATATATTAATAGTTTCCTTTCTTGCAACTGAAACGAAATTATCCTCCCATATACCTGTGAATTCAACAAGCACACAAAACCTCCATATTTAATACATTATTCTTTAATAAATCAAAGGATTCACTGCAAACCATATGATCAATGCAGTAAAAAGAAAGTATAAAACTGCATTATATTGACATATACCAAGGCATTTTAAAAAAAATAGCTTGACTAAGAAAACTGAAATGGCGACTACAAGCAACTAAAAGTCTCAAAACTTGGCTGATAGTACCACTTAACAACCTACCCGGTCATACATGAAATGGGTACATTCAGCTCCTCTTAAATTCACAAACCCCACTCATCCAAATATAATAACAAACGAAAACAATATTTCAAAACATAGTTTTCCCGATTTTATATTGCACCGAATAATCTAGCCAACGTCAACCATATCAAGAATATGCAAGTAAAGAGAAATCCTAGTACTTAACTAATAATTAAAATCAGCCATCAAAAGTCACAATTTTCCAAAAATTTAAAATTAAAACAAAACCCTAGCTGAATTTCGACATGACACGAAATGAAAGGACGTCGTGAAGATCTTGAAATTAAGAAGGAGAATACGAAGTAAACCTGAAAGACAGCGAGAGCGACGAACTGTTCGAGCTTCAAAGTGAGCTGATGCCAGAGCTTCTTCTGGTACAGATCTGCCAGAGCATTGTACCACTCGCTGAGCTCTGGGTGGGCATTTCGCAAGGAATCTAGATATTGTAGAGCCGCCATGGTTCAAAGATTCACAGCCAGAGCGCCGAACAAAGAAGTGTGTTTCAATATCTTTCCCTTTCCCTTTCTCTTTCTCTTTCGATTTCTCCGTGCTTTTTATGTGTTTTTTCTTGAACCAAAAGAAAAGAATTCCAACTCGATTGTTATTTTCTGTCAACTGGATGTGGGAACCCGAGCCCAATGCAACCACCAAACGGCCTTTTCTACAGGGGCGGCCCAATTGAATTTTAGTGTGACCTTAGAGCCTTGTTATCAAAGAAGGCCCACTTTTTTGTCTTACTATCGTCGAATTTTCTCAATTTCGATTCAAGGGATTTTTTTTTTTTTTATATGAAATGAGTAGACTTTGAGTCAGTCTAAACATTCGAATTCAAACCTACTCATATCAAATTTAAAAATAAATTGTTTTTCGATCAAATTCAAATCTTAATTCATTAATCTTAAATTGACCGCGTGTTCAATCCTATCTAAAATTTTCATTAAAGTCATCCATTATTAAAAAGAAAAAAAAACTTTATTTTATTTTATTATTATAAGATAATTATTAAAATTATAGTAATTTGCTTAGATCATAATAGAACTAGATTTGAATTGAATAGAGTTCAAACTTAAACAAGTTCAAATTTAGTTCAGCTAACAAGGAAGCGAGTCCAAGTCTGAAGCCTCTTAACTAGCTTTTATTGAGTCTCCTAATAAATTTCTTTTACCGAAAAACATTATTTTAATAGATATTAATAAAAATAATGTTATTTTAATCAATTTAAATTGATTTTTTTCATGTTCGTAAGTTTAGTGAGCTGAATATTTCTCAAAGTTCAAGCACAAACTTAAAAATATTAAGTTTGTGAATTAAAGTTCAAATTTGAATTTAACTCTTAAATAAACTTAGCTAAAATCCAAGCCTCAACCCTGTTTTTGTATGGTTGAAAAGAGTGATTGATATTTTAAGAGGGTTCTGTTTTTGATAATTTTCAAATGTCTTTTTATAGCTAAAAAGAGTTTTTGATATTTGATTAACAAAGTACATAAATATTTTTTTAAGATAACACGAGAAAAATGGAATAAAATGAAAAAAAAAAAAAGAATAAAAAAAGAGAGATTAATTGAGATTTGATAAAATAAAAACATTCCGTTGTGACTTACAAGCAAAGCAAAGTTAAAAAAGCCACCCGTCTCGTTCTATATTAATCAATGTTTTTCCACTCCTGAAAGCAAAGCACAGCACAATAATTATGAAGCCCTTTTGCCACTACAAATGCCTTGCCTTTTTCCTCTTCGTTCTTCTGTTCATCACCTCCACCTCCACCTCCACCTCCTCCTCCATTGCCGTTACACTTCATTCTCAGGCCGACGATTCGGGTCCAGTCGCCGCAGAAATTAACAAGCGCGAATGGATGAATCATGGAAGCTTTCGAGGACCTCGAAAACACCTTGTGAATCCCTCGGCTGAGCACCCTCTTCAACTTCCAAAGTTGCCTCTGTAATTATCAAGGTCTTCTTTCATGGATTTGCTGATGTTGTTGAACTAAATATTGTGTACTTTTGCTCATAATACCTGTTGGAACAATGAGTTGTGGCTTGTTTGTATTTTGATATCCCAATAAGATTATGAATGTTTTCTGGTATTTATTTTTAAGCACACAAAGTAAATTCAGCAATGTCCATAAACATTCAAATTCTAAATGGGTTAGAAAAAAACTAGTAGAAGAAGAGTGTGAAAGTCAATTTAGCACCTTGATTGGACTAAAATAATATAATAAATTCCTTCTTTGACACCATAAGAATCATTTTCCGTTGATGCAATTGCCTTTCAACGGGCATTTGAAGCTTAAGCATTCAAGGGTTGGCAATTGGTAATTTCCTAAAACCTTGGGTGGGAAATAGTTCACTTAAATTTCAATATCAAAACCATTTTTGTCTTAAAATAATGAGTTTTACGTGTTAACTTTACCGTGGATGGCGGTTGTGATTGTCACGTCAGCAATGAGTCTGGGAAGTCCAAATAAAAATCAAATGAACCCCATTAATTTTAGAGGACCGAGCAAGTTCATTATATAAAATAGGCCAAAGGACATTTTCCCACCCATAGTTTGAGGCTGGGACAAATTCCCACCCGCTTAAGTTGAAAAGCCTAAAGTCCCACCCATCACCTATTTTTTATATTAAAAATAATAAATATACAGTAATAATCAGGGGTATTTTTGTCTTTTTAATATTAAAATTTTATAAATTAATAAAATAAATTTTATATAAATATAAAATATTAAAAAAATTTAAAAAAATTTAAAAAAAATTTGGAAATTCAAAATCTGTCAGCCCACCGGGCTGGCCGGTGACGGGCGTGGCGCTTATATTAATAGTGGGCTATTTGCCACCAGTTCCAGGGGAGGCTGGGACTGCCTCTCGCTCTAAGTGCGGGAGACGGTTAAATCGACCGCGCCGGGAGGCGTGCCGACCGGACTCTGGCCAGTGCCGAAAAACGGTGAGGCAAAGGGCCTTTTACCCCATTAGGCCGCTTCCTACCTTTTAATTCTCGGGCGGAGGTGGCCGCCTTCCTTCAGAACCGGAGGCCAGCCAAATTGTCGCTTCCATCAAAGGAGAGGCTGACTGCTCTTCCTTCGGAACCGTGTGGGCTCTAAAATGGCCACCGTTCTATTAGCTACAATGACCTAAGTAGGTTTTTTAAATTTCAAAAATTTTTTAAATTTTTTAAAATTTTTTTATATTTAAAAATTATTTTATATTTTTATTATAAATTTTTAATTTTTAAAAGGGTAATTTAGTAATTTTAATAAAAAATAATAAAAAAATAGATGATGAGTGGAACTTTGGGCTTTTAAACTTAAGTCGGTGGGAATTTGTCCCAGCCTCAAACTATGGCTGGGAAAATGTCCTTTGGCGTATAAAATAACGCCCGAAGGGGCTAAATCCCGCACGAGGTATTCTTAAATGAACGATTTTTATTTATTAATTTTTAAAAGTTTAAACATTTATTTATAAATTTTTTTTTTATTTTGTCTATATTTTTACAAAATAATTAAATACACTTAACAAAAATTATAAAAAAATCAAAATAAAATAAAATAAAATAAAATTTAAAAATTATTAAAATATATTAAAAAATAGATTTTAGAAAAATAACTTTCTTCGATGACAACGACAGTGATAACAACTGAAAACCTAATCAGATAATCAAATTGACGATTAGATCTAATTGTTTTGATAATAAAAAATAATCGTCTTAAATAAAATTGATAATTTTCTACTATTTCCGATCATTGTCATTCCCTTTGTAAAAATTATAAAAGTTAGATATAATCACTTTCTCCGTTAAAATGACCAAACCTATGATTATTTGATTAAGTTTTCAACGGTCACCATCAAACGAGTGAAAATTTATCATTTGGAAAAACTTTGAAGGGATTAAGTTCTTTGGCCATAAAAAAAAATTTAATCATAGATTATTGAGTTAACATTAAATTTAAACTGTTAATAACAACTGAAAAAATTAATCAAAATACAAAAAGAACGAAAGGCAGAAACAGCTGGCACAAAGTTGGTCAAGAATAAACCAATCACCCCCTGCAATCACAGACTAATTAGTTGGCACTTAAGGGTCAACTAACATAATTGTGAAATAATTTGCCTAAACAACAACAAAGATCATGAAAAGGAAGATTCTCATGATAAGGAACATCAATGGCTCACCTGAAATCTACAAGAACAAATATTTTTTTTCTCCCAATATTAACATCAGGGTAAAAGAGGCACATCCAAAAATTATTGAGCAAGTGTATCAACAGAAAATCTCATACTATGTTTATTAAATATATGTACTTTAAAGATGACTGATATAGATGTATATATAAATCCAACTGAGTATAAGCAAAGGGTGAATCATGTAATATAAAAATAATGAGATATATATGAAATTATGCAAACATGTATTCTTCCCAGGAATTAATACCAGACTTTAGATCCCAGACTCTTCAAGTAGATTTAGTAAATCATGTTCAGGAGCACTCAAAGATGGTAGAATTGCGCGATTATATTGCGTTGGGCGAGGATTCATCCCAACACCTTCAAAATCAAGGACCCCTCCTTCCTTCATAACTGTCAAGTCAGCTCTCCTTCTCATGTCTGCTGAAACTCGTTCCTTCCATATTCTTCCATCCTGTTCAAGCACGAAAAGTTCTCAGCTTAAAATAATTATGGATATAAGAATAAAAGAGAACAAGTCCTGTATTATTATAGACAAACGAACAGAAAATGCAAATAATCGATCCCAATATTACTACTTTTAAAGAATGGCCATACCAGGAATTGATATCTGCTTACAACCGCTCATATCTGGTGACAGTTGAGCTCAACACAATTCTAAGAACTAAGTTTGTGTTTCAAATATTTAGCTAATGGAGAACCTCACAGCCAATTTGGTCTATTTATATTCTGCAAAAGCTTTCTTGGTTTCAAATTAGGTCTGTTCTTCACTTGTCAAGATTGTGCAAGCAAAGATCACACTGCCTCCCAACAATTAATACACAAATCTAAATTTGTGACATGTAAAAAATTCAAACAACTTCAACATATAAATACTGAGAGCATAAAAAAGTTATGAAAAATCAGATTCTAAATCTAGATCTGGGTTTGCTCAATGCAAAATGATGGTTGCATCCTTTAGAGTTTAAGTACTCTGTCTGTGATTAAAGGTGGAAAAGTTGGCTGTTATGGTCATGGGGGCAACATGGTCAGACTAACAGATGCTCATGTTTTGGTAGTAATGACAGCAAAGTGGTGGCCGAAGGGAACATGAGATCATGCAGCAACGATGATGTTGACAACCATAGAGTAATAATGGGTGCAGTGGCAGATTGTTGTGTCCCTCAGTAGCAACGCTGACAGGGCAGTGGCAATCTTATGGCTGTGGTTGTTGCAAAGACAAGAATATTAAGGAAGATTAGTAAACATCCTAGATGGTGACAGTTATATCACTCTGGTGACTTTTAAATCAAGGTCTGGCCCTTCCCATTTTCACCAACAAAATCCTCTCAGGGTTATTGAGAACTCGTCCAGAATAAATAAATAATCACATTCCCCTGTCATTTAACTTACAACATCAATGAAATGCCATCATCTAATTCTTCTGACTTTATTTACAGAACCAAAACAGGTGACATTTACCAAGAAAAAGCACTTCCACAGCAACCATGAATCTATGAATCTTTAACTAAAACAGGGATAAGAAAGTCACTCCAAAGAAAGGAATAATTTCAAATTCACTTCACATGATGGAAATAAAATCACTACAAGCAATAAAGAACTGGACTGATGTAGAGAGACAAACCAATTGAAGAACCAATATCACTGCTCGGATTTCAGAACTCAATACAGAAACTAAATATCATTCTTCATAAGCAGCATTTAACTGTCTTATTAAGGGTAAAAGAATTCAATATACACAAAACAGTTATTTAAAGGCTGTAGTCTTCGTACAAATCCATACTTAAATACAACCTATAACAAACCTTTCTCCACAGTTCACTGAGCTATCTAACCCTTTCCAAGCACATAACAAACTAACACATAGTTATGTACTAACACAAATTTCAAATTTGAAAAGCAATATTCAAGCTTACATTGAGAATTGAGGGTTCAGGTAATGGACATTGAATGGGTTGATTATTGTCCACAGGTTCAATTGGGCGTTCAACTGGCTTAAGTTCCACTGCCACTTCAATCCCATGAGCAGCAGCAGTAGTTACAGTAGCTGCACCCACAACGTCCAGAGTTGGGGGCAAAACCTCTCTTTCATCCTGCCACATGTAATTACGCAGACAAAACAAGCAGCTAGTTGAAACGAAAACAAAAAATAGCAAGTTATCCCTTAAAGACTAACTAAATGGGCAAACAAACAAAGCCTGTGGATGAACATCAATAACCATTATCAGTTGGAGAAAGCAGGTAAAGAAATCTTATTTAAATAACATACACACAAAAAACAAGTTTCTTCTCAAGATTGTGTGCAAGAAATTAGATATTGTAATTAAAGGCAGACCTGAATCTCACATACAAATTAATGAATTCTACAATGTACTATCAGGTGATACAACATCAAATTATAATTGAAAATAAAATCAACCAGGCCGAAATACCGGGGAAAAAAAAATGAAAGATGGGAAACGGTCAAACTGAAAACCAACAAAATCTAGTAACAATACCAGACCAGTCAAATCAATTCAAGAAAACGATCCTAACTGAATTGAAAGGTCAACCTCAGTCCCCCGGCACCACTCAAAAAAACTTAAAATCCCAACACAGAAACAAATTGATGCACTTGATATATGTATATTCCAATTTCCAACCCAGAAACTTCAACAACAATTTAAGAGAGAAAGATAAAGAAAGAGAGTTTACAAGAGCACTTTGAGTTCGTCGATGGCCGGTTCTCCCTACAGCAAACCTCGAGAAAATACCCACCATAATGAATCTTCCCAAGTGTTAGACAAAAAAGGGTACCCTGATCTCGGCCTTGTCTCACTAAAACCTGAAAAATAAGCAGAAACAAGTGTAAAGCTGTCAAAGAAAAAACTCTTCTTAACTTAATATTCAAAATTCATCCTCCAGTAACAAAAATAAAAATAGATGAGAGCGACAGGCAGTTCACAGCTGTAGTTATGGCTCTGTGGTTGCTTGGCCTAGATTTTGCGTTCGTAAATGATTTTATTTTTAAGGCCACATAACAAATGCCCACCCAAGGTTTCCTGAAATTAAGTTTCACCTATAAAGTTTTCAAAAGCCAATTACCCACCTAATGACCAAAGTTAGAAAAGTATTTTTATTTTTTTAATAAAATTAAAAATAAATTTTATAAAAATAATTTAAACATAAAATAATATTAAAATAATAAAAAAATTTTAAAAAATAAAATAAAATTTAAAAAAACAGTCATTATTGTTGTTAGCGTTGTTAATGATAATGGTTACCGTTAGCATAATCAAGTGATTAGAATTGATTATTTAGTTTTATTGATAGTCAGATTTTATTGTTTTAATGGTAAAAACGGTCATATTTGACCGTTTCCACCACTAGAGATGGTTGGAAGTGGCTAGTTTCAAACATTTCAGTCATTTTCGACCTTTTATGATGGTAAAAACAATCAGATCTAATAGTTTTTGTTAGATTTTTAGAGGTTAAATCTAACTGCATCTGTTATCTAAACAACTAGATTCAGCCGTTGTAATGGCCCAAGGGTAGAATTGTCATTTTAGGTTCTGAATTCAAGGGTAAAAGAGAGATTTCCTTGTTAGGAAAGAGTTTACGAGGGTTCAGGGGTAGAAGAGTCCTTTAGAAGCTTTTTATGGCTTGTTTTGGGTATTCTGGGGGAGAATATCCAGTGTTTGCGTGAAGGTGGGTGGAAAATTTCATTTTCCATTGCACACACGATCGTGTGCCTAAGACACACGACTGTGTGTCTTGCCTTAGCCATATATATTGTTTTAATTCTTTAGTCGCGCAGTTTCAGTTTTCCAGCTTCCAGCTTTGATTTTCTTCTTCTTCCCTCAACTCTAGTGAACCCTAGATTGGGTGTGAGAGATCTCCCAACAGCTCAACTCCAGATTAGAGATCCAGAAGCTTCTAGAGAGAGAGACCGAGCTTCTATGGCGCGAGGTATGTTCAGAGCCTGTTTGACTGTTTCCAGCTTATGTGAACTATTGTGGGCTTGTTTGAGATGTGATTAGCATGCTTGAGCTTTGCTATGATGAATGATTGAATGATTGAGTGGCTATTTCCATGTTTATATGTGTATATGTTTATATACATGTGTTATATGCTTTATTCATGATGTATGGCGTGTTTGAGATGATGATACGATGAATATTTGCATGCTAGCAGCAGTTTTGAACTTGTATGTTGTTGGATTGAAGTGTGGATATGTTTGGTGTGGGAATTTCTGGGTTTCTAGATGCAATCTGTAGAATCTGGGTTGAGCACACGCCCATGCGCCTTGGATGCATGCCCGTGTGGCCTCAATTCTGCATGGACACGGCCTTGCATGTTGTCCGTGTGCGTATGAAAATCTAGACACACGCCCGTGTACCCGAGTGCACACTCCCGTGTGTCCATTCCCAATTTCACACGCTCGTGTAGGCAAGACACGAGAGCATTTTGGGGCAACACGCCCATGTAATGTGATACATGCCCGTGTGCCCAGATATGCACGCCTTTGTGGCCAGTCCAGTTTTGATGAAAAATATTCTAGAAGCTAGCACGCCCAGACGCACGAGAAGCACACGGTCCCGTGTGTCTTGACACACGCCCATGCACACAAAAACACACGTCTGTGGACCTAATGAAAAGCAGAAAAAGAATTTAAAAGAGAAACTAAGCCACTCTAAGCCATTTCTAAGCACACAAAACTCAGTAATAAGATAAGAAAACAATATATCATGCATGATTATCAGCATTGAGCACGACATGTCATATCAAATGATTTTAGATTGGATCCAAGGATCTAATAGTATGATTTTAAAGTATAAATATATGATTTTTTTATATATCAGATAGAGGTGGATACGAGGGGACACCTATGAGTTCGCACACCCGCTAGAGAGGGAAACTAGTGTCCGCTAGAGAGGACATGGTCATTGACCAAACTCGTTAGAGACAGTGCTGGTTGTACATCAGTAGATTCAGTAGGCTTTTGAACTCATATGGCCAAAGTGTCGAATCCCTATATTCATCAGTCTGGCCAGCATAGTAGATATTTTCAGTACTTTCTGATATAGTTTTCAGCATATACTATATGTATATATTCAGGATCTTCGAATCACAGTTTTATTATCTGAAAGTGTTTTCAAAAAAGAAATTTTTTCAGAAAATCAGGCCCAAGGGCAAGTTTTATAGCATTCAGCATAGATATGATGTAGCATCCCGGGTTTTTCTAGAAAAGCCCTTAGGGATAGAGTTCTGGGGTTAGAAATAAGACCAGGAATAGGGTAGGGGTCTTGAGGAGTTCAGGGGTGAGATGGTAGTTTTTCAGAGCCGAGTGGCCTTCGTATGATGCCTTTAGGGAGGTTTTAATCATGCGAAGCGCGGGAAATGAATTTTCTTCATTTTCCCTGGTGCACTCCCGTGCACTGTGCCCTGCACGCCCGTGCAGGTGGGTAGCAGGAGAGAGAGACGGGAGATTTATTAGTTTCTCACCGAGCAGTTTCCCATTTTCAGCTCAGTTTCTCTTGTTTTCAGCAGCTCCCAACCCTAGATCAGATTTCCAGCAGCTCTCAATCCAGCTAGAGAGATCAGAGATTAGCTTGAGAGATAGTTTCCAGCAGCCATGGCGAGAGGTAAGCGTTTCTTACTCTCTCTTTCAGTTTCCCAGCTTGTTTGATGTGGATGGAAACGTGTGTTTCCATTTCCAGCTTGAGATGCTATGTTTGCATGTGTATATGATGATGTGATGATGATTATATGTTGATTTCTATGCTTATTTTCCACCCAGAACATGCATGCTTTGTCTGTGTGTATGTAGTGAGAGAAATGATAGATTTTAATGGTGGAATTCGTAGTACTGGATGGATAATGAAATTGATGTTGTATATGTGATGATTGAAGTGCCACTGATGTGTGTTTAAGTTTAATTTCAGTTTGGATGAGGAATTGGTTGGTTTCCAGCAGTTTCAGGCGAGCCGTGTCTGAGCAGGACGAGACGCACGATCGTGTGCCCGCAGAAGCACGCCCGTGTGCCCTTGTTCCTGCAAGGACACGACCGTGTGCACGACATGCACACGGGCTGGAATGCTTGGGACACGACCGTGTGTCCTGAGGGACACGGTCGTGTGTCCCCTCGTTGCTTGTATGTACAGTAGATTCCAGAAGCGTGCACGACCAGGCACACGACCGGGGCACGGTCCCGTGTGTCTGGGCACACGCCCGTGTGCCCTTGCACAGCACGGCCGTGTGTTTGTGCAGCATGCCCGTGCATTCCTCTTGCACGCCCGTGCATTCCTCTTGCACGCCCGTGCGTTCAGTGAATTTTTCCAGAAAAGGCAGAATTTGACTTCTAAAGGTTTGGTAATCCATCCAGAGGCTAAATGACATCAGATAACAGTGCATTCAGATAAGAAATGCAGCATATGCATAGCATGACACAACATGTAGCCTGAATGAGGATCCAGGAATCTGAATTCAGTAGATTTCAGTAGTCAGACCCTAAGTTATGGGTTTCAGTTTAGGGTGAACTCGAGGGGGCATCTGTGGGACCCAGCTTTTTGACACCAGTCAGTCAGCTCAGCAGCGATATTTCAGTATTCAGTATTCAGGTTTCTAGCCAGTAGCTAGAATGTTCAGCCCACTTGGCCAGGATGCCGAATCCCTGTGTTCATCAGCCTGATCAGCACAGTAGGTACCTTCGGGTACAGTTATAGATTCAGATGCATGCATCATCAATCATTTTCAGTTTCCAGCTCAGCATGTCATTACATATACATATTGGCATGACTAATCAGATAATCAGAAGTCAGTAATCAGATAACAATTAATCCAGAATCAGCAGTTTCAGCACCAGCAAGCGACTAGATGTATGGATAGGGCCGAGGCCAAGATTCAGTGTGTGTTTGTGTTTGTGTGTGCTTATTGCTTGCTTGGGCGGGGGAAGTAAGGAATGCTTACTGGGTGATCTTTATCACTCATCCCTTTCCTTCTTCCTTTCTTTTCAGGTTGGTTTGCTGCTGGCGAGGAGCGGGTGGACCGAGGCTGGCGAGTGGGGACCCCACACACACTTTCCAGATGTATTTTTATTTCAGTTGGCCTGTGTGGTCTTGTATGTATTTCATGTATATTTCCAGAACAGTGTAAAGAACAGTAATATATATGGAAAGCCAGTTAGGCTCATTGTATATTTGTTTCAGTTTCAGCTTCCGCTTATGTACAGTAGCAGCAGTAGGGTTCTTTTCTTTTCCGTAGGATTCCCGTCTCGGGTATCCAATTTCCAATTTATTAATAGAAAGAGATTTATTATTCAGCAGCAGGGGTACTCGGGGCGGCGGGTCCTACAAGTTGGTATTAGAGCGTGTTCTCTGTGCCATTTTAGTAGAGATTTGAGTTTGTAAGTGTGTGGTGTGTGTTTTCTCTCCTTCGCAGCTATCGTCCAGGCCCTCCTCACAGCACAGTTAGGTATTTCTTTTCAGCTTTGCTGTGTTTTGTGTTTCTAACCCCTTGTTTGCTTGTAGATAGAGAAGAGTACTCCCCTAGACAGATAGATGAGATCAGTAGTAGCCCCCCTGTCCGTCCTGTGAGTGTTAGTCATAGGCGGTGATCTCAGAGCTCCTCTCATGTGACTATGAGGCCAGCAGAGTTGAGAGAGATGATTGGGGAAGTAGTCAGAGAGAATTTGCAGCGAGCTAGTGTGGGAAATTTTTCAGAACCCACCAGAGTTACTTCTTCCCCGTATGAAACTTCTCAGACCTCGTCGAGAAGGTATTCCTAGCCTCAGTATCAGCCTCAGCCACAGTTTCAGCCACAGTATCAGCCTCAGCCACAGTTTTAGCCACAATATCAGTCTCAGCCCCAGTCTGTCAGAGAGAGATATCAGTCTCCAGCTGAGTTTACAGAGTATGGCCAGGGTGCGAGTACCAGGATACCCGGCACTAGTTCATCAGCGAGACTTCATCCCATTTATTATCTGTCAGGACCATATCAGCCATCAAAATTCAGAGGATCCCGAGATCCAGCAGTGGCAGAGGAATGGATTGAGTCAGTAGAGAGTGTGATGGGCCTCTTCACATTACCAGAGAGAGAGAAAGTCAGGTTTGCGGTGTTTCATCTGAGAGGTGACGCCAAAGTTTGGTGGAGTTTAGTTAAGGCTTCCGCCAATGTGGAGCAGATGACCTGGGCAGAGTTCAGACGGTTGTTTGACGCCGAGTACCAGGGCTCAGAGATGATGTATGTAAAGGCCCAAGAGTTCATTGATTTGGTTCAGGGGCCCAGTTCAGTGAAGGAATACGCCACCAGGTTTAATGCCCTGGCGAGGTTTGTCCCTGGTTTGGCGGGGACTGAGATGGGACGAGTTCAGAAGTTCATCCACGGTTTACACCCTGAGATAGCCAAGGATGTTCTGACTGGACCGTATCCTCCCCAACAGTTCAGTGATGCTTTAGGGAGAGCACTCAGATCCAAGGCTGGTCTCCAGAGGATGAGTGCTATGACCAGCGAGGTTGACAGAGAGCAGATGACAGAGGATAGAGATAGAGGCAAGAGACCTATGTTAGCCGAGGGAGTAGCCAACGATTTTCAGAGACAGAGATTTGAGCCTCAGTTGCCATGGTGTCCCCGATGTGGCAGGCAATATTCTGGCGAGTGCCTTGCTGACCAGATTGTGTGTTACATGTGCCATCAGCCAGGGCACAAGATGACAGAGTGTCCAGCCAGAGGTGGAGCTGGTGTGGGGCCTAGCAGAGGTGGTGTCAGCCAGTTCAGAGGCAGGAGAGATCCACCCAGAGATAGAGTTAGTGCAGAGAGAGGTGAAGCAGATGTCCCCAAGCCCGGTGGTGGAGCACCTGGAGGAGGTGCTGGCACTTCAGGAGGAGGCGGAGGCAGAGTTTGAGTTATGCTGTCCGCCAGGAGCAGACAGAGACCATCCCCTATGCAGAGACTGGTCAGTGACTCTATCTTGATACTCCTTTTTGTTTTGGGTTGATTGTGGGGTCACACACAGAGCTTCTATAGTTTAGAGTGTAGTGGAGAGATTAGGGGTTGACCTTAGTGTGGCCAGTGGGAGTATCATAGCAGAGATGTCAGATGAGAGTCATGGAGTGAGTTGACAGAGTATAGAGATGTGGGTTGTGGATGTCAGACCCAGAGAGAAATTTGAGTCATCCCCTCAGATAGTGTTACTGGTGTTCCAGTGACAGAGGATGACATAATGAGGAATGATCAGGGAGCTTTTAAGACAAAAGCAAAGAAGATTTGCCTGGTACCTGGAGCATATAGCCACAGTCGGATGGCAACAGTGAAAGAGCAACAGAGTTCAAGCTCAGAGAATCAGAGCGCGCAGCGGAAGCGTGGAAGCCAAGGGATTGATAAGTAAAGCCGGATGGCAAGACCAGCAGTAAGAGAGACAAGAGTCTCGCAGACCAGCTTCAGAAGAGCTTTCGTGGCTTCGCCAGTGTGTGGAAGAAGTCACTTGAGAGGTAGAGTCTGTGATCAGGGGTAGATTTTCAGAGTTAGCCAGGTAATTCCGGGGTCAGAAATCTTTTAAGGGGGGAGGAATGTAGCATCTCAGGTTTTTCTAGAAAAGCCCTTAGGGATAGAGTTCTGGGGTTAGAAATAAGACCAGGAATAGGGTGGGGGTCTTGAGGAGTTCAGAGGTGAGATGGTAGTTTTTCAGAGCCGAGTGACCTTCGTATGATGCCTTTAGGGAGGTTTTAATCATGCGAAGCGCGGGAAATGAATTTTCTTCATTTTCCCTGATGCACTCCCGTGCACTGTGCCCTGCACGCCCGTGCAGGTGGGTAGCAGGAGAGAGAGACGGGAGATTTATTAGTTTCTCATCGAGCAGTTTCCCATTTTCAGCTCAGTTTCTCTTGTTTTCAGCAGCTCCCAGCCCTAGATCAGATTTCCAGCAGCTCTCAATCCAGCTAGAGAGATCAGAGATTAGCTTGAGAGATAGTTTCCAGCAGCCATGGCGAGAGGTAAGTGTTTCTTACTCTCTCTTTCAGTTTCCCAGCTTGTTTGATGTGGATAGAAACGTGCGTTTTCATTCCCAGCTTGAGATGCTATGTTTGCATGTGTATATGATGATGTGATGATGATTATATGTTGATTTCTATGCTTATTTTCCACCCAGAACATGCATGCTTTGTCTGTGTGTATGTAGTGAGAGAAATGATAGATTTTAATGGTGGAATTCGTAGTACTGGATGGATGATGAAATTGATGTTGTATATGTGATGATTGAAGTGCCACTGATGTGTGTTTAAGTTTAATTTCAGTTTGGATGAGGAATTGGTTGGTTTCCAGCAGTTTCAGGAGAGCCGTGTCTGAGCAGGACGAGACGCACGACCGTGTGCCCGCAGAAGCACGCCCGTGTGCCCTTGTTCCTGCAAGGACACGACCGTGTGCACGACATGCACACGGGCTGGAATGCTTGGGACACGACCGTGTGTCCTGAGGGACACGGTCGTGTGTCCCCTCGTTGCTTGTGTGTACAGTAGATTCCAGAAGCGTGCACGACCAGGCACACGACCGGGGCACGGTCCCGTGTGTCTGGGCACACGCCCGTGTGCCCTTGCGCAGCACGACCATGTGTTTGTGCAGCACGCCCGTGCGTTCCTCTTGCACGCCCGTGCGTTCAGTGAATTTTTCCAGAAAAGGCAGAATTTGACTTCTAAAGGTTTGGTAATCCATCCAGAGGTTAAATGACATCAGATAATAGTGCATTCAGATAAGAAATACAGCATATGCATAGCATGACACAACATGTAGCCTGAATGAGGATCCAGGAATCTGAATTCAGTAGATTTCAGTAGTCAGACCCCAAGTTATGGGTTTCAGTTTAGGGTGAACTCGAGGGGGCATCTGTGGAACCCAGCTTTCTGACACCAGTCAGTCAGCTCAGCAGCAGTATTTCAGTATTCAGTATTCAGCTTTCTAGCCAGTAGCTAGAATGTTCAGCCCACTTGGCCAGGATGCCGAATCCCTGTGTTCATCAGCCTGATCAGCACAGTAGGTACCTTCGGGTACAGTTATAGATTCAGATGCATGCATCATCAGTCATTTTCAGTTTCCAGCTCAGCATGTCATTACATATACATATTGGCATGACTAATCAGATAATCAGAAGTCAGTAATCAGATAACAATTAATCCAGAATCAGCAGTTTCAGCGCCAGCAAGCGACTAGATGTATGGATAGGGCCGAGGCCAAGATTCAGTATGTCTTTGTGTGTGCTTGTTGCTTGCTTGGGCGGGGGAAGTAAGGAATGCTTACTGGGTGATCTTTATCACTCATCTCTTTCCTTCTTCCTTCCTTTTCAGGTTGGTTTGCTGCTGGCGAGGAGCGGGTGGACCGAGGCTGGCGAGTGGGGACCCCACACACACTTTCTAGATGTATTTTTATTTCAGTTGGCCTGTGTGGTCTTGTATGTATTTCATGTATATTTCCAGAACAGTGTAAAGAACAGTAATATATATGGAAAGCCAGTTGAGCTCATTGTATATTTGTTTCAGTTTCAGCTTCCGCTTATGTACAGTAGCAGTAGTAGGGTTCTTTTCTTTTCCGTAGGATTCCCGTCTCGGGTACCCAATTTCCAGTTTATTAATAGAAAGAGATTTATTGTTCAGCAGCAGGGGTACTCGGGGCGGCGGGTCCTACATATGATATCAGCATATACATTTTATGTCATGTACAGCATCGCATGAGAAGCAGAACAGTAACAGAACAATAACATATCAAAATTCGATAAATAATAAAACAGAAAACAAATATACTTTGGTATATCAAGAGAATCAGAATAAGAAATCAGTAGTGCAGGGCTTCCCACGTGACGAGTCACGTAATCAGCTGAGTGTTTGACCTGTGAGTATTTGAGTTTGGAAACGCTTGCTGAGTGACTTTGTCACTCACCCCTTCTTCTCTGTTTCCTTTTGTAGGTCAGTGAGTAGAAAGCGACTGAGCTGGAGCGAGACAGTTGCGAGATTTTGGGGATATGGCTCAGCAGCAGCAGACAACATGTTGGCTCACATGCTTTTACTTTTCTCATGTATATATGTGTGTATTCTATATTAGTATACACTGTATAATTAGTATGTTTTATACATGAACAGTCTGAGCTTTTCACGCTTATATTTCAACATATTTTAAATTGCTATTATAGTAAATGATATTAACAGTTTTTTTTTTTTATAAAGAAAATTTTATGCAGCAGCAGCAGCAGTCATTTTTACTGTAGAGATTCCTGTCTCAGGTATATTTTATTTATATTTCACTATATTTTTGTAGTGTACAGTAATTTGGGGCGGGGGTCGCTACAGCCGTTAATAAAATTAGGTAACTGTTTTTGATTATTGTTGTTAGTAATATTGCCAATAATGGTGGTTGCTTTTTAAAATTTTTATTTTATTTTAAAAATTTTTATTAGCATTTTAAAATTTAATATTATTTATATTAAATTTTATTTTAATATTGATATTATTTATTTTTATGTAGGGCATTTAAGTCTTTTCAAGGAACAGGGCAAGTACTTAACTTTGTTGGTAGGGCTTAATTTAAGAAAACCTTGGGTGGAAATATGTTGTTTATCCTATTTTTAATTACAGTAATTACTGCATTATCATTGGCACGTAATCACTTCATTATCATTTTATTTTTGTTTAAGTGAGGGTCGGCTTGAAGTTTATGAAATTTTTTTAATTCTTTAGAAAGGCTAGTTCCACGTGGCGGCTTGTTTGCTTATCTTTGTCTTGTGGTGTTACAAAAGTGCCCGCCCTTGTTCTATTTTTCCAAACAGAAAAATGCCCCGTAATGGTAACATAAGAAAAGTAAGCTGGGAGGAAACACTCCCAGTCTCCATGCGAGCGAGTAAAATGAATTCAGGAGAGGAGACAATGAAGATTTGGATGAATGGGGCGATGATTTCATGCACCAGCTCGTCCAAGTTGAACGACTGGCCCTCTCTTGTCAACAAAAACACTAGAAAGAACTTACCACTTGCATCAGTTACGCAATTTATTCTTCCGATCCTTCTCCCTCGCCCACAGATCTACCACTTCCACGAATGATTCTTCCAAGTAACTCGAAATTCAGCGCTTAAAGGTTAGGCTGAGTTCTTTTTCACCTTTCTCTGATTTGATAAAGATGTAAAGCTTAACTAATCTTATACCATGCACAGCCTTTCCCTTTTCTATTTAAGATTCACACTTTCATAGTCATAGAGACGTCCTAACAGCTTATGATTCATTTCTAATATGTTAGGACTCTAACTTTGTTAGCCTTTGTATTATTGAGGAATTAATAGAAAACAACAAGAAAATCAAGACACCATAGAAGAACAGAGAGAACACACTAGACTTGTCTTACTAATTGAAATAATACCCTATTTATATCCTATTTATATGCATATAATAGTCTTAACTATCTGAACACTACTTACATGGACAATGTAACTACTAGAGAATGTTCACAATAATAGGAATATATTTACTGATGATAATAGGAATATATAACTATTCCCAACAGCCTTAATGTACTATCCTTGTTAGCTTAATATTCCTAATTAATGTAGGAACCTAACAATCTCCCCTTTTCCAAAGGTAGCTTGTCCTAAAGCTGAAAATCTAGAAACCAAGCTTGAAATGAGCTTTTTGCAATAATTGCATCTTCTACCCCTCAACTTCTAACAACAATAATTGAGGTGTTTTACAACAATGTCCAAGCTTGTATTATTCATCACAATTAAAACAGAAGAAACAGAGCTGAAGAAGAATTTAGGAAATATTCTATCTGTCTTATTAATTGAAATAATTCCTATTTACAGGGATATAACAATCCTAACTATTTAAAGATTACTGATGATAATAGGAAACACAACACTAAGGAATGTTGACAGTACTAGGAAAATAACTAATGATGATAATAGGAAATATAACTATTCCTAAACCCTAATATTCCTTATTAATGTAGGACATAATATTAGGTCTCAAAGTGTTTGTCTCAATCTGTAGTGGTTGGTGTTGCATATGTTAATAAGGAAAGCTCTTCGGCAGCCAAAGACTTCAGTATGATCCTTGAGGGATTGGCGACTGTATAGGTTGCTGTGGAAACGTAGTGCAAGTATCACACTTTTATAAAAATTATCAATTCAAATTTTCATAAGGTTGATTGATACGGTCATATTCATTTTCAAAATACACGATCTCTACCTGAAGTTCTTAATATTACTTTTGAGCTTGGATTTATGCTTGTATATAGTAACAAATTATTATTGGAAGAAAATCTTCTTTATTATTCATCAGATGATGTTGCTCTCGAAGAAAATCTTATTTATTATTCATTATATGATGTTACTCTCGAAGAAAACCTTCTTTATTATTCATTATATGATGTTACTCTCGAAGATTGGTAATGAGCTATCACACCTATTGGTATTGTAACTTTTAGAGCTTCCACTATTTCAAGCCAATCTTTTGTTTCATGTAATCCATAAAATCTTTGTGTTTGTTGAAGTTATTGAAAACTTATGAAATTTGGTTAAGATGTGCAAGATGCATCTTAATTCCAAAAGCATTATCCTTTTTCTAGTTCCGTTTCCCTGTTGTCTGAATCATGTGCATATCCTTTTTCAATTTTCAGATTTTTGACATTTTAGTCTTTCAAGTTTTCTGCATATGTACTTTATCTTCTTTTAATCTGTATCTGGTTAAAAAGTTATGCTTGCTTTATTCAGAAGCGTGGACAAACTGCTTTCTAGATAAAATATTTTTTTAAAATGATATTATGAAATTACTTATCTAATTACAATGGACTTTCTGGATGTGGAACTTGGAGAAATGC
Organism: Anacardium occidentale; assembly: GCA_026122585.1. Lineage (NCBI taxonomy): Eukaryota > Viridiplantae > Streptophyta > Magnoliopsida > Sapindales > Anacardiaceae > Anacardium > Anacardium occidentale. Next base: position 125,470 of record JAJEJH010000281.1, read on the forward strand.
AGTCATTGTGTTGGCTTTCCTAGCCTCATTTGGAGTATCTGGCTTTGAAATTCTAGTGGAAATTCTAGTGAACCACAAGCTGAATAGAGAGGCAAATTTTCTAATGCTGATTTCGCAAGTATTGGTGTCTGAGATTGGCGCTGAAGCAGCAGATGATACTGTGCCTGCAGAGAATCTTAAAGCAAGGTAATTGGTGATTAATGGATGTATGTTTGCTCTATAGAGTATGATTATTTTGCCAAAGCATAATGCCCCATACCACATTAGGTCATTTCGCTTGTAGGTTTAAATTGCCATGAGGTCCATGAGTAACTAGTTATGCTGTTACACTAAAGTTCTTTTGTGTACAGCCTTCAAATTACACAACTTATATTATGAGGTTTATATATATATATATATATATATATATGATTGTGCTGATACAGGAAGCATTGATTTTACTTAACAGACTTGTAACAAACCCTGCATACTTGGCTATTGACCTGCAAATTTTGACAGGCAGCAGAGGTATGGCCAGTTGGACCATTGATGTCGTCAACAGGTTGACAAGTAGAGACCCAAGACTTGGGGGATCTAACTGTAGCATCAAGCAAATGAGGGAATCTGAAAGTCATGGAATTAGGTCGAGCATTTAGAAAAGGGGTTTTTACCTTTTTAGGTGATAACACACAATAAAGCGGTATGTTTCTATGGATTTGTAAATTTTTGTTTTATACAATATGACTTGTATAGTAACAGCTGCTGTCAGATGATTCCTAGAATCAAGTTTTGGGTTTAGAGGAGCAGCAGGGTAGGTTTCTTATTTATCACAGAAAATCAGCCTTTTGACGGGCAATACATTGCATAGTTTAGTTTACCAATTGACAAGGTTTAAAAGGGTTCATTTGTATGGGTTTTCGGACGCTTTTTATGTTCTTTATCCAATTGAAAAGAAAGCTGCGCAAATGAAGCCTTATTCCAATGTTAATGAATTGAATCTTAGTCCTGCCGTTGAAATTGAGCTTTAAAGATTGTAATTTGTGAATTGTGTCTGCAATGATGTGTTAGAATTTTACTGTGTAAATGCATCTTATAAAAATACAATCAGTTATTTATTAACTTAGTGCAAAATATACATTTATTTTTTTCTTGTTATTCACAGATAAAAGAAAGATTCTTATGCTCGTGCTTTACAGTTCAAATGCTAAACATTATTTACACTTGAAATGGTTTATTCTAAACTACTTCCAACGAGTCTGAAGTTCCCCGCTGCTGATGAAAGTATTAAGCAGAGGAGCACTCTCTCCTTCAATGAAACTCTCCAAGGAATAAACTTCCCATCCGCCATCTCTCCAGTAAGTTGAATACACTTCAGGAATGTGAGCAATTCTCCAATAATCTTCACCTTCTTCATCTGGGCAAATTGTCTTCAACAGTTTATGCGGCATGTCAAAGAACTCCAACAGTTTCAACTCATGCAGATACTCGATGCCCAGTGGCACCTTTTGCAGTGACTTACACCTTTGAATGCTAAGCTTTTCAATGCATGGCATCGCCCCTTCCTGTATTTCCACGTACTTTAGTTCATCAAACTTATCCAGACCTAGTTGCTTCAGTTTCTTGAACCCCTCAGCCTTGAAGCAGAGCGTGTCTCCATCATATACTTGAAGAAGTTCGAGATGACACAGATTTGGAAGGTTTTGCAGAAACACAAGTGGATCTTCCTTCAATCTACTCCATCTTAGATAAACTTTTACTAAGCTATGAACATAAGCTATCCAATTAGGTAAACTTTCCAGCCGTCCTGCCAGGTAGATTCTTTGAAGGAACTGAGGCGGATGACAAAGGTGCTGAAGATCAATAATCTCGCTCTCTTTTGTTGAAACTATTGATAATGCACGAAGGTTTGTCAGATGTTCAATAGACAAACACAACGTTTTCCCATCTTGTTTTCTCAGCTTTAGAACACCGAGTCTTCTAAGTAGAGTTAACTTACCGAGCTCTTGCAGTGTCTTATCATTGTTTGCCTCGATAAAACTGAGCTTCTGCAAAAATTGCAGAACACCAATCTCCTCCAAACTTTTGAATCCATATTTAGAATGAGTATAAGACTTGTATTCATATCGGTAAACTATCAGATGACGAAGCTTTTTGAGGTTGAGTATCTCTACAGGCAATTCAGTGACATAGGCATGTTTAAGATCTAATGTCTCCAGGTTCTGAAGCTTCCCAATGAATCTCGGAATCGTTTTCACCTTGGTGTTTCTTAAGCTCAGGTACTTCAAATAATACAAGTTTAGAACTTCAATGGGAAATTTTGTGATTGGAGTGCCTCGCATATCTAAGACAGCAAGAAGCTCAAATCCACTTGGAAAAAGTGAATGCAAGCATGGCTTTTCTATTATCCCGAACATGAATAGAGATCGCAACTTAGAAGAGCTTAGACACCTGTTTTGCTGAACATTTTGCAGTGAATTGTGTACTGATAACCGACGAACTTTTTCTGGCCATATTGCGTTCTGATTCATGTGCTCTTTAGCTATGGCTGCAATGTTGTGCTCTCTGGACTTTGATATAATGATTTCCCTCAGAAGGTCGTGGATTCTACAAGTCTTTACTCTTCCATCGCTTGTTGTTCCAGCCACTTGCAACAGGCTTCTGTTCAAGAGCTCGCTTAAGTAGTCCTCCGCAACTTCTTCCAGTGTCTTTCCTTCTTTTGCTTCAACGAATCCTTCAGCCGTCCACAACCGAACTAGTGTCATCCGTTCAATTAAATGACCCTCCGGAAAGATGCTCAAGTAAAGAAAACATGCTTTCAAATGGCATGGCAAATCATTGAAGCTGAGTGAAAGTACTTTCTTCAAATTCTTGAGTTTGTCATTGCCTTCAATCTCAGCACCAAGACTCCGACGAACCATCTCCCATTCATCAATCCTTCTCCTATCTTTCGCAGCCAAAACCCCGCCAATCGCAACAATCGCCAGAGGAAGTCCTTGACATTTTTTCAAAATACACGTACAAATCTCCTCCAGGTGAGGAGGACAAGAGTTTCCATGAAACGTTTTTGTGCAAAAAAGAATCCAGGACTCCTCGGGAGGCAACGGCTGCAAATTATAGACGCGACCTTCGGATTCTATCCGAGAAGTAAAAGCTAAATCAACATTCCGCGTCGTGAGCATCACTCGGCTGCCACAGTTGTTGGTAGGCAAAGCATATTTCACCGCGTCCCAGTCATTTATACGCCATACATCGTCAAGAACAATCAAGTACCTCCTCTCCTGAAGAAAATCCTTTATTCTTTTCTTCAACCCATCACTGCTCATCGTTTCCACATTCTTGGGAACTGATTTTTTTACCGCCCGAAAAAGCTGCCGAAGCATGTCTTGAAGTAGCTCCTCCGTCCTGAAGTTTCTCGAAACTGTGATCCACGCATGGATGGTGAAGTGTTTCTTCACTTGTCCATCGTCATAGACTTGTTTCGCCAGAGTTGTTTTGCCCATCCCTCCCATTCCAGCCAACGAAACCACTTGGCGGCCTAAGCCGCCATCAACCAGCAACTCCGCCACCTTCTCTTTTGGCCTATCAATGCCAACCAAGTCAGTCTCGTCCAAAAGAAGCGCATCCCCACGACGATCTTTCCACGTATTGGCCGAGCTCGAACAAGCCTGCTCAGCGGCTCGGAGTTTCTGACGCAGTCTCTGCTGGCCCTCGCTAATATTTCTAATTCTCAAGTTGATGCCCTGGATTTCATGAGCTATCCGATAACGAGCCTTCATGTTCTTGACACAACACGAAAGCTTGTGGAGAAATCCATAGAAACCATCGCCGTGGTTGTGAGTGAGAAGAAGAGTGAACTCATCTAGAACATCTTCGATATCGTGTGCGACGTCTCTTATTTGTTTCACCCAAACTTTGACTTCTCCGTCAGTTTCTTCCGAACAGTCAGCAATCTTCAAGAACACCTTCATGCTCTCCAGTTCAGCTCTCACATGAACAACATTCTCTCGACCGCCGTGCATCAGTTGCACCTGGTTTGCGAAGAATGGAGTAAGCTTGTCCAGTACAAACATCACGCTGGTTTCTGCCATGAGAACCAGTAAAAGTAGCAGTAATTTGTGGTTTCAAAAAAGTACAAGCAAAAGTAGCTGCAAACTGTGGTTTAAAAGAAGCACCAGTAAAAGAAGCTGTAACTTGTGGTTGCAGAGAAAGGAGAATCAGCAGTAGCAGAAATTTGTGGTGTCAAAGAAGAAAGGAAATGAAACTTTAAGAGGTGAGTATCTCAAGCTCGTATTTATACCTCGCATTTTCAGTTCTCTGGCTCTACTTGTTAATTCCACCATTAATGTCATGGTGTCTTTAGTTCTATATTAAAATAATGAAACAAATTAGTGATTTTTTATTTTTTAAGTTGAAGCACCTGACCATCTGGGTAATTTCTTATGGTTACTCAGATTGTCATTACTCTCGTGTTAAGCAATGATAGCGCTTGCTGGGGACACATGTTTCGATCTCAAATTTTGCAAGTAAAAATACAAAAAGACTCCTGACTCCTTTTTTTTTTTTTTGTATGTATGTAGATAAATTAATTATTGTCTTGGCACTCTAAACACTTTCTTACAGTCGTAAATGACTTCAAGTTTAAGATGGAAGGAAGACTGACTTCTTGATCTTAAATCATATTCCTCATCGAGGAAGAAAACAAACGGCGGGTTGTTATACTCAAGATAACGAGATGTTCTTGAAGAAACTTCACAGCAATATCAGAAATTTATTTTCTTGTAACACGTATATATTCTCAATCATTCTGAAACTCATGAAGCCTGCAGTGTTCAAGAGTTCGCACCTTGTAAGTCGAATTCAAGGTTACCCATTATATGACATATTGTTTGGAATAATATTAAGCTTTTCCTTATATTGTAATCTTACTATAAGTGTAGTATGTTGTGATTGAATGTTCATGAGTATAATTGGATAAGTATGAGATGGGAGAAGGACGACTGATTCCATTGTGAGCGTGATTAAGAAGTAATGACAAGAAGTAGTGTGTTGTTCATTAGTGACGGCTCTGAAGAAAGAATCACATTCATGTATATGTTGGCGTTCGACATAAGTAAAGGTTTGTGGTTGACAATAATTGTTATTATTATTATTATTATTATTAACAAACACCATGAATGTTAGATTTAGAAAATTAGTGATATATTTAGAAGCTGCAGGTTTCAAATAAAAGACTGACTTGTCACTTTCTTCATGTATATTAGGAATACGTTCTGGTAGTTCAAACAGCCCCCAATGATAATGATGAATGTATTAATTTAGTTTTGGGTAGTTTTCCACAGATTGTTTAGTTGTGGTGAAGAGATTTTCTTATCTAAACACGGATAGATTATGGCTAACACGGAGCCAAAAGTAGAGAAGAAAACATAGATGAGGTACATATGCAGAGAGAGAGAGAGAGAGAGAGAGAGAGAGAGGATATAGCAGACAAGAAACAGGGTGAAATAATATAATAGGACTGGCCGGGTGAAATAATATAATAGGACTGGCCGTGTGAATGGACAGTCAGTCATAAAGCTCGTTCTTTGACATCTTATGAAGCTACATATGCAGAGAGAGAGAGAGAGAGAGAGAGAGAAGATATAGCAGACAAGAAACAGGGTGAAATAATATAATAGGACTGGCCGTGTGAATGGATCTTTGACATCTTATGAAGCTCAAGGATGGATGACTGGAAGTGATGAAGATGGTTGGAAAAATGTCAAGCGTGTAAGTTCAAGCACGTAAGTTCAAGCATTTGGAAAACTTTAACATTAATATTGTAGCTTCACGTTTGACACAAGAACAATTCATTTATGACTGAAAAGGAAAGAGTTTAAGCTAGAGTTGAAACGTAGATTTCTCTTTAACTTAGTTTAAGACCGTTTATTTAGCTTCACCTTTCAATTCTTCGATTCAGCTTATAGTCATATCAATACATAATGCATCAATGCATGGAGGTAACGCAGACGCACAGCCCAGTTTAGACTGATGGATCATTAATCAGGCTGCATTGATTATAGCCACTCAGTTTTAATCTGATTACAAAGTTTAATCTCCCGTATCGCAAGTTATACAAGAAGTTCTTTTGGTGTTAGTGGAGGGCCGTCTCCGTGTATATCGTTGTCGTCGTTGTTGATCAAAACTGCTCCACAGAAATCTTTGACTTCAACATTATGTACTCGTTTTTCCTTCCTTATTATCTGCTTGATAATTTTAAATCCATGAGTACGTTACAAGCCAGCGCTTTGTTTTCTTCGCTCTCTTTTTTTTTTATCTTGATATTGTCGGTTGTCTTATACGTAAAGCTAATTGCAAAGTTTGAAACTCAACTCGTAAACAAATTGCTATTCTTTCAAGTCTTTGCTTAATCGACCATATTGTAAATTATCGTAACATATTTCACATGATATACTCTTGAAAATACATATAATATTCTTTTTTTAATTTATATGAATTGAATATTGTAGTCCTAGCAACGAAAAACCATTTTGAACACAATAATTCACTGTGCTCTTCAAAGACGTCAGGAATATATGAATTGAATATTGAGAATTTTGAACACAATAATTTATATGAATTGAATATTGCGAATTTTGATCACTTGACTTTGATCTTAATTTTTGAACACTACTTGTAAACGCGTGAGTAATTACTTAGACTTGAATTACCATTTAAACCATAATCAATGGAGAATTCTCTTGTCTTTTACGGTTTCCATTATCGAAGAGAAGCTTACAGAGGGAACCATTTAAATTTAAATTACGAACATATCAAATTGAGGGACTTGAACGATAAAACCATAAGTTATATTTAGATTTTAAGAGTGTAAAATAAAAACCCATCTTTTTCTTTTCTTTTTCTTAATGAAGATATAATTGTTGTATATGAGTCTCTTTTTAGAGTGTGTTTAGTTAAGGCAATCAATGATTACCAAAAATGAAAGATGATCATGTGAAAGATTACTAGTTATAGTAGTTGCTGATGAAACCAATGCTCAATGTGGTATGCAAGCTTGAGTCGAGGTTAGTTCCAAGGCTCAATATAGTTATGAGTTGTAGTGGATGTTTGAATTCCTTCAGGTGTTTTAAAGGCCAAGTTACCAATTAATTCGAGCACCTTTAAAGTCAAGTTAATGGGCTACAAAGTGAAGTTTAGCAATTACGCTCATTTATGCTTTATTAAGCTACTTCACCTACTTACGACATGCCTTCAGTTGAAGATTGACTTTGCCTAATCATTTCCTTCAAATTATCTCGTATCATTTTTCATAAATAGTCACTTTCTTATGCATTTTTGTCATATTTTTTTGAGGAACATTAACTCTTCTTTGATTAGCATGTTTTGAGATTTAATTCCCTGCATTGACTATTTGCTTAGCATGTTTTGTTAGATAGTTACAATCACTTAGAATATTTTATATTGAGCTTAGCATGATTTGTTAGCATGATAATCAAATGAATATTGTGCTTAGATGAGTTCATATTGTGTTTGGCTAGTTATGCTTACGAGTGTTTGATGATAAGCAATAGTTGGTTGATATTATATTATGAATATTGAGAGTGTTTTTTAACTTGTTTTAAATACAAAAATGTTCGAAAAATAGAGAAAACTCTATCAAATCTTTTTTTTTTTTTTTTACTAATGTCAAAAAGGGAGAAAATGGGTGAAATATTGGTAAAGTTTGTCAAAATTGCACTTAAATGAATAATATGTAGGCACTCCTACTGTATATCACTGTTCCTACTATTTTATAATTAGTAAGATATAATTTTACCCAAATTAATCTCTATGTCCAATAATATACAACAGAAATACCTAAAATAAACTGAAATATAACAGCAGGAAAAACCAGGATAAAATAATAAGTTAATACGGCCTAAAACTTTCTTTTATATATTAAGAATATAAACAAAATATGTGTGTCATACATATACATATACTGTACAATCACATACACACATAAAACTGTAAAAGCATGCAAACCGAAAGCATATTACAAAAACTGAAAACAGAAAGTTGGATCCCAACCGGCAGCCATCTTCTCATCTCAGCTCCCACGACTATACTGACCTACAAGAGAAAGAAAAGTAGGGAGTGAGTGATACATTCACCCAGTATGTATTTCTCATCTCTAACCCTAAACCAATCATCCTTTAAGGATTGTCACTACAATCAATGCTGAAAACATACATATACACGGGAGAAAAACCAAACTGATTCTCACATGCTATTCTGATATTCATACTCTGTCTTGATACTCATGTTCTGACATTCGTGTTTCATATTCTGTAATTCACGTATCATCATGTGATTTCATGAGACTCTTTACAGAAGTATGGTTGGCTATCTCATATATCTTACAACAACTAGACCTGCCATTTTACATGTTGTAAGTTTTTTATCTATTCACTAATTGTGCAACTAACACTCATTTTAGAGCAGCTAAAAGGGTGATGAGATATGTTAAAGGAACACTAAATTTTGGAATCAAGTTCTATGCAAGTCAGAAATACGTATTGTAGGGGTATTCTGATAGTGACTAGGCTGGTTCTTCTAATGTTATGAAAAACACTTCTGGTTATTGTTTTAATCTTGGTTCAGGGGTATTTTCTTGGTGTTCTAAAAAGCTGGAGATTGTTGCACAATCTACAGCTGAAGTTGAGTTCATTGCAGCAACAACTGCTGCAAATCAAGCCTTATGGCTTAGAAAAGTGTTGCTTGATCTAAATTTAAAGCAAGAAGAGTGCACAGAGGTGTTTGTGGATAATCAAGCAGTTATTGCTATCTCAAATAATCTTTTTTTTTTATGGGAAAACCAAACATTTCAATATCAAATTATATTTTCTCAGAGATGTGCAAAAGAAAAGATCTGTTGGATTTAAGTATTGCAAGACTAATCTTCAACTAGTAGATATGTTTACTAAAGCTTTGCCAAGGAACAAATTTGAATTTCTCAGAGAGAGGCTTGGAATCTACAGCAACTGAAGCAAGGAGGAGTGTTGAAGAATTGCTTCAGCTACTGCAAGAAAAAGTCAAATAACTTTGCTGGATTTTTTCATGTTTTTTAGCCATTTTAATATTGTTAACTAAGTTGCTGATTTTTAGGAGTTTGTTGATCATGGAATCATGGGCAATGTAGTTGCTTAATTCTAGGTTTTAGTTGTTGAATTTTTTTTGTATTTAAACTTCATTTCAGTTGAGTGAAATAGAATACTTTCCAGCAGCAAATATTCATATTTTCTTCTTGCCTTTATTCTTGTTTCTAAAAGTTGCAGAAAAACCTAAAAATTCCAACAATGTTTAATCTTGCTGCTCTAAAAGTTGTAGAAAAACCTAAAAATTCCAACAATGTTCAATATTGCTGCTGTATCCTGTACAGAAAAAACAATTAGAAAAATAACAACATAATAAATAGGAGAATTTGAAATTCTTACGCAAATTTCAATAGCTAATTTGATATATCTTGCTTCTATCCTTACTTGAGTCCTTGTGCTCGGGGACTTCTGATTCAATCTTCATCAGAGTGGTCAAATGTCATTGTTTTAGCTTTTGGTGGATATTTAACATCCTGTAGAGTTTAAAATGCCTTTGGCATCTCATCTAAGGGACGAGACTGTATACATACAGGCAAGTGAGCAATATTTCTATAGAACGGTGTGGACACATGAAAGCATATCTTTATTCCGACACTAGAACTGAGCATGAATTGTGTAGTGAATGAATATAAATTCACACCTTTTTCTTTACATGAATACCAAATTTCAGAAGATCAGGTGGCACAGCTTGCGTGGCTTCTCTCAGAACATTCACTAGTTCCGCAGCAAGCGGATGCAACAGTGTTGTCACTGTTTAGAACTACACTATTGGCTTACAGAGCAATATGCTAGTTTTGACTATGAAGTCCAAGCAACACATAACTATCAGAAGCTACCTTTTTGTGATGAGTTAAGACTCTGGGAGAGACACCTTTCTCGCCAGCTCGGTTAGTTCTTCCAAGTCTATGAATGTAATCCTCCGTTGTGAGAGGAAAATAATTGTTAATAACTACTTCAACATCAGGACACCCAATCATTAAGCAGCATACCATCGAAGGACGGGTTCTGCGCTTAAACAATGATAGTGATTTTGTCCGATCATGTTGTGCTTTCTTACCATGCATCACAACAACCTTCCAACCAATGAGAACCAGAAAAAAATGAGAAAATAATTGAATAGATCAATGAATTCATCAATAAGTTTTGCCAGTTCTAGCTTCAGATGCAGAGATGGCAGCGAGAATTTGGCAGGGCTAATTCACCAAACTGTTGCATGAAGATAATAATGTTACCTTTTTGCGGCATATGTCCAAGACGATCAGCTTCCAAATGGCACAAGGCCAAAACTAGTACTCTGTTTCTGGTCATTAGTAACAAGCAATGTATCAGCATGATGTGAGAGCGCAAGTATCTAAAGACATAATGAAAAAATGAAAGGAAATTCAACTGTTGTTTCTTCTAATTTCTCTTTTAATTTTATTTTTATCATCTACAGGTAAAGACATCCAAGGTAACCTTTTTTTAAAGGTCTAGAATCTATAAGATCAAGCAAGAAATTGCAAAATTTGTTTTTGATATAAGATAAATCACCCAAAGATGAGTAAAAATTCCCAGTTTAACACATTATATTGGTATGTGACTAAAAAATTTGGACTAATACCTTTGAGATTTGTGATACCTCTCTAGCAAAGCAAGTAGACGCTGATAACATAAACGATCATCAAAGACCTGTATTTTTGTTCTGGAGATGTTAATACAATTACATAGATGAACAAAAATAGAAACTTAGATTGTTAAGCACAATCCTGGTTGGCGGCCAGATTCTTTAACCTAAAATCACCTGAAACAAAGCTTACTTCTAAGAAAACAAGATTACACTGCAAATTTATCATAATAATACAGATCAATAACTTAACTCGATCAGGATCCATATATTCCTCAGTTAATTTATCAACTTCTATAGGCGATGCAAGACTGAACATTACTACCGGGTCAGCTGCACATAATTAAGAGAATTTTTCCAGAATTCAAATAATGTCTTCCAGAAACACAAATAACTCAGAATGCATGGATATGGATGAAATGAATTTCAAAGATTATACATCAAATGAGAGAGAGGAGAGAACATCTATAAATAAAATATACTAGAAGATATCATGCCCAATATAAAGTGAACAGACTCCTCAAATCCCATATCAAGCAATCGATCTGCTTCATCTAGGACCTACACAAAATTGGTAATTTCCGCTGAGAAACAAAAATCCACTGATACAATACATTTCAAAAAGTGAACAATTTTCTTCAACAAATTAAACAGTTCATTTATCTTATAATCATATATGGTAAATTACTAATAATGGGTTTTTAGGAGGCTATGTTCCTTTCCAAAGTTATTTAAGTCCAACAAGGTATCCTACGCTGAATAATTTAAGAAAGTGAACTTCTAAAAAAGATAATTTGCCTGCTGTCATTAGAAATGTTAATTTGTAAGTCCAATATGCTCCATTATCATTGTTGGATGACGATGTACGACAAATAGTCAAGAGAGCAACTGATTTTAAACGAGTTTTCCCTCTGTTACAATAGAACTGAGATTTCCCCTCTTTTTATAAGAAAAATAACAGTGAACTTTCATGTATAACAGTACCAATCCCACTCTCAGAGACATCAGTGAAATAATGACAATTAAATACACAATGAACAACAACATATTTAACAAAATAACCATCAACTGATGGTGAAATGCAACCAAATAAGATACGAGGGTAAGCAAATAAATCCACGAGGGCAGAGTACCTACCCCAGAAGATACCTCCATAAGATTGCACACATTCATTTCTTCTAGATCTATCAGATGACCAGGAGTTCCAATGACAATATCCTAAGTGCACAATAAGAAAAAAATCCAACATAAGAGGTAATGTTGCTGAATGAGTATACATAAATTATTATTTAATGGTACCGAGTTCAAAAGGATTTAGCAGTAAACTTAATCAGTTTTATAGGCACCGAAATTTGAGGCCTAAAAAAGAACTAAAAAGAAGCAAATCACTTCTTCTATTCAAAATAATATGTGTCACATATTCTTGGATATAAATATACACAAAAGTAAAATAAAAGGAGGTAGTAGGAAATCAGTGTCAATAAATTTTCAATACAATCTAATATACAACCAAAAAATTAAATAAAGAGAAGCCAAGTATCATTGCAATGGCAAAATATAAAACCTGTTACCGCACCGTATTGTAGGGCTGAAATTTGAGGCTGTTTCGATATTCCTCCATACACAGACTGATATGACACCACAAGGTTTTCCAGCATCAGATAAAAACATCATAAATCTGCAACAGCAAGCAAAGGCGATATTTATTGCATTCTTTGATAAATAGACTTCAATGAATCAAAAAATCGAAAGGTAACACAAAACAAGGAGAAAAAGTGGCGTCAATTTAACATCATTTAGTCATGCAGAAAATACATGGTAGTCCACACAGCCTCTAATAGAAAATAATTCAGCTTTCTTTCCTATTTCTGGAGTAACATCAGCAAACACTAGCATAATAGTTCAGCAGCTGTATAGTTTTGCTCTCAGTTGTTACCGGCATCTACACTAATGAATTTTAAGCCTATTATATAGATAAAACTAGCTTTATGTTCTTAAAAAAGGAAGATTAAGACAGAGTCACCCTAATTATTCATACTGGTTCAGGACAAGTATCAAGTTTTATGCACCTAAAATCAAGTGTTAATAAATTCTTGATTTACATCAGGTGAATCTGCATAATGTAACTCAACCCATAATATGATGACCAAACCTTCACCAGTATGTAAGTGGCCCAATGTTTATCACGCAACTAACAGAGTGGTCACACGTAAAAATAAATTGACAAACAACCGCCTGACCTTACAAATATTCATTCAACGATTCCAAAACGTATCACTATCCTTCCATGGCAAAAACTTAACTTAGAGCATGCTACTTTAAAAATTAAACAACATTAGAGAATGGATGCATACTTTGTCAGCCAACTCACTTGTTGGTGAGAGTACAAGGCAGAGCGGATTCACCTTCTTCACTGTCTTCCCCCTTTGCTTACTCATTGCATGCATAATTGCAGGCAGCCCAAATGCCAATGTTTTGCCTATTCTTATTAGCCAAATTCAGCATACAATATTTAATCAAATGAAGCCAACTACACATAAATATTAATGCAAACACAAATATATCTGATCCAGTTTTCGCATTTCCTAAAAAATCACGACCATTCAACAAGAATGGCTAGGCGTGAGACTAAATTGGAGACGGATTCTTAAAATTCTTCCAGCATTCTAACACATTTTCGGGAAGCTTCACCTCAGATAAGGATTTCAACGACACGTACTTGGCTTCCTCCACACCATTTCCAGTCACCACCACTTTAGGATCCACCGTTTTCACTGTCCTTTCCTTCATTTGTTTCACTTTCTTTCTCTTCCTTACGATGTTTTCTTCTTCTTTTTCTTCTTGTTTGATCATTCAGGACTTTCTTCTTCCGCTTCTTCTTGAATTATTAGTTCATCGGATTTCGTTACTTTTTCATTTTTTCAGTCCTTTTACAACTTCTTCTTCTTCTTCGTTTTAGTCACATCGGTTTCAAACCGTTTAAGATTCTATTCAGTTTCAGTATCTTTGTATTTATTCTTCTTTTCTTCTTCCTAGTTTTGATTTTCTTAGCGGGCTGATAGCTGAGAAGAGTTGCATCTCTAAGTTTTCAGCCCATTATGGAAGTTGAAGTTGGAGCTCATACTCTGTGCCAAGAGGCTTTCGTTTTTGGGGTTCTAGACTTACATAAGAGATATTAATGAAATTTCAGTCCTTCAGAAATTAGATGAACTGAAGGGAGATAACCATCCCTATCCATCAATGCATCTTAATTAGTTAATAATTTAACTATTATAATCAGACATATATAATTAATATTTCAACAGAATTCATCAAATTTAGTGGAGCCTTACTTCCCAAATGCTTTCTGTCATCTGGGTCCAACAATTAAATACATAAAATATGCCAGACAATTTGTCCCGAGTTTGTTCATCAAATCTTTTACTAGAACAGAACCCTTTACAGGGGAATGTAAACAGATGTTACCAATTTCTATTGGTTAACATATAAAGCTAAAGCACCATAACTCTTTTTTTCAACAAAAGAGCATAAACTCATATTCATTTACATTGCTAAAACAATAACTTGAGAAGGAAGAATTACAAAAAGAAAAATGGTTAGGACTCCTTGTAAGCAGATTAGCATATCTAAGATCATTATCAATTTAAACCAACCCAAATACAAACCAAAACCTGCGAATCCTAATGTAAGCAACACTCCATCATAAAACCTCTAAATGAACTTACAAGCACAACTATGATTAAGGCTCTCCTGAGCTGGTAACTGAAACTGCCATTAAGACTCAACTTTCGTAATGATAGGGGTGATGGGATGGAGGTGGAGGCGGATAGATGTAGTCGGGGAGGGAAGAATGATGGTGGACATACTGTGGTGGGGAGGTGGGAGAATGATGAACATGGTGGGTTGCAGAAGGGGAACTTGGTTCACTGTTCCAGGGGCTGGCAGTCTGAACTTGGTGTTTGTCCACTCTAATATCCACCTTTTCTTCTTCTTCTTGAAATGACTGTAAAATTGGGTGCAAGTAAGCATCGGACAGGTATGCCTTTAAATTTATTTCAGTTTCCGTGGTTTGATCCATAATGTCCTTAGCCATTGCCTCCTGAAAAAAAAAATGGTATCAACTGCTGTTTAGTTCATGTCTCATGCCTACAAAACCTTCATGTGGTTCCTAATAACTTTGTCAAACAGCTTGAAAGTTAAATCTATGATCAGCCCGGACCATAAAGAAAAGGTTGGGTTGCAAACACCAAGCAGTTATCTTAAAGATCTTTTTTCTGTTTGTGAACAATTTTCTAAGATGGAGCTTACCTCAAGTGGGTACTTTCTAAATGCAGGTTCAAACCGATGTTTGCAGTACTTGTGGAAAGCTAACGTCAATATGGGCAAGGCAATAAGCAGAGGAGTAGAATTGGCAGCTTCCTTGGTGCTAAGCAGACCCAACAACAGAAGTTGAGATATCAACAAGCTTGCTATTATGCGGCTGTGAACATGTGGCCAGAATGCACCAGCACTCTCATATTGTTGATCGTAGACATTAATTATCTGCAGAATCAAAGTAGTGTGTGAAGTTACAAGCAGAATTAATGCTTAAAAAGATTCATCATACATGCAATAACATGGTCCTCAAAGTACCATTAATCCAACTTTACATCATTTTATAGGTTCCATAAAAAGTGATAAATTATACACAAATCAACATTTAGGACAATGTATGAAAGATATTGGTAAAATTGTAGGTAACTATTATGCTTGCCTACAGAATGCTGAATCAACAAGATTCAACATTTCAATTGCTTATTCAAATTACATTCCTTTAGACTTTCTTCTATTCTTCATAATAATGGGCAATAAGGCATCAATTCCCCCAATAACAACCCCCTCCCCTTGCCAAAAAAATACCATTTTGTTAACAAATACCAAGTCTACAGTGCAGTTTGACAGTTTTATTAAGAAGCCAGCATGTGCAAATTGCTTCAAGACACTCATGAACAACAGCAAGATCAATTTTAGGTGAAAAAGAAAGGCAGTGTTAGCTGACCTGGTGACGATATACCAAGTAGGCAAGGGCAAAGAAAACCAGCATAAAAGGAAGAAGAATTGGTGTAACCACAGCATAGACAATTCCCAGAAGGAAGTATAGCTGGAGACTTGGGAGAGTTTCTGGAAAATCGACACTGCCCGGGTTCATAGCCTTTTCTCTGTCTCTTTCAGTCTTCACTATAAACATGTTCTTGAGATGAAAGATAACCAATGGTTTTAATCTGAGAATCTCACTAGCAATGCCAGCCCACCCATCAACCATTATATATGTAATAAAGAATGTGGCCTTCATTGGTATGGATACCCCAATGGTTCTAGGAATCCTGCAATGAAAGAAAGTGGATATACAATTTTCAATTTCAAAGGAAGCATATTAAGTCAATTATGATAACTAAAGTTGTACAGAGGAAAAAAATAAAATAAAGCATTCTATCTCATGAAAACTTAAAGCACAGAAATAAAAAAATAAAAAAAATAAGGATATAATATATTACTGAGTTGGTGATTGATGAAGGAAAGAGTCCAGTTGCTCAAAAGCTGTTCCAGTAATGATACTTCCTAAGAAGACATTCACCAACATGAAGTAATAGTACTTTGCTGATGTCCTTCGTTCCAGATTTGATACAGCAATATGTCCCTCAATCTTTGACATTATCATCAAGACTGTTGGAAGTATGTACAAGAAGATTTTAAGAGCAAGACCAGGAAGGAAACCCTGGAGGAATGACTTGATGAATTTCCTGCACAATACTGCATGTTAATTTTTCTGAAGGCAATTATAGAAACATGAGAAATGTAGAAAACAACATGGAAAAATAGCCTTTTAGTTAATTATTTTAAAGAACTTAACTTCTGAAAAGGCCATATCACCGCGATCCATCCCATATTGAAAGAGATTATCAGTTATGTTCCTCCCCAAAGATGCCATACTTAAAGCATTTTACAGAGTGCTCACTAACTTGCACTAAGATAAATTTTGTATTATCAACTTCAAATACAGTTCCTCATTCTTAAATTATGTGAAAGGACTATGGCTATATTTTTCTTTTCAGGTTGGCATTAGGTGGGACGGCCACATATGGTTAATGGTTCCAAAACCAGAAAAGCAAGAACAAAGCAATCTAAAATGAAGGGAGGTCTTCACTATATTCCAATGCTAATTGATCTACAAATGTGTCAATTAAATGTAAACGCTGGATGTAAAGATTAAGTTTAGCAAGAGAAACTTTAGGTATCAAATAAATAAGCTAATTCTTTATGACGCATTCAGAAAAATATTAACCAAGAACCAAAGGACTGGAAAAAAAAAAAAAAAAAAAAAAGATAAGTACACTTACAATTCTATCACTGGCCTGAGGAATGGAGCAACTCTTTCAAGACCCTCCAAATTTGCAAGAGATTGTACGAAAGCTATAGGTATCATATAGAAAAAGACCAGAGCAAACACAGACAATGATATAATAAGTTTCCGAATGGTTAATGAAACAAATGGTATAGCCAAGTTACGCCAATAAACATCTCGAGGTTCTGGGGCCCAATTTGTCAACCATAGGGTAGGATTCTTGCTTTGTTGTGTCTGTGCACAAACAGCAGCTCCCCAACGTGATTTAAATGAAACAAAGGTAACTGGAAGAACAGATTTTGAGTCCTTCAAAATTTTCTGCCGCTCCAAAGACATCTGACAGAGTACAAGGTCATGACACACTACTATTAGAGCAACTCAAGAATCCGGAAGGAAACTGCAGAAGGCTATATCCCATGCACAGAGTTGAGTGAAACTAACATTGAATAAAAAATATAAATTATTTAAAAGGAAGCACAACTTAAGATGATTTTGTATAGCACCATAAAATATGAATTGGAGATAAATCAACTTTACAAACTTACCTTTTTCTCAAAATCCTTTATTTGTTGATTGTAGTATTCTATAGCATCAACTTTCTGACCCCAAAGCCCCATAAATCCTGTCTGAAATAAAAAAAGCATTTATAGTATCAAAATTCCATAATCTAAAATTCATGTATTGGTAATTCACATACTATTCAATAGTTGCAAACATCGAACCAAAGTGCTTGTACCATCTAAAATTATAGGAATGAGTCACCTTTTTAGTGGGCCTCTTCTCAGGATGCCTTTCAAACTTCAGCTGGTTATAGTCCAACCAATTTTGTAGCCTGTTTCTTTTTCTCACTAACTTAGCAAATTTGTTTGCATTATAAACTGCCTGAATTAAGAAAGTAGAACACAATAAATAGACCATAAAGCAATTAAAATTCCTATAAAACAATGGAGACAAGACTAGATTTATCAATACAAAACTGGAACATGTTCAATAAAAATATTTAAAGATTGTATGACCTGGTGACAAAGATAAGTGTCAGGGTGATTTTTTTGAAAGAAATGGTCCACGGTGTCTGATAAAAATTGACCAGAAACAAGTGGCACATTCCTGACAACCACCTGCAAAAAATACACAACCCAGACACTTGAAAATGTTGTCAAATATAATTGTGAGAAATGCTGCATTGATGTTATTTTATGGAGATCATTTGCACTAAATTAAATTCCAAGAAAAATTACAGCAATAATTACAAGTATAGGACAAATCATTTAAGCATTAGCACTATTGTTTCTTGAAACTTCTATCTGATAGAATAAGAAGTAAGAAAAGGGAAAGAGCATACCCAGTAAGAAACAACTTAATTACTAAATAATGCTGATATACCACAACCTAGAAATGTACAAACCAGATTTTGCACTCCTAACTTCTGGAAGAAAAAGTCAGAAAAGTGAGCACAGGAGGCCATCCATTTTAATATCAGTTAACTATCTTACAAATTACTGGTAGCTAAAGGTATGAAAATCCAAATTGTAAAATATTAATATACAATGATGATACTCAAACATGCATGATGCAAATATTAATTACATTAAAATTTTCTTTAGGATAATTATGAAGTAATATGTCAACTCACAGTAAATTGTTCTGGACGTCTAGGCTGGGATGCCAAGAACTTCAACCTCATTGATGCTACAATATCATATTCCCGGTAAAGCAGGTAACATATATATATTGTGAACAAGTATTCCAATCCTATATGGATAAAGAACCTGCAATTTTCACGTAACACTTTCTAAGACAATTGATATAACATATGAAGAGATAAATTTAGAAAAGCATTGATGTGGAGAAAGATTCCAGCTGCCACAATACACAGGAACAGTAAAACAGCAAAAGCATTAAATAACATAAGAGTACAAATTCTAGTTTCTGTCAAAATTACCATAGTTAAGGAAGCAAAGAACATAATTCAAGATGGAATTGCTCATTGATAAATAGAAATAATACATCAAAAAAGAATTGTGGTCATTAAACAAAGCCAAATCTCATGCTTGTGCAAAAATGCAATGGCTGAATGTTGGACAAAGCAAACATTCAAGCTCCAAATGACAGATGAATGAGTAAACAAGTCAATATATGAGACACAACTCATACTTTCATACAATGTACAGAAGAATATTTGTGAGAGCCATGCACATTACATTTTTGATTGGATATTGAATTGTTAAGATGGGTTGAGGATTATAGAATGCCTCCTGCCGTTAAATATTTATGAGAAGTTCAAGCCATAAAAATACAGTAAAATTGAACCATATCTTAATTCTCATGAAGTGAATGTATCTTTGATTGAGAAAACTATAGAGCTTACCTTACAGATTGAGGTTGAACATTAGATATTGAAAGCTTATCAATATCACTTATAACCAATTCTTTCTTTAAAAAGAACAATGTACCACTTGACACATTGACTGGAATGAGAACCAGGAGTGCCACGATTGTCATTGGCACAAAAATCTTTAAGCTGTCAGATTAAATACAAAAAATTAGATATAACAATGAGCAATGAATACTGAAGCCTTAAAAGCAAAGACAAACTCAAAGTCATGATGCAATTTGATGATGGCAAGTAGTAGAAAGGCTGGCCATCATTAAGGGTTTTTGAAAATAAAAAAGGTGTAAATGTACTGGTAAACTCATCAAAGGTGTATTGCCAATAAGATAAAAGAAATGAATATAATTAAATCAACAGTCTAGTTGAGAAAGCTTTTACCGAAATGTGGCAACCAAAATAATATACATAACTCAAGAAAGCAACAAAAACATAATAAACCAGTAAATAAGAACTCATAGCGAAGGAATCTGTCGAGCTACAATTACTACATTAATCTGAAACAACAAAATAGAATTAAGCAAGACCCACAAATCCAAACTCTCAAAATTTAAAGTATAACATGGTCAATCAAAGCTATAAAATTAATAATTCTGCAACTAATTGATTTCTGGATACAAAGACAAGCCCGGATACAAAAAGGCTGTATTAGAAAGCAGAGTTAAAATCATCAGGAAATAGAACAATAGAGCAAAACAAAACAGCACCACAATTAATTAGTCAAAGTATCCAAAATTAGGAGGAAATAAAGAATAAACGATTCCAAAATTCTTCAAATGCATACTCTTAAATTTGAAAAAAAAAATAATTTGAACCCATAGCAAGTATCAATAAAACCAGAAAGCTCATCGAGCCTATGGTGTTAAGAACTCAAAATCTACTTATGGAAACATCAAAATTTACCAGAGAAGTAGAAGTAGAAAATAAAAATTCCGAATGTTTTCTCAAGAATCGAACACCAGTGAGAGAAAAACCGTCGCAGAGTTTCGAACTTAAAAAGAATCCAAGTCCAAACAAAAAAATACTAAAGTTTATTGACTAAAATAACAAAATTTTAAAATAGAAACAGAAGTAGGAGATACCCAAGAATGTAAATTCTCAAGAAGACGGCAGAGTCAAGACCAGCATGGCTGATAATCCGAGACTCAGACATCTTCAAAGCCTCAGGCATCCAGTTCAAGAAGGTAAGGTATGTCATGAAATTAAGATTGACAAATTTACCCACGAAGTTCCTAGACCTTCTGGGGCTAGTTCTCCCTCCACTAATGTACCATTTGGAAAAGTAAACTCTGTCATTGATAGGTTGAATTCTGAGCAAAGCAAAAGCTAACAGGAATGCAAAAGCAGAAAGAATATTAATAAATGCAGAAACTCCAATATCAGCAAGAGTAGCCATGGAAACAACACAAAGAAAAAGAATGAAACCGGGTTGAAGAAGGATAAGAAGGAAGAAAACAGACAAACAAAAGTGGGATAATGATGTAAGAAAGAAAAGAAAGGATGGTATTGGAAGCAACAGAAAGACAAGGAAAGGATATGTGTTATGTAATTGTTTAGTTTTTGGTTTGTATATTTTGTTGAAGTTAATGGGAATTGATGATCTGTTAAAGGCCAAGCTAATCTTCTTCTCCCCGCATGTGCATGTGAATGCGAACGTACGTTTTAGTCAAAGACTCGAGGACTTTTTTGACGACCCAAATGACAGAGGCAGGTGGTGGACAGATGGTTGATTAAACCTTGTTTTGTCTTTATGTTAATTTTATTACAAAAAAGAGTCAATATCTTTGTAGACTTTCGGTCCTGACACTAACCCATATTAGAGTACAATTAATTTATTTTCTGTTCTTCATTTTTTCATCAATCCTTCACTGTTAATGGGATTAATTGCAGTTTAGTCGATGAAGAATAAAGAAGAAAAGAAAGAGAATCGCCTTCAAACTCTTTTCCAGGCGGTCGAAAGTTACAGGTGATCAAAAAATAAAATAAAATAAAATAATCTCCTCCACAAGAAACATATCAGGAAAAAGATTCTTTACGAAATATTTTCTAATCTACTAAAATGTTTGAAAATTTTAAGTCTTGATGTTCATGTTGGTGTGATCAATGATCATATGATTGTCTTGATGAATCTCCCGAATCGGCCAAAGGTAATCCTATTGTTAGTCCAAAAATATTAGATGAATTGAAAATTATAACTTGGCAGAAGAGAAACAAGTGGACTCACGAGTCTGAGACGCTATAGAAACAGTAAACAACAAACCAAAATTATATTATATTGTAGATGCCCACACTTTGTTTTATGCATTTAAGAAAAGCAATTAATTATTTAATACCCAATTAAATCAACTTCCATTAAAGGATTGGTGCACTTTCTTTTTTTTTTTTTTTTTGAAAATTTTCATGGAATTTTGTGAGAAAATTAATGAAAATTCCAATCCAGGGTAACAATTAGGAGAGTGCAGTGTGATGATAGAGATAGATTGAAAATGAAGTTTCAAGTTAATTATGAATTAAGATCAAATGAAATAAAGTCCCATTCATTTCAATCCTCTTTTCTCTTCACAACAATTAATGTTGTCTTTCTTGAACAACAAACCAACTCTTATTTGTCAATTCACAACAATCCTTAGCTATTCAATCATTCAAATCATGTTTTAAATAATTTTTGAAAAAGGGAATAGAGTGGTATTTTTCTCATTACAGTTCCCCTATTTTTGAGTTACTCATGTTTTTATGGCTATTTGTTACAAGAGACTTCTTTTACAAGTCTTCCCATCAACTTCTTTTAATGAATTTTATGAAGCAAAATAACTCTGGGATGTACAGAGCCTGCAACCCATGTTTTTCTCTCCTGAATAACTGGTGATTTTTTTTTCGCTTTTTAAAAAACACATCTTAAGGCTACTTCAGATCAACTCTTGGCTTATCCAAGCTTAAATAATTTATGCTTCCTAGGTATGGAACCACTAAAAAGTCTACACCCAGTGGTCCAGCCATTCAAAGATAAAACTTTAATAAAATAATACTAGTTTAGGCCAATGAGCACAGAAGGAAGATTGGAAGGACTTTATACTGATACACAAGCATTGAGAGTGTTAGAAACTTTCTCAAATCATAAGTTTGTAGTAGTTTATTGGCTGCCAACACAATAATCATACAGGAACAACAAGGACATTGATTAATATAAAATCTTCAGACATTGGTTAAATTACAAAGTAATAGGTTAGCTTTACAGCAAGGATAGCCACTAATGTAAATAAAAGAAATTTGGTCTTGACTGTTCTGCGAGATGCACTGTATTCGCTAGCTGCAAATTATATTTGCTGAGTGCCAATACAACTAAGGTTGTAATTTACAGAACTCCAGAGAATAGATGGAAACTCATGATGCCTTCAGTCCTTCAATGCCACAGCAAAAATCTAAAAATTTATCATGTAAAGAAATCAAGATAGCTAGGATATTCCAACAACTTAAGAAGTGCAAAATCAACTTTATTATGATTCATTTATTCAACATATAGAGGAAAAAGAAAAAAATGATTAAAAGAGGCCTTTATTATAATGAATATACACTGTGATCATAAGCATCCCTATGGTTATGCAGAATGCAATATGTTATAGGAAACCTTTATTAAGGACACAGAAACAGTTTCTCAATTTAAAAATCAATGAACCAGCGAAGTTGTAATTTATTCTACAGGTAGATGCTTTTCCACCATTATTGTGCACAATCCTCATACTGAATGTGGATGTAGAATGCCAACCTCAATGCAACTGCTAATAAAAATCAACAACATGCAGCAATTTCACTATATTGTAGATCTATTATCAATTATTTTGAGGTGCTCAAGGAGTAAATTCAGCATGACATACCAGATTACACTAGCTACTGCAATCGCGGATTCATTTTACTTTTACTATCTGGTGCTTGCATGTAAAGATTATTTAGTCAACAATATAATTGCTGTGAGCAATTCTAAAACCATAAAATGAAGTAACCTAGACTAAACATTTGGATTTTGTTGGAATCTGTTACAACTGAATTTGGGAAGACGAGATTTGAAACCATACCATCAGAATTTTGTAACAATTCATGCATTTGGGTATTGCAATTATCTAGTAATATCCTCTAGAGTTCATTATTGTATAAAACTCATGAATTTGGTAACCTACTCAAGGATCAGGAAGTAGTATAGAAGATGAAGCCAACTAAAATTTAAATCAAACTTGGACCCAAATTTGGTACACAAGATCAGCACTAGAATTAGATGGAAAAAATATTTATTCATTAACTTATGGGCATGTCAATGGTACTATGCTGTGCCTCCTATTCTTACCTATTTGTGAGTTTACTAAAATAAGCTAGCTGTTTGAGAAAGCAATAAACAAAAAAAAAAAAAAAAAGGAAAAAAGGAAAAGGAAGTAGTAGGAAACTGCATACTTTGGAAGGAGGTCCACTATCCTGTTTCAAATCTGTCCGACGTTGATTGTGGCTCCTGCTTTCCACATGATACGTGGAATTGCTTTGTTTGCCCTCAGTCAAATCTGAAATTCCCTCATCAAAACCATCCTCTTCCGCTGCCTTTTTCTTTGACTGACTTCTTAAGGAATAATGTTCCCTATTTTGTATAACATTCACTTGCAGATCTTGATTCCTTTTGTTGAACTGTGCAGCTGCTGCTCGTGCACCAGCAATTGCTGCAACAAGATTTGATGATTTTTCCACCACAGGTGATTTCTTTTCAGGGGCTTGAGCTGATATAGATCCTGGTTTCAAGGAAAAAGGATCCTGTACATCTGGAAGTGGAAATTTTACTGGTAATGGACTTTTAACTGGAGTAAGACCCCTAACTGCAGCTTCATATATCTGTGACAGGTGCAACAATCAATCCAAATTCAGACAAGAATAGAAAAATGCAAGTACCATTTATTGAACCATATGTACCTTCTTTTCCAAGTTGTAAACACCTTGATATCCCCGCATCTCAAATGGGATTAACAGTTTCTACATTTGATTGCATTAGAAACACTTCATCAAAATCTTCTAGTAATTGTCAGATGGTAACTTACAGCAGGGTGAACGTACTCACCTGAGGATTTTCGCACAGCCAGCAAAATTCTGTTTGTGCTTCTAGCCTCACCTACAGTGGGAAAATGGTATCAATTAGTGAGCACAGTCAAGAAGACTGCACGATGTCATGAAGTTGATAAATCAGGTAACAAAATGATACGAGAATTTGGGAGCTCACCCCTACAGGTAACACTTCCCAGTTTGCTGCTTCTTCGTGCTTAACACAGCCAACTACTTCAACACAACCTGTATGATTCAAGAGGTCAGGCCAATAAATCAAAAGTTTTAGACTTCAAAGAAAGGATATGATAAAAATTGACGAACTTACGTGATTTAATGCTACCTAAATATGGACAGTGAAGCAAAGAAGATTAATTACCACTTCGGACTATCTCTCCTTCAAACTAGAAAAGACACTAAAATTATTAGATTGGTTATCTTGATTTTATCATTCTACTCAACCACACTCAACCCAAGTATATCTATTTCTTATGTTTGTTTTCTGCAGTTTTTGCATCCATACACCTTCCGCGGACTCAAACACAACACACAGAGACATTGACAACCCTAATGAAAGAAGTACCAAATGAGGATGCTAGTCTTCCGACAAGAGTGAAATTTTGGTCTGGTACTAAAATAATAAGATATGACAAGACATGTCAATATAGCACATTCTTGCCATATTAATTGCATCAGTATGATTATTTACAGGTATCAAGATCAGTAAGACAATCTGTTTTAAGTCCCTATGCTAGATATTGTCATTTTATTTTTATCATAATATAAAGCAGATAACTATAACGAATATATTAGAGAACTATGAGACCCTGTACACTGAATTACCAACTTGCAAATACCTAGAAGTCTGGAAACAGGATAATGCTGAGGAAACTGGAGATCAGTAATTCCATTGAGTGCATAAATTTCCCTGTAAAACTCCTCCATTGCTTTTATTGTCGCTTCTTCAGGCACCTTACTAGCAGCATGAATCCAAAGACGACCTTCAAACACAAACAATTCTCCACAATTAGAACCATCTTCAACAAATACTCAAATGCAACAACCTACACTTCCCACCGCAAACAAAACCTTTAATTTCAAATACAACAAAAAGGGTCTGTTAATCTCAAAACAGAATCCCAAAACTCAAACTAAAAAAAAAAGTGAAACCTCTGATAGGAGCAGGCCAAGAGCGGCCTTCGATGCGTTTGATACCATAAACAAGAAGCGAAGCCCATGGCTGGTGCAAAGTCAAACATGGGTTTGTGTAGTTTCCCGATCCTGGTTTTCTTACTCCTTTCATCTCTCTTCTCCCGTTGGATCACAATTAGCTTCTCTCCTTTTATTTTGGATTTTCATAAAAGGAAACAACCGAGTTCAGAGACAATGATTCGGCTTCGAAACCTACAATTTCTACTTTCGTTAGTGGGAAGGAATCTGCCGTTCAATCGGAGGATTTGACGAGAAGGTTTGCTCAAAACAAATATAATATTAAAGTTTGATCATTATCGGAATCCCGATAGAAATATAAGAGATATTTTAACTAAGACTCGGTAAATTATGATTCACAAAAAACTATTTATCTTGAGTGTCTCTTTTGTGAATTGACAGATTTTTGTTATGAGAATAAGGTTGTCTATTCAGAAACAAGAAGAGCTAGTATATAACCCATGATTAATATTACAGAATATATATATCAAATAAGAAAACTTACCTTATAATAATAGTAGGGTAGCTTCTTTTATTAGCGGGAATTTAGCCCTCTTTGCATCCCATTATCTAATAAAGAAATTACCAAAATATGCAAAGTTTCTTGGCCAGAATTCTTTCATCCCAAACATTGCTTCTTCTTCCCCCCCAAATCCAGTTTCTCTAGCTCCTTATATTCATTATCATCTTTTTCTACTACATCAATAAGGATATCTGAAACAAAGGAAGAGGATAACTCAATCAAATTTGTAATATTTATGAAAAATTGTATTTTGCAAAATGTGTGTTACATCCTCTATCTTTTACATCTCTCTGTTACATACAATTTTGTTCAACTCACTAACTTATCATCTCTTACTTTTTGTTGTATACAATTTCCTCTAATCCACCCTTTTACTGTTTTTTACCTCTCTGTCACACACAGCTTCGTTCTATCCACTCCTTTGTCGTCGCCATCAATCACCATTGTTTGGTGAAAAAATGTGTAAAGGCGGAACATGGGTTGAGAAAATGTAATTCACTCCAAGAATTTGTTATTGCTTCTCACAGGCACGGCCAATTTTCGATTTAGAGAAGCATCCTAATTAAATAGGAACACTTCTTCGCTATTGCCACTTTCTCCATTTCATTAATAATTCTTTTGCACAAGCATCATGAAACGAAACCGTTTGTACTTGTAACTCTTAAACTTCCCCGGAAACTTTCCGTACATTCAGTTGGAAAAAATGAAAAAGACTTTGAATAAATAATTAAATTTGAATCTAATTTGATTTTGATCTCGCATGGAATGTAAGATGCTTAATAAATAATTATTCTGAATATATGATTGAAATAGAGTAATAAAAAAGCTTGATTTAGTTATTATTCTTGAATATGCATGACCCTTAAAATTTGTCTATAAACTTCTGAATCCTTCCTCAAGACCACTTTCAATGAAAACAAGTTGTGTGTATATTATTGTTCTGGAGCAAAGATTTAACCAATTTATAATGAATTATTAAACTCTATCAAAATTCAATAATCCAAAACTTACACTTAACCGTTTATTAAATCATGTTAACTAGTTTATAAATTAAAATATTAATTAATGTCAGCCCATATTAGAATTTTCTAACATTCTCTCACTTGGGCAAGATTAATTAATTTTATTTTAATTAAAAAAACAATTTTTGACTTTGGGTAATCAATATTTTAATTTTTTTTTTTGAGTGACCGTTGTTTTAAAAAAACAATATAATTCAAAGTTGTATATCACTACGATTATCAATTCAATTAACATGATTATCAATAACGAACCAATATATCATTTATATTATTGATTGACATAAGCTTATCATTGATCACAATTACTAATAACCAAATCAATCTCAGATCTGTGATCTTAGAGTGTGTTAGAAATATCACATAATCATGTGATATTAAATAGTGTTATGTTTTTATCAATCCTTTTTATGTTTTTTTTTTTTTTTTTTACTTATATCAAAAGAAACAAGAAAAATCTTTTTTCTTTTAATGAAGCCCATAAGTTTCAACCTTACTCAAGATAATATGAAATAAGCACATACAATTTTTATACTCAAGAGAACTTGAATTTTGAGACACATGTTGTACTTTAACCTTATATATATATATATATATATATATATAAGTACTGTTGTAATAATAATCATGATGAAAGAAAACTTCAATTCAATAAAATAACATAATGTCAAATAAAAATAACCGTAAAACTCTTACTAATTTAAGGCATCAAAAGATTCTAACAAACTCACATTCAAAACGTGACTTTTAAAAACAATAGGTCTAAGACATTTGGTTAAGGGATCAACTAACATAGCATCACTATTATTATATTTTACAATAATGTCTCCTTTTTCACGAAGTCTACGACTATTAGATACTTTATCTCTATATTTTTTTATTTATTACTGACTTTATGGTTCTTGCAAAAGAACACAACTACTTTATTATCACAGTAGATTACAAGTGGTCTAGAGATGAAGTCGACCACTCGAAGCTTATAGATGATATTCTTCAACCATGTTGCCTACGTGATTGCCCCATAATATGTAATGAACTCTGCATACATGGTTGAAGAGTTAACTAATGTTTGCTTGACCCTTTTTCCATGAGATGGCTTCTTTTGCAAGTATAAAGATGTGCCTAGAAGTAGACTTTAAGTCATCAAGGCATCCACTGAAGTCTAAACCAGAATATCCACTACCTCAAGAGCCTCTATTTTTCTATACACAAGCATGAAATCTTTAGTCTTTTGTAAGCATCTCATAACTTTCTTGACTGTCACCCCATGATTAAAACCTAGGTTGGAAAGATATCAACTAAGAACATTCATAGCAAACACTATATCAAGCCTTGTATATACTAATGCATACATCAAGCTCCCAATAGCACTAGTATGAAGGATAACCTACATAGATGCTTTTTTAACATTATTTTAAAGACATTGCTTGTTACTAAACCTATCTCTTTTTATGATTGGTATATCTCTACCTTTACAATTTTTCATTTTGAATCTCTTAAGAACATGCTCAGTATAGGTATTTTGAGAGAAGCCAAGCAACCCTCAAGCTCTGTCCCGATGGATTTGAATACCTAGAACAAATGGCATTTCCCTAAGATCTTTTATATCGAAAGACTTAGATAGAAATTACTTGGTTTCATAAAATAGGTCACCATCGTTATTTGCCAATAGGTTATCGTCTACATAAAGTACCCAAAAAATAAACTTGCTCCTACTTGTAGCATCCTAAGATTAAAAATGTATTTTAGGCTAAAATTTGGGATTAGATGTGAGAATTAGCAATATATTTGGAGTTAGAAAAGTTTAGGGGTATGATAGTAAGTTTTCAGAGCTAGTGTGGTCTGCACATGATTCTCCTTGAGAGGTTTCTTTCATGCGAAGCACGGGAAATGAAGTTTTTTCATTTTTCCTTATGGACGATCGTGCTTGCTTATAGGAAGAGAGAGTTGATGAGTTTAAAAACCTTTCTCACTCTTCTTTATCCATTTTTACCTAAGTTTCCATCTTATTTTCAGAGAACCTCAATCTTAGGGGTGATATTCAGTAGCTAACAACTCCAAATCCAATAAAAGAGGAAAGAAATTAGATAGAAAGAGAACCAAAGCAACCATGGCAAGAGGTAAGTATTTCCTTGCCTCTTCCTTGAGTTTCCTGGTATGTGTTTGATGTGTGATGAGATATGTTTGTGTTTCCAACGTGTTTTATGATTTATATGACTTGACCACATGTTGATACGATGGAAAGGAAAGGATTATAATGATAATTCCTTCCTATGGACATGCTTGGTGTGTATGTGTATGTGTATGTGTATGTTTATGTGTTTAATTATGCCTTGGACGCTTAATGATGATGTTATGTATTATGGATGAAATTGGTAAGTGTTTATGTGTTATTGGAAGTGTTGGAAATGCATGAATTGAGTTAATTACGGATTGGCTGAGTTTTGGACAGGATTCTACAAGTTTCAAGCATGTTTTACCGAAACAAAGTAAGACGCATGCCCGTGCACCCTCAGACGCACACCCGTGTGCCCTTGCACTTGCAAGGTCACGCTCGTGTACATAATTTGTGTACGACTGGAATTTGAGAAGGGCACGACTGTATACATGAAGGTCACAACCATGCACTTGCATTTTAAGAGAAATAAAACAGATTTTCTAGAGTCTAGCACGACCAGATTGCACGGTTGGCACACGACCCATGCATAAACATGCATGACCGTGCGTCCAAGCCTGCACGACCGTGCTTGGGTAGAATTTGAGAAAAAATAAAGTAAAATGAAACAAAAATCATGGGAAACCTTTCCAATGGTTGTAACACATCATGATAAAATAAAATAAGATAATATGATGCATCAATAGTGTAATAGCCCGAGGGTAGAACTATCTTTTTAGGTTTTGAATCTAAGGGTAAAAGAGATATTTCCTTGTTAGGAAAGAGTTTTGAGAGGATTCAATGGTAAAAGAGTCTTTTAGAAGCCTTTTGTAGCTTGTACATGAATATTTTGGGAGAATATTATGCGTATGCGTGAAGGTAGGTGGAAATTGAGATTTTTCACTACATGCACAACCGTGTGCCTAGGACACACGACCGTGTGTCTTGCCTTTTAGCCATAAATACATTTATTTTTTAGTTTCGTACAGTTTCCAACTTTCCAGTTTTCATTTTCTTCTTCTTCCCTTATCTCTAGTGAACCTTAGGGTGATTGAGAGAGATCCCCCAGCAGCTTAGTTCCAGATTAGAGATCCAAAAGCTTCCAGAGAAAGAGGTGTAACTTCTATTACGGGGGGGTAAGTGTTTTCCTTACCTCTTTCACTGTATTCAGAGCATGTTTTACTGTTTTGAGCTTTTGAAAACTTTGTGTGCTTGTTTGAGAAGTTAATAACATGCTTGAGTTTAGAAATGATGAATTATTGGATGCTTGAATGGCCATTTATGTGATTTATATGCGTATATGTTGTATACATGTGTTGTATGCTTGATTGATGATATATGGCGTGATTGAGATGATGATATGATGAATATATGCATGTTAGCAGCAGTATTGAGTGTGTATGGTTGATGATTTGAAGTGTGGATGAGTTTGGTGTAGGAATTTCTAGGTTTACAGACATAATTTGTAGAATCTGGGTTGAGCACACGCCCGTGTACCTGAGATGCACGCTCGTATGACCTCAATTCTGCATGAAACACGGCCTTGCATATTACTCGTGTGTGTATGAAAATCCAGACACATGTCTGTGTACCCGAGTGCACACGCTTGTGTATCTATTCCCAATTCTACATGCCCATGTAGGCAAGACATGAGAGTGTTGTGAGGTTGTTACACGCTCGTGCAGTGCGATGCACGCCCGTGTGCCCAATTATGCACGTCCGTGTACTTACACTACACGCCTGTGTGGTCAGCCAAGTTTCATGAAAGTTTGATAATTGATTCCAAAAGCTAGCACGCCAGAGACATGAGAAACACACGGTCTCGTGTGCCTTGACACATGCCCGTGCACATAGAAACACACGTCTGTGCACCTTATGAAAAGCATAAAAAAGAATTTAGAAGATATGATAAGCCACTCTAAGCCAATTTTAAGCACACATAACTCAGTAATAAGATAATAAAATAGCATATCATGCATGATTATTAGCATTGAGCACGACATGCCATATCAGATGATTTCAGACTGGATCCAAGGATCCAACAGTATGATTTTAAAGTATAAATATATGATATTTTATATATCAGTTAGGGGTGGATACGATGGGGCATCTATGAGTTCGCACACCCACTAGAGGAAAACAAGCGTCCGTTAAAGAGGACATAGTCATTGACCAAACTCGTTAGAGAGAGTGCTGGTTGTGCATCAGTAGATTCAGTAGGATTTGAGCTCACACGGCCAGGGTGTCGAATCCCTATATTCATCAGTCTGGCCAATATAGCAGATATTTTTAGATACAGTACTTTCTGATACAGTTTTCAGCTTATACTATATGTATATATTCAAGATCTTTGGATCACAACTTTTATTATCAAAAAGAGTTTTCAGAAAAGAAAGATTTTTTAGAAAAACAAGCCCAAGTGCAAGTTTTATAGTTTTTTAGCATATACATGACATCAACATCTATATTTCATGTTATGTATAGTATCTCATGAGAAACAAAATAAAATTCAGTAAAGAATAATATAGAAAATAGATACACTTCAGAAAGTAAAGAGAATCGGAGATAAGAAAATAATAACGCAGAGCTTTCTACATAACGAGTCACGTAGCCAGTTATATGTAAGACCTGCGAGTGTTTGAGTTAGGAAGCTCTTGCTGAGTGACTTTGTCACTCACCCCTTCTTCCCTATTTCCTTTTTGCAAGTCAGTGAGTAGAGAGGGTTGAGCTGGAGTGAGACAATTGTGAGGTTTTGGGGATATGGTTTGGCGGCAGTAGATAGCATGTTTGGCTCGCATGTTTTTACTTTTCTCATGTATCTATGTGTGTATTATATATAAATATATACTGTATGATCAGTATATTTTTATACATGAGTAGCCTAGGGTTTTTAGGTGCATATTCCAGTATTTTTCATTTACTATGA
This sequence comes from Anacardium occidentale, assembly GCA_026122585.1. Classification (NCBI taxonomy): domain Eukaryota; kingdom Viridiplantae; phylum Streptophyta; class Magnoliopsida; order Sapindales; family Anacardiaceae; genus Anacardium; species Anacardium occidentale. The sequence continues at coordinate 157,859 of JAJEJH010000281.1, forward strand.
TTGTAAATCATATGTACAGTTTATTTTATAAAGAAATTTTTAATTCAACAGTAGTAGCAGCTTTTTACTGCAGAGATTCCTGTCACAAGTATATTTTATTTATTATCTACAGTATAATTCTGCAGCACACAGTGACCTGGGGCGGGGGTCGCTACAATGAGCATTTCATAGCATAACATGCTAAAGTATTTTCAGAAAAAGGGATCAAACACTTGCATTAGTTTTCGTATTCAGAACCCAATATCTGGATCAGTTATTTAAGGTGAACTCAATGGGACATCTATGAGATTTTAGCTTTCTGACTACGGTCAGATTGGTTTATTTTCAACTTACTAGTCCAAAGACTGGTATGTTATATAGTTTAACTTTCTAGTATTTCGCCTATTTGTTTCAACCCATATGACCAAGATGTCGAATCTCTGCGTTCATCAGTCTAATCAGCATAACAAGTATATTCTGTAGGACTTGCTGCCACACGTACCCTTACTGCTAAAATATATTTCTTTTCTTTTTATTAATAAACTAGAATTTGGGTACACGTGACGGGAATCCTACGAAAAGAAAACTTTGCTATACAATTTGAATACATATGCGGAAGCGTAAACTGAAACTGAAATATACAATGAGTCAAAAATGGCCTTTTCATAACTATATATTGTTTTTGAACAATTTCATTACATCTAGGTACATACAAATGTACAACACAAACCCAACAAGCCAAAACTAATATTTACATACTGAAGACTGTGTAAGGTTCTTTCCGTCAGCCACGGTTCACCCGCTCCTCGCCAACAACACACACACCTGAAAAGGAAGGAAGAAGGAAAGGAATGAGTGATAAAGATCACCCAGTAAGCGATCCTTACTTCCCTCAACCCAAGCAAGTAAACATAAACACACATACTTGGCCTTGGCCCTAATCATTTATCTAATCGCTTGTTGGCGCTGGTTACTGCTTAATCTATTATCTGATTACTTTATTCATTCTTGTCATGATTTAAATGTCATGTGATGCTAACTAAAAATTGAAAATGTATGCATCTGAATCTATGTATCCGAAGATATCTATAATGCTGATCAGACTGATGAATACATGGATTCGACATCTTGGCTATGTGAGTTGAACAATCTAGCTAAGGACTAGAAAGCTGAATATGAAATGTTGGACGATCTGACTGGTGTCAGAAGGTTGAAATCCCACAGATGCCCCCTCGAGTTCACCTAAAACTCTAATCTGAATGTCAGGTTCTGAATGATGAATACTACTGAAATCGGATCCCTTGATCCTCTCTCATGTTGCATGTCATGTTATATAATGCATATGCAGCATTAATTATCTGATGCTTATCATCCTTTATATTTGGTTTCCCATGCTTTATAAGTCATTTTAAGCCTTTTTTGGAAAATTATGCTGGCGCAGGGCGTGTGAGCAAGGCACACGGGCATGCTGGAGACACACACGAGCATGCTGGAGACACACACGAGCGTGCATGGCAAAGGCATGCGGGCGTGTGCCCAGACACACGGGGTCGTGCGTTGGCCGTGCAGCCGGTCGTGCTCGCTTCTGAAAAAATTACGTAAAACACTGAAAGAACTGGCATACAGTTGTGTCCCTCAGGACACACGGGCATGCATCTGTAAACCAAGTCGTGCACACTTCGTGCACATAGGCGTGTCCCTGCAGAAACAAGGGCACACGGGCTTGTGTCTTGTTCTGCATCGACAACACATGCCTGGAACTGCAGGAAACCAAAGCAAACCACATCCAATCTAAAATTAACTGATAACAAACATTCCCAGCACTTCATTATACATATATCAAGCATCAATTTCATCATTCATCAATCATGTTGAACCCTTGATGTTTTGATGATGAAAAAATATAAATTAAGTTGTTAATTAATGGTTAAAATATGTTTAAGATGCTAATTAATCCCTTGCATGAAGTAATTGATGACAAAGAAGGGAGAAAGAAATTTATTTTTGCAGGTTTTAGGTCTCGCACGACCGTGTTCTTTAGTAGCACGACCGTGCTTGACCAAACAGGTCCTCGTGTGTCCAAAACACGGGACCGTGTGCCTGACCGTACGTCTGACCGTGCAAGGTTTTGTGATTTTCTGGAAGAAAAGTCTCAGACCCGCACGGGCATGCGTGCATGATGCACGACCGTGTACATGTACAACACGGGCAACGCACTACCTCCACAATCGTGCAGCCTGATCGTGTGAAATTGAAAGACTCAAAAGTCATTGGAAGCACGATCGTGCTCGGTGGAAGCACGACCGTGCACAGAACTTATGAAGAGCACGGGAGATCAAGCCGTGCACATGAGATCGTGCAGCAAGTCAAAGAAAAGGAGTCAAAGCACGACCGTGCTCCCTCAATACGCACGACCGTGCGTGATGACAAATACGGAGCACTACCAATAGCACTTCCAGGAAGTCGTGCAAGGCTGATCGTGCAAAGGCTTTCAAACATTCATCTCACGCACGACCATGCAGAATTGGCACACGACCGTGCTCTAGCATAAACTCACCCGTGTGCTGCTCGTGCGGTCATCATGCACGCAACCCGTGCTAGCTTCTGGAATTTTTGGACAAAACTTTGAAGTATCAGTGCACGACCATGCATCTAAGGAGCACGACCATGAAGGGTCGAAGCATGACCGTGCGTCAAGGACACACGACCGTGCATTATTGGCGCTAAGCTTTTAAGTCGACCGTTGGGAGTCTGAACGAGCAATAAATGCAGCATGCACGACCGTGCACTCGAGGAGCATGACCGTGCGCCTGGAAAATTTATTGCAGAGCTTACTTTTTCCAACTACTTCAACGGATACAAAGCTAGCAAAACGGCTCCTTGCTATTCTAGGCAATGAATGGAGTATAAAAGGACGCCTATTCGAATTGGCGAAGGTTACTGAAACGAATTGAAAAAGCCAAGCTATCTACTTCATTCTTCAATTGCTTTGTTTCTCTCTCTAAGCTTATTCACTTACATGCTTGAGAGAACTCGTACTAAACATTTGATTTTCCAACCTATTGAGAGGCATCTACAATCAATCTCTTTATTAACACTTCATTTGTAAAAAGGGCGAAATTCCCTTGTGAGAAAAACTATTGTATCTTCGGGTATTGAAGATAGTGAAAACTTCAATCGGGTTTGATTGAAGAAGAGGACGTAGGAGGCTTGTGTTCAAAGCTCCGAACCTCTCTAAACTTGGCTGAGCAATTTCTGAACTCTCTCTCTTTATTGCTTTTATTCTGCATTGTGTGTATTATAGTTTTGATTGTGTTTATTGCTATAGAAATTTTAAATAATCCTATTCACCCCCCCTCTAGTATTATTTCTCTATCACCTAAGGGTTTTTCAAATCAAAACTCATTCCACCATGTCAATATCTCGTTTCTCTCGCATAAACACACACAAGCAAAGCAAGCATGGTTCAAGGGTGGAAATCATCATCTCATGCATCATTTCATCAGCATATCAACATATACACATCCCATATAACACATAAGCATGCTGGAAACACATCACGCAACACACATCATCACAAACATGTTGGGAAACTTAAGGAAGAAGTAAGGAAACACTTACCTCCTGACATGGCTGTTGGAATCTCTATCTCAAGCTAATATATTCCTTCTCTAACTGGATTAGGAGTTACTAGAAGCTGGATTTCGGTTCTAGGGCTAGGAACCACTGAAACAAAAGAACAAATCTGATTGAAATAGGCTAAAAGCTGGGTGAGAAACATTAAATCTCTCGTCTCTCTCTTTTCTACCCATCTACATGAGCGTGCAGGGCACAGTTGTAACATCCCGGGTTTTTCTAGAAAAGCCCTTAGGGATAGAGTTCTGGGGTTAGAAAAAAGACCAGGAATAGGGTGGGGGTCTTGAAGAGTTCAAGGGTGAGATGGTAGTTTTCCAGAGCTGAGTGGCCTTCGTATGATACCTTTAGGGAGGTTTTAATCATGCGAAGCGCGGGAAATGGAGTTTTATTCATTTTCCCTGGTGCACTCCCGTGCACAGTGCCCTGCACGCCCGTGCAGATGGCTAGCAGGAGAGAGAGACGGGAGATTTATTAGCTTCTCACCCAGTTTTTCCCATTTCTTCAGCTCAGCTTCTTTTGTTTCAGCAGCTCCCAGCCCTAGATCAGATTTCCAGCTTCCAGCAGCTCTCAATCCAGCTAGAGAGATCAGAGATTAGCTTGAGAGATAGTTTCCAGCAGCCATGGCGAGAGGTAAGTGCTTCTTACTCTCTCTTTCAGTTTCCCAGCTTGTTTGATGTGGATGGAAACGTGTGTTTCCATTCCCAGCTTGAGATGCTATGTTTGCATGTGTATATGATGATGTGATGATGATTATATGTTGATTTCTATGCCTATTTTCCACTCAAAACATGCATGCTTTGTCTGTGTGTATGTAGTGAGAGAAATGATAGATTTTAATGGTGGAATTCGTAGTACTGGATGGAAGATGAAATTGATGTTGTATATGTGATGATTGAAGTGCCACTGATGTGTGTTTAAGTTTAATTTCAGTTTGGATGAGGAATTGGTTGGTTTCCAGCAGTTTCAGGCGAGCCGTGTCTGAGCAGGACGAGACGCACAGCCGTGTGCCCGCAGAAGCACGCCCGTGTGCCCTGGTTCCTGCAAGGACACGACCGTGTGCACGACGTGCACACGGGCTGGAATGCTTGGGACACGACCGTGTGTCCTGAGGGACACGGTCGTGTGTCCCCTTGTTGCTTGTGTGTACAGTAGATTCCAGAAGCGTGCACGACCAGGCACACGACCGGGGCACAGTCCCGTGTGTCTGGGCACACGCTCGTGTGCCCTTGCGCAGCACGGCCGTGTGTTTGTACAGCACGCCCGTGCGTTCCTCTTGCATGCCTGTGCGTTCAGTGAATTTTTCCAGAAAAGGTAGAATTGACTTATTAAAGGTTTGGTAATCCATCTAGAGGCTAAATGACATCAGATAACAATGAATCCAGATAAGAAATGCAGCATATGCATAGCATGACACAGCATGTAGCCTGAATGAGGATCCAGGGATCCGAATTCAGTAGATTTCAGCAGTCAGGACCCAAGGTATGGGTTTCAGTTTAGGGTGAACTCGAGGGGGCATCTGTGGGACCCAGCTTTCTGACACCAGTCAGTCAGCTCAGCAACAGTATTTCAGCAGATCAGTATTCAGCTTTCTAGCCAGTAGCTAGAATGTTCAGCCCACTTGGCCAGGATGTCGAATCCCTGTGTTCATCAGCCTGATCAGCACAGCAGGTACCTTCGAGTACAGTTATAGATTCAGATGCATGCATCATCAGTCAGTTTCAGTTTCCAGTTCAGCATGTCATTACATATACATATTGGCATGACTAATCAGATAATCAGAAATCAGTAATCAGATAACAGTTAATCCAGAATCAGCAGTTTCAGCGCCAACAAGCGACTAGATGTATGGATAGGGCCGAGGCCAAGATTCAGTGTGTGTTTGTGTGTGCTTGTTGCTTGCTTGGGCGGGGGGAAGTAAGGAATGCTTACTGGGTGATCTTTATCACTCATCCCTTTCTTTCTTCCTTCCTTTTCAGGTTGGTTTGCTGCTGGCGAGGAGCGGGTGGACCGAGGCTGGCGAGTGGGGACCCCACACACACTTTCCAGATGTATTTTATTTCAGTTTGGCCTGTGTGGTCTTGTAAACATATTATTTACATTTTCAGTTATTCAGAACAGTGTAAAGAACAAATGTATATATGAAAAGCCAGTTGGGCTCATTGTATATTTGTTTCAGTTTCAGCTTCTGCTTATGTACAGTAGCAGCAGTAGGGTTTCTTTTCCGTAGGATTCCCGTCTCGGGTACCCAATTTCCAGTTTATTAATAGAAAGAGATTTATTGTTCAGCAGCAGGGGTACTCGGGGCGGCGGGTCCTACAACAGTGCACGAGAGTGCACATGGGAAAATGAATGAAATTCATTTGCTGCGTTATGCATGATAAAAACCTCCTTAAGAGAATCATGCGAACGTCATACAGGCTCTGGAAACTTACTATCTCACACCTAAACTCTTCTAAACTTCCAATCTATTACTCAATCTCACATCTAACCCCAAAATTCTACCCCTAAGGGTTTTTCTAATCCTGAGATGCTACATATTCGGATACAATGAGTATTAGTAGTAATTTTTAGAAATTTAGGCCAAGGGTCCATCGCATATTGCAACATGGCTTTATACCATTACATTGCATTTCATAATATGAAATAAGCTATATCAGAATAATAAGTAAAGGAAAACATGTTTAGTTGAGGTATGAGTTAGCTTTGATGTATGTTTGGGTATTGGGAGGCAGGAAATGCTTACTAAGTGATTTTATCACTCACTCTTTTCCTTTCTCCCTTCCTTACAAGTGAGTTGTTTGATACTAGTGAGGATCGGGTGGACCATGGTTGAAGGGAGAGGGCTCCAGTTAATACGCAGATGGGCTAGTATGATTGTTTTATGTAAATACATGTATTTTGATACGGTACACACACACACACACACACACACACACACATATATATATATATATATATGCAAGCTTCTTTTCAGCCCACCATAGTATTATAGAGTGTTATCCAGCTTCCCCATGCATGTGTTTTAGTAGCAATTTTTCGTAGGATTCCTATTGTATATACCAACTTTTGGGCATATTAGTATTATTTAATAAATAAATAAGTTAAAAAAAAACTAGTATAGTGGTATATATGGCAGCGGGTCTTATACTACTAATTTTCATATACACATTGAGGTGTTGGTTTTTGTCACGTTATGCAATGACAGATTTGTCACTGTTGTTTAACCACACTAAACATGGTCAAGAAGAGTACATAATGTGTTTGTGACCCGTTATAGAGTATATGAAGTTGCCACTCGATAGTTACCTCGGGAAAGTATGTGTTGGTTAAGACGGGTGATTTATAAATTCCTTGCAGATAACCCAACCTTCCGCACTGACCCAATGGTTGAGTTTGGAGAGTCGAGTACGATAATGGAAAAGTGTTAGGCACCCATGTCGTCTAGCCCGAAGGCCAACCTCCATTTTTGTGGTTTATTTGTTAAGCACGTTACCAAGTTTAATTAGGTTTCGTTTTATTACGCGATACAATATTATTATTAACTATAATCATTCACAGAAAAATAAAATACAGAAAATAAATTAAAAATTACAACCATTTTTTATACACCCCTATACATTAAATTTAATCCTAAACAATTCTAACGAAATAAAATACAACAAAAATCTGTAAAACAAATTAAGTTAGAAAAAAATAAAATAACATGAATGAAAAATAAATAAATAAATAAGAATAATCTGCATAACATTTTTATTATTACTTATTATTATTATTATTATTAATTTATTTTTTTTAATCAAATATACATACCAATCTATTATGCATACTAGCTATATTCCACGTTTAAGCAATCCAATTCAAAACAGCATTCACGACTTCCAATTCAAGGAGATTTAATGTCATAATGTATCAGTTCCCAATCCAAGTAAAATAATGCCTCCACTTATAATATTTATAATCACATATACTTACGCACAAAATCTATTAATATATTATACAACATACTAATATAATATGTAAATATATAAATGCTTGTACACAGTAACATTTATTTATATGTATACAGAATGCACAAACAGATATATATAATATTTATACACAATATAATACATACGTAGAATACACACAATTTATATAATATACAGTTTATACACACAATTTATATAATAAATTTGCAGTATTCATAATTTATATATATTTTATACACACAAAATAATATACAAGCAATATGCACAGTTTATATACATTTTATACACATAATAATATACAAACAATGTGCACAGTTTATATACACAGCATAATATACATGCAATATACATACAATTTATGTATATAGTATAATATATACATACAAAATTTACAGTTTCCTATAATAATATATATACTATTTACATCTAATGTGTATTATATGCAGAACACGATAATATACAGAAAAGCATGCAATGTAATATACTATATAATAAATAATGTAATATATACAATTTATTTACATTTTATACACAATACAATATACATATATAGTATACACAGTTTATCAAAATATATAAAATACATTATTTATTGTATATTTTTATATTCAATATGCTAAATATAGTTTATAAAATGCATAAAAATACATATAAAATTAGAAAAAATTATCTTTACAAAAAAAAAATTAGGTAAAAAATAAATTAACATCTCTCATATATATGTACTTGAATAATGAATACCTTGAATTAATGTCGATGTTAAATTAAAGAATCACGAAGACTAAAACTTTTATGTTTATATATATATTTTTTTAATGTCTGCTCACAAAATTAAAATTGTTTTCTCTCTCCCCCCTTTCTCTCTCTCTGCCTTTTTTTTTTATATTTATTTTTGGAATTAACCGCTGAAAACAGCAGCAGGTTTCATGCAATAACCACTGGAAACTGTAACATTTTTTATGTATATGCATAAAAGGCCAAAAGACTATTTCCACCCATAGTTTGAGGTGGCGACGGCTCCACCCTCCAAGTTTCAAAATCCCAGTCTCTCGCCCTTAGAAACAATTTAATATTTAATAAAATAAAAAATAGTAACATTTAGGGATAATATTATCATTTTAAGATTAAAATTTTATAAAAAATATAAATTTTTAAAAAAATTAAAATATATATTAAAAAATTTTAAAAAATTTGAAGCAGCCACGGCGATGGTTGTCGCTGACGGAGTCAAGTGGTCATTTCCAGTCATCTGGTTTCAGAAGAGGTCAGATTTGGCCTCTCCGTTTGGTGGAGGCATCCAAATTTGACCGCCTCAGTTTTGGCGAAGGGGACCAAATCTGGTCATCTCTGCCAGAAGAAGCTGTTGAAAATGGTTAATAAAAGAACCATATTATTCAACAGCAGGGGTATTCGTGGCAACGGGTCCTACATGTGTACCTTGACACACGCCCGTGCACACAGAAACACATGCCCGTGCACCTTATGAAAAGCATAAAAAAGAATTTAAAAGAGAAGATAAGCCACTCTAAGCCAATTCTAAGCACACATAACTTAGTAATAAGATGATAAAACAACATATCATGCATGATTATTAGCATTGAGCACGATATGTCATATCAGATGATTTCAGACTGGATCCAAGGATCCAATCGTATGATTTTAAAGTATAAATATATGATATTTTATATATCAGTTAGGGGTGGATATGAGGGGGCACCTGTGAGTTCGCACACCAGCTAGAGAAGGAAACCAGCGTCGGTTAGAAAGAACATGGTCACTGACCAAACTCATTAGAGAGAGTGCTGGTTGTACATCAGTAGATTCAATAGGATTTGAGCTGTCACGACCAGGGTGTCAAACCTTGTATTCATTAGTCTGGTCAGCATAGCAGATATTTTCAGATATAGTACTTTCTGATACAGTTTTCAGCTTATACTATATACATATATTCAGGATCTTCGAATCACAGCTTTTATTATCAGAAAGAGTTTTCAGAAAAGAAAGTTTTCTCAGAAAAACAAGTCCAAAGATAAGTTTTATAGCTTTTCAGTATACACATGACATCAGCATCTACATTTCATGTCATGTACAGTATCTCATGAGAAACAGAATAGAATTCAGTAAAAAATAATACAGAAAACAGATATACTTCAGAAAGTAAAGAGAATCAGAGATAAGAAAATAGTAATGCAGAGCTTTTTACGTGACGAGTCACGTAGCCAGTTATGTGTAAGACCTACGAGTGTTTGAGTTAAGAAATGCTTGCTGAGTGACTTTGTCACTCACCCATTCTTCCCTGTTTCCTTTTTACAGGTCAGTGAGTAGAGAGGGCTGAGCTGGAGCGAGATAGCTGTGAGATTTTGGGGATATGGCTCAACAGCAGCTGATAGCAAGTTTAGCTCGTATGCTTTTACTTTTCTCATGTATATATGTGTGTATTATATATAAATATACACTGTATGATCAGTATATTTTTATACATGAGTAGCCTGGGGTTTTTAAGTGCATATTCCAGTATTTTTAATTTACTATGATGGTAAATCATATGTACAGTTTCTTTTATAAAAAAATTTTTAATTCAGTAGCATATATATGCAAGCTTCTTTTCAGCCCACCATAGTATTATAGAGTGTTATCCAGCTTCCGCATGCATGTGTTTAAGTATTAGCAATAGTTTTTCGTAGGATTCTTATTGTATATACCAACTTTTGGGCATATTAGTATTATTTAATAAATAAATAAGTTTAAAATAAACTAGTATAATGGTATATATGGCAACGGGTCTTACACTACTAATTTTCATATACACATTGTGGCGTCGGTTTTTGTTGCGTCATGCCAGGATAGATTTGTCACTATTGTTTAACCACACTAAACGTGGTCAAGAAGAGTGCATAATGTGTTTATGACCTGTTATGGAGTATATGGAGTTGTCACCCGATAGTTACCTCAGGAAAGTATGTATTGGTTAAGACGGATGATTTATGAATCTCTTGCAGATAACCCAACTTGCCTCACTGACCCAATGGTTGAGTTTGGAGAGTCGAGTATAACGATGAAAAGTGTTAGACACCCATGTGTAGGACCCGCCGCCACGAGCACCCCTGCTGCTGAATAATATTGGGGATCTTTTATTAATAATATGAAAATACGGGTACCCACGACGGGAATCCTACGAAAATTAAAATAAATTTCCTGAAACTATACAATTTAGTACATATGCGGAAGCGAAACTGAATATACATTTGAAATATATACATCGACTGTAAAATATACATATCTGTTTTGTACAATGGGCCCACTGGCCTATATCATATACATACATAATGTTCAGATACATCTGAATACATCATCATATACAAAATGACCACACAGGTCCAAAACTGATACAAAACTGAGATCGAGGTGTGTGTGCGTGCCCTCTCCGTCAGCTTCGATCCAACCGCTCCTCAGCCACAGCACGAACACCTGAAAACTGGAAGAAGGAGGGGGATGAGTGATAAAGATCACCCAGTAAGCGCTCCTTACTTCCCTCAATACCCAAGCAAGCACAAACAATCATATAATTCAAACATACCTAGGCTTCGGCCCTAATCATACATCTATGCGCTTGCTAGAATCTGGAAACTGATCATCTGGATCTCATTTATTCATTATTATCATATGTGTTCATGTCATGATGTGTATGTCATGTCATGATAACTGAAAATACTAGATGCATGCATCTGAATACCTCTCTGTACCCTCGGGTACCTGCTGTGCTGATCAGACTGGTGAACACAGGGATTCGACATCCTGGCCATGTGGGCTGAACAGTCTAGCTACTGGCTAGAAAGCTGAATCTGAAAACCACTGCCCAATCCGACTGGTGCCAGATGGTAACTAAAATGCTGCTGAATCATCTGACTGGTGTCAGAAACTGAATCTGTAATACTACTAAGCGTTCTGACTGGTGTCAGAAGGCTGAATCCCACAGATGCCCTCTCGTGTTCCACCTATACTCTTACCCGTACATCGGGTTCTGAATACTACTGAATTCAGATCCTCTGATCCTCTCTGAAACTACATGTCATGTCATGATATGCACATGCAGTTTATTATCTGAATACATGCTCATCTAATGCTTATCTGAAGCCATGCAGTTTATTATCTGAATACATGCTCATCTAATGCTTATCTGAAGCCATTTAGCCTTTATTCTGAATTCGTATGCTTAATTTCCCATTTAATAACATTTTTCTGAAAATCTGCTGATGCACGGGCGTGCAGGGTAAGTGCACGGGCGTGAGCCAGGACGCACGGGGCCGTGCTCTGGTCGTGCACCTGACCGTGCACGCTACTGGAATTTACTATTCATCTTCACTGAAAATGCCTACGCACGGGCGTGCATATGCGGACGCACGGGCGTGCATGAGCATTTTCTGGTCGTGCACAGGTCGTGCACACGGGCGTGCATCTGGAAAAACAAGGGCCCACGGCCGTGCCATACTGGCGCACGGCCGTGCGTCTTGTTCTTCAACAAGAGCACCGCTCAGAAACTTCACAAAATGGCCAACCAAAACTCATCCATTGCAATAACACTTCAATAACACATTCCCAGCATCACAAACAACACAATTCAAGCATTATTCTTCACATGCATCATTCATCATGAAATCTACCATGGAACTTCTGCTTTCTCTTTCTAAAGCCATACATACACACATGCATGCTTCAAAGGTGGAAATCCATCATCAAAATTGACATGCAAAGCCACATAAGCATTCTAATCAATCATCAACATGCAATCAATTCATCCATGGCATCAAAACTCATCAAACAAGCCGGGAATCTCAAGGAAAAGGTAAGAGAACACTTACCTCTCTCCATGCTTCGGAAAACAAGCTTCAAACACTAATCTCTTGGCTCTCTAACCGGATTGGGAGCTACCGGCTGCTGGATTTCCTCTCTAAGGATGAGAGGAGCTGCAAGGAAGAGAGAAACTTTGGCTAAAGAGAAAACTTGGGTGAGAAAAGTGTCTAAATTGCTCACGGCTCACTTGTATACTATGCCACGCACGGGCATGCACCAATGATGCACGGTCGTGCACCAGGGAAAATAAGCATCACTTATTTCCCGCTCGCTCGCCTGATCGAATCCTTCCGAAAGGATTCAAACGGAAGCCACATGGCTTCGAAAACTTACCAACTCACCCCTGAACTTATCCAGACTCTCAATCTCTCTCTGAATTCGATTTCTAACCCCAAAACTCTACCCCTAAGGGCTTCCGGATCTAGGATGCTACACCATGTCGTCTAGCCCGAAGGCTAGCCTCCATTTTTATGGTTTATTTGTTAAGCGCGTTACCAAGTTTAATTAGGTTCCGTTTTATTTCATTACGCGATGCAATATTATTATTAACTATAATCATCCACAGAAAAATAAAATACAAACAATAAATTAAAAATTACAACCATTTTTTATACACCCCTATACATTAAATTTAATTTTAAACAATTCTAACGAAATAACACACAACAAAAATCTGCAAAACAAATTAGGTTAGAAAAAAAATAAAATAACATGAATGAAAAATAAATAAATAAGAATAACCTGCATAACATTTTTATTATTATTATTTATTATTATTATTATTAATTTATTTTTTTTTATTCAAATATACATACCAATCCATTATGCATACTAGCTATATTCCAGGTTTAAGCAATCCAATTCAAAACAGCATTCACGACTTCCAATTCATGGAGATTTAATGTTATAATGTATCAGTTCCCATCTATTAATATATTATACAACACACTAATATAATATGTAAATATATAAATGCATGTACACAGTAACATTTATTTATATGTATACAGAATGCACAAACAAATATATATAATATTTATACACAATATAATACATACGTAGAATACACACAATTTATATAATATACAGTTTATACACACAATTTATATAATAAATTTGCAGTATTCATAATTTATATATATTTTATACACACAAAATAATATACAAGCAATATGCACAGTTTATATACATTTTATACACATAATAATATACAAACAATGTGCACAGTTTATATACACAGCATAATATACATGCAATATACATACAATTTATGTATATAGTATAATATATACATACAAAATTTACAGTTTCCTATAATAATATATATACTATTTACATCTAATGTGTATTATATGCAGAACACGATAATATACAGAAAAGCATGCAATGTAATATACTATATAATAAATAATGTAATATATACAATTTATTTACATTTTATACACAATACAATATACATATATAGTATACACAGTTTATCAAAATATATAAAATACATTATTTATTGTATATTTTTATATTCAATATGCTAAATATAGTTTATAAAATGCATAAAAATACATATAAAATTAGAAAAAATTATCTTTACAAAAAAAAATTAGGTAAAAAATAAATTAATATCTCTCATATATGTACTTGAATAATGAATACCTTGAATTAATGTCGATGTTAAATTAAAGAATCACGAAGACTAAAACTTTTATGTTTATATATATAAATTTTTAATGTCTGCTCACAAAATTAAAATTGTTTTCTCTCTCCCACCTTTCTCTCTCTCTGCCTTTTTTTTTTTATATTTATTTTTGGAATTAACCGCTGAAAACAGCAGCAGGTTTCATGCAATAACCACTGGAAACTGTAACATTTTTTATGTATATGCATAAAAGGCCAAAAGACTATTCCCACCCATAGTTTGAGGTGGTGACGGGCTTCACCCTCCAAGTTTCAAAATCCCAGTCTCCCGCCCCTAGAAACAATTTAATATTTAATAAAATAAAAAATAGTAACATTTAGGAGTAATATTATCATTTTAAAATTAAAATTTTATAAAAAATATAAATTTTTAAAAAAATTAAAATATATATTAAAAAATTTTTAAAAATTTGAAGCAACCACCGCTGCCACTGCCACGGCGATGGTTGTCACTGACGGAGTCAGGTGGTTGTTTCCAGTCATTTGGTTTCAGAAGATGTCAGATTTGGCCTCTCCGTTTGGTGGAGACAGCCAAATTTGACCGCCTCAATTTTGGCGAAGGCGACCAAATCTGGTCATCTTTGCTAGAAAAAGCTGTTGAAAATGGTTAAAAATGGTTGACCTTGGTCCCAACGGCTGTTTTCGACCTTTATTTTTGGCCGAAGCGACCAGATTTGACCGCCTCCATCGAACGGGGAGGCCAGATCTGGCCTCCACTGAAATCAAGTGGCTGGGAACGACCACCTGGTCCCTTCAGCTGCGGCCACCGTCGCGGCACTAACGGTAGTGGCTGTTTAAAATTTTTAAAATTTTTTTAATATATTTTTTTATTTTTTAAAATTTTTTTTAATTATTTATATTTAAAAATTATTTTATAATTTTATTATAAATATTTTTTTAAAAGGGTATTTTAGTCATTTGAGTATAAAAATTACAAAAAATGTTTCCAGAGGTGGGCGATGGACTTTTAAAACTTGGAGGCTGGGACTTTGTCCCCGCCTCAAACTATGGGTTGGGCCTGCATACAAAGATACAGGTAGTAAAGTTTCATGGGTGAATGCGCCGCGAAAGAGAAAAAGTAATGGGAAATAAAAAAAAAACTACAGCAGTTGGGAGAACGTGCCCGCGGGAGAGAGAATATAATGGGCAGGCCGCAGGTGGGAAAAAATCGGGGAAAAGGAAGCACAGCGTGTCAAGCTCCTTCTTTCTTGGGCTGAATCATGCTTCCTTTGGGCTTGCCTTCCTCTTGGATTTTCGGGCTGGAGTATGCTTCTGATATTTGGGCTCTTTCTCTGCCCTTTTTTTCTTTTTAGGCTTTGGGCTTTGATTTTGGACAGGGTTAGGCCTACGGTTTTTATTATTTGGTTTGGGTTTAGGTTTTTATTTTTATTATTTTTTTTTTGTGGGCTTGGATTTTGGCTTTGGGTTTTGGTTGTTGGGTTTGTTTTTGGTGGGCTTTAGATTTTGTTTTCGGCTTTGTGGGTTTGGGTTTGAATGGGTTATATTAATGGGTAGAGTTTTAAATTTTACCCATTCGTCCTCAATTTAACACCTAAAAAATTTTTGCATAATCCTTTAAGTTTTTCATTATCGAGGATGACCTTATTAGGTTCAAAATGGGGTGTCTACACATATATTAATCAAATCTATTCTCAATAAAGCTAAATGAAGTCAAAACTTTATCAAACTTAAGAACCATTACTGAGAAATTTGTTTTAAACTATATATAGACTTTATTAGTCTACACATCATATGTTATTTTCCTTCAATTTGAAAACTATTTGGTTGTTTCATATATACCTTCTTATCAAGATTTTCATTCAAAAAGGAAGTTTTGACATCCATATAGTGAAGTTTCAAATTAAAATGAGCCACTGAGATCATTATAATTTTGAACAAATCCTTGGAGGACACAAAAAAGAATATCTCATTAAAGTCAATCTCTTCTTTCTAAGTGAACCATTTTGCAATCAGTCTTACATTAAATTTGTTTATCTTCTCGTTAAAGTCTTTCTTAGTCTTGAAAACCCATTTACAATCAATGTACTTATAACCTTTAGATAACTCCACAGGATCTCATACTCCATTATCCTTCATAGAATGCATGTCATCATTCATAGCCTTATCTACAAATTTGAATTTGGGCTTTAAACAGCTTCATAGAATGAAATTGAATCAATCATGTCTCTAATATTATACTTATTTTCAACCAACTAAATACAAACATCTGAAAAGATAGTCCTCCTTTGTCTTGTTGATCTTCAAAGATGTACTTCATTAATAGGGTTTTGATCCATATTCCTAGGAATTTTAACTTGTGGGATAGGAAGTTCTTAAGCATCTGTGGTGTCCTTTTGTACAAATTCATTTAATTCAATAGAGAAAGGCAAAGGAATTGTGATAATCCTTTCATGAGCATCAACATGATGATCAACAACAGTAGGAATTTTAATAACTATTGAAGTATCATAAATGTTAAACTCAAGGAATTTAGGAGTTTGTACCACGTGAAGGACAATAAAATTTATATCCCTTGGAGTGAGATAGATAGCCTATAAAGTAATACCTACTCATTCAAAGATCAGTCTTTTTCTCATTAAGATCATAAATCCTAACCTCAACAAGGCAACCCTAGACTCAAAAATGGTTAAAGCTAGATATCCTATTAGTCCATAGCTCAAAAAATGTTTTACGAACACTTGCTAGGAACCCTATTCAAAATGCAATAAGTTGTTTTAATTTACCCACCCCAAAGATATTTTGGCAAGTTTGTCATACTTATCATACTCCTTTTCATATCTTTAGGTGTACAATTACGTCTTTCTGTCATACCATTCTATTTAAGACTATCAAACATGGTATATTGGACAATTACCCTACACTCCTGTCAGTACTTGGTAAATGGGCCCATAAATTGACCTATGTCTTCATGTCTTTTATAATACTCATCTCTACGATCATATCTTACTAACTTAATCACTTTTTTTAATTGTTTCTCCACTTTAGTTTTGAATACCTTAAAATTTCTTTGAGGTGTTAGATTTTTCTTAATTAAATACAAAAAAGGTCCCACCAAAAGTTTCCTTAAATGACAAAATCCTACCTAAGAAAGTTCTAAAAAGTCAATTACTCACCCATTGATCAAACTCAGAGGGGGTGTCTTTGTCTTTTTGAATAAAAATTAAAAAATAATTTTTATAAAAATAATTAAAATATAAAATAATATTAAAATAATAATAATAAATTAATAAAAATTTTTAAAAATACAATAAAATTTTTAAAAAGTAGCTACTACTAACAGATCCGACCACCTGGTTATGTCAATAGCGGCCACTACCATTGACAACACTGTTGCTCGCAATAACTGCTTTTTAAAATTTTATCTTATTTTTAAAATTTTTATTAAATTTGTATTGTTATTTTATATTTTAATATTATTTATATTAAATTTTATTTTAATATTAATATTATTTATTTTTATGGATGGTATTTTAGTCATTTTAATGATACTTGGCTTTTTAAAACTTTAAGGGTGGGACTTTGTCATTTAAGGAAACCTTGGGTGGGAATTTGTCGTTTGGCCTACAAAAAACCATAATGGAAAAGGTTATCAATGAAGATAATGAAATATTAGCAACCACAAATTGTAATAAAGTAATAACCATTAATATTAGTGTGAATCACCTCCAATAAACTTAAGCTATGAGTTGCACCTTTCTTTTTTGTTTTAATTTTACCTTAATATAGTCAACACAAGTTTCCAAATCCTTAAAATCTAGTGTAGGGAGTATATTGTCTTTCATCAATCTTTTAACCCTTTCTTTAGATATATGACCTAGTCTCTTATGTCATAAAAGAAATGATTTTTCATTAATTGCAGGTCTTTTTCTCAAAGTATTTTCAACATTCATAGAAGTATAAATATTAACGAGGGCCAAACTCACATTATACATCTCATTATCTGCAATACATTTACCAATAACTTTAGAATTTAAGGATAATTTAACCAAAGTTCTTTCAAACTTAAAACAAAATCCACATTTATCTAAAGTTGAAACAAAAATTAAGTTCCTTCTAAGCGAAGGTCAATAAAATATATTATTTAAAACCAGCTCTAATATGAATTTGTAGCTTTAAGTCTCACAAAATTGATATAAAAATGGTACTCTAATGGCACGCCAAACTCTAGTAATGGTCAAGTCCAAATTCACTCAGATTTGCGAGTTTTTCTCTAGAAATTTTACCTATTTAAGTTTCCATCTTCAACCATTAACACATCTAAAGCAACGAAATTCAAATTCACCATACAAATATTATGACTTACTTGATCAAATGATGAGCAAGATTTAACACTCAAGTCTAAAGGAATGACTTCCATTAACTTGAGGTTGAATTAAGTTTAAATAAGGCTTGACACAAGTCTAAAGAAATTATTCACTAATTTGTAACTAATCTTCACCCACTTGATTCTCTACCACCAATTCTTTTTTGCAACAAGAGTTAGATAAAGAAAATAATTGAAACAAAGAACCAACAAGTTCTAAGTTCAAAGGGAAAAACACAAAGCTTTTGGGATTTCAATTTAATATTAAATCTAATTACAAATGAGAAAAGTAGCGTTTATATAGACTTTACAAACTATAGTTAAAATAACCAAACCTCAGTTTACTTTACAACACATTACAAGTTATATTAAATGATAAAAATAAAATGAAACAAAGCAAAATAAAATTAAAATAATTACAACAATGGTTAAAGTTAAGAAAATGAAAGTAACTTGTAAGCCCTTATCTTTCTTGGCCCATGTAAAGGTCTCATTGATCTTGAATTACAATGTTTTCAATTTGATTGCTCAAATTTGATCTAAAAGGTTGTTGGCCTTTGAATTCTTATTGAAAGTCATTAGAAATCCACAAACATCAAAAATGGTGTATTGGAGAAATTATGGAAGCCATGACATGCAAGAAAACTTGAAAAAAAGGTTGAAAACTTGTGCCCTAGATAGAACCTAGGTGTTACAGTGCCATGTCGCGACATAAGGATGCTGGACGCAGGGTGTGTGGATAGAAGCAGGGCATTATGGCACTGTCACAATTCATAGGATTATGCATAGGCGTGCGTAAAGGTTTGTGCGTAGACAGATGAGCATAGGCACTGGGCGTATGGAACTATGCACTTGCTTACATGACAAGAAAACATACACGAGTGCACATTGTGTGACAAGGAGGCATGCATAGGCACGCACGAGTATGTGCTTAGTTGTGCACACAAACAAGTAGCTTCTTATTTTACCTATTTTTGGGCTGATTCTCACTTGAATTGACTTTCATTTTTTTCTTGGCTTTGTATGAAGCCATTTGATGGCATAGGGTGCCTCAAACTATCGTGCTTGAAGACTAAGATGCTTGACATTTATTCGAATGTATGACTTAAACTTATGCTCATTCACCTTGTGTGTCATGATTTCTTCAAAATTGGCTTTCATGGCTCGAGTCATCCATCGATGGAGCATTATTGGCCTTTCTTAATGATTTTGGGTGGGGTGTGTAAGAGTTAGTTGGATCCATATCAAGCTCAAAACCACTTTTTAGCATAAGACAAACAACCCCTATGTACTATACTTTCACTTTTGCATTATTTTTAACTCTAAGCATCCGTTAGACTCACTTGGTCTCCATTTGTTTTCGAACCCCTATAATGTAAAAGTTACATTAACAGTTGCACTACTATCTAACCATTAGGAATTTGATAACATATCAACATAATTAAATTCAAAACAAACAAGGCTAAATAGGTTACCTTTTTTTTTTTTTTTTCTGCCTAAGCCTTATACTTTAAACAATTTTATTTTACATGACCCTTTTTTCTTACAATAGAATCATTTCCCATAATCTTTTCCCTATACTTCATTTATGGTTTTTCCCCCATTATTACTTTTTTGACCTTGACCATGTCTTTTATTCTAGTTATTCTTAAGAGTAGTATGATTAGACTTGTCTTTGTTGCTTATTTTCTTGCCAAAACCATCATTTGGTTGAATAACAAATAAGGCCATTTCATCGTTTTCCCTCTTAATTTTATTTTCCTTAGCTACATATTTGGTAATAAGGTCATCTAACGTATAAGATTCATCCATGGTATTATAAGCTATTTTGAGTTGGGAAAAAGATCGAGGCAAGGTAGGTAGAACGATTTCATATTTCTTTAGTTTGTTGTAGGGGTGAATAAGTTTAAAAATGTAGTCTTTAACCCATTCCAACTCTAAATATCTTATACCATTTAACTCGTTTATGAAAGATGAATCTTTAACATTATTAAAGGTTTGTAATCATTTTTTTATAGTGGTAAAGAATTTTTTAGTAATCCTATTAATTGACAATCTACTGAAAAGATGTTCAATCACAATCTTTTTCATAACCATCATATATAAATGGTTTAACCTCTTCTACTTAGCAAAAAGTTCTTTTTGTTTAGTGGTACTCTTGTTAGTGATATGTTTTGGCTATCATGTAATATAACCATATCCAAGTCACCCATGGCCATGACAAACTTAATATCTTGCTTCCATGTCTTGAAATTGCTTCCAGTCAAGACCTTAATAGTGGTATTGCTATTATTCACATTAATAGAGACTAAAAGAAGAGACTAAAAGAAAACAATGTAACAAATCAAAATAAAGAGCCATAATAATCAAAGTAGCTATAAAATAAAAACTAGATAAGCTACACTTTGTAGAGATTCCTAATACATCATCATTAACTCCCTTTTAGGCAGAGAAAATGACATGTAGTAAAGATTTCAAACACGTCATACTATAGTTTTATGAAGACCCTGAGAACATATGATGTTTGAAAAAAAATCACCTTTGGGCGTATTGAATTATTCACAACAATTGGATTACAAAATTGACCTTATGCTAACCTTAGTTTTAATACACATAATGACGACCTTTGTTTAAAAAATTATCTGTATTGAAAATTATTGTACGTATCATTAACGAATGAAAAACTTGTACATATTAATGATGTACCGCTTTGGCGATTAACATCCTAACAACTCACAAATTATTTCAATGATACTAAATTACCTTGCTCTAATTTCAGATTTCATGAAATTGATTACCTTATGATCTCGGACAATCTTTTCTAAATTTTGTTGCATAAAAACTCTATGAACAATATCATTTTTCTCTAGTCTTATGTTTTAATAGTGGAGGATCATCAATTAAAGGCTCTAAATAAGTCATACGCTCTACTAGCTAACATTATCTAACCAACACAAGCCCTCATGCTCCAAAATGTAACATCCCAGGATTAGATTTGTCTTTTAGGCTTCTAATCTGGGGTTAGATTGAGACTGATGAGAATTCTAGGGTTATGAGAGAGTTTTAGAGTGAAATAGATGTTTTCCTTGAGTTAGGTGGCTTTTGCATGGATCCTGTTGAGAGGAGTTACATGTGAGCATAGGAAAATGACAATAGTATAATTTTCCTGTCATGCACGATCGTGTATGTGAGGTGCACGCCTGTGCATACGTAATGTTTCGACCGCCTTGGTTTAAATTAAGTTTATCTGGTTTCCCAACCATTTTCACCCAAAGTTTTCATTTGATTTTCAGACACCAGTAACCCTAGAAGGGAAGATCAACAACCAAGACCATCCAATCCAGCTTGAGAGTGCATTTTGCTTGAGAGAGAAAGTATTTCTTACCTCTTTCCCTTGTGCTTTTGGTATGTTTGATGCTTGGTTGAAATGTATGAGAATGATTCCAGCATGCTTGTTACTTTACTTTGCATGTTTGATGTTTTGAGATGATGATGATGATGATTTGATACATATATATGATATGTGAGAGAATATGTGTATATGTATGCTTTTGAAATGGGTTGGATGATTGTTTGTGCGATTTGAAGTTATGGAAAGGGCAAATATGTGTATATGAAGTGTTTTGCATGTGAGAAATGGTTAATTTATGTTTGGTATGAGATTTGGATGAGATTTAGCTTGATTCCAAGAGGTCATGTTAGTGTAGAGTAGGATGCACGCCTATGCATGCGTAGTGCACACATGTGCATAGTGCATTTCTACATGGTCACGACCATATTCACGTAGTCGTGCATGACCTAAAATGTAGGGTCATGACCGTGCATGTTTTTGTCACGGCCGTGTACTAAGAGAAAATGAGAAATATGCAGAAAATCACTGAACTATGCACGACCACATGCACGACTTGTTCACGGTCCTATGCAAGTTCATGCACACCCATGCACACGACACGTACGTCCGTACGTAAGGTAGAAAAGAGAAAATAAGCATGAAATGAGAAATGTGCACAGTAAAAGCTATCAAATTGATATAAAACAGTAAAATGAGCTCAGATAATAATAAATGATGCATCATACACACAACATAACATGATATCTTATACAGAGTTTTCAGAAATGGATCCAAAAATCTGAATTCATATTTTCAATAGAAAAACATTGATTTTAGGGGTGAATACAAGGGGGCACCTGTGAGTTTCAGCACACCCGTTGCATTAGGAGTTATATGCTCATTATTAGCCCTATGTATTGGCATATACTGGGGTGCTCAGTTAGTATATTATAGTTTTCCTGATCCGAGGATCAGATACAGTTATAGCGCGAGACACTCAGTTTAGTATGAGATTCAGAGGCATCACGTGACCCATATAGTTTATAATGCGTGTTTGCATAGGAAACTCATATGGTTAAGGTGTCAAATCCCTGTATTCATTAGTCTGTGCAATATAGTAGGTACCTTCGGGTACATAATTTTTCAATATAGCTTTCAGATCAACTTTTATATCAGATTTTTAGATATGGGATCCCAGGATCCAACATCAGTTTTTAGTAAACAGTTTTCAGAAAGTTATTTTCAATATATAGGCTCAAACCTAGCTATGTTTTCAGCATATTTCATAGCATGTCATTTTCATATGACATATACAGTAACACATCATTCAGAGAATGATAAGACAGTAAGAAGCAGTAATACTCATGATATGAAACATCGTGTAATAAAACACATATATCAGAACATCAGAATATGAAAAGTCACATAATGATACGTGAACTACAACAAATAAACACGAGAACAGTAAAGAGATAAACAACAGAATGAAAAGCTTAATATAAGAATGATTACACGTGAGAACCAGTTTGGTTTCTTCCTATGTATAAACACTGTTTCAGTATGTGATGATGTGACAATCCTCCAAGGAGGATTGATTTAGGGTCAGAGATAGGAAATGCTTACTGGGTGAATATATCAGTCACTCCTTACTTCCCTTTCTCGTGCAAGTCAGCATTTTGGGGATTGGGAGGAGGAGATGGCTATCGTCTGGGATCCATTATGCTTTAGTTTTGTAGCATGCTTCAGTTTGCATACTTGTTCAATTTTATTTGCATATAAGTGTACATGTTTTATCACACACATCGTAAATATTTTTACAATATGAAATAAAGTTTTTAGGCCTGTATATGTATATGTATACATTTGCACCACATGTTTTCCGTTGCAACGTTTCAGCTCAATTTTAAGTATTTCTGCAGGGTATTATTAGGATATTTTTATTATTTATTGATATTATATTTTTATTAAATTATAGAAGAGCAGCAAAACAGTAGTATTCAGGAGGAGTGCCTACACAAAAAACATATTCCATGTGCCCATAACACTTTAGATTCCACCATGCACTACCATATCATTGCATGCGCATAGACACGCTCACACGCACCAACACATTCTTGCATGCACATAGACATGGCGACATGCGCTTTCAAATGAATTTGACACGTGAATCTAGATCGATTGGTAGTGCCAAGGTCGATTCGATCTAAACCAGGGAATGGGTTGAATAGCCTAGCCCAAGATTCTAGATCGGTTTACTAGATTTTATGGGTCAGGTAATCAAATTGGGAAAGCCCGATTGTGACTTGTGATTCTAGCAAACTCTAACCTGTTGTTTTCACATTGCCACTACTTATCGTTGCTTCCTCTGACCGCAATTTCTCTACCTAGGTGTAATGGAAGAGGTTTTCGGCCATCTCTATTATGTTTTAGTTGACAAAATGGTTGGAGTCACGTCAGAAATTTGTGACAAAAGTAAGCCTACTATGTGATATCGACGAGCCAATTTTGGCCTTTTGCCTCCTACAATTCAACTGTTATCATTGAGTCAAATATTAAGGTTGCTCCAAAATCTCACGTCGGTGGTAAAGTTGGTGATTTTGCCACCTCTATTGTCGTAACTAATGAGTTTAAAAAAAAATAATAAACTTTTTTTTTTTAACAATATTGGTTTTGAAACATCCTGAAATCACATCCCAATCATGAATATCACAATTCCATAAATAAGTTTAACTTTTTTCATTCAATTGAAAAAAAATTTAAAAAAAAAAAAAACCTAAAATTGAATACATATTTAAACCCTAATTTCAATTCAAAATGATTAAATTTTAATATCTGATTCTATATCCTATCACTTTCAACTATAATACCACATGTTAAAATTCAGTATAATTGAATTCTAATCACGTGTAGAATATAGAATATTGAGTAAATAATTAATCTGAATACATGATTAAATTAAAGTAATAGAAAAACCTGATTGAGTTATTCTTTTTGAATATGTAGAACCCTTTGAATTTGTCTACAAATTTAGTGAATATAATAATTTGACTTTCTACTCTTCAAAACTCCTTGATAAGGGCTTTCAATAAGAAAAGTTGTGTGTATATTATTGTTTCAGAGCAAAAATCTAACTAATTTATAATGAATTATTAAACCTCCATCGGAGTTTAATAACTCAAAACTCATCCTTAAACGTCTATTTAAATTATAAATTATATAATATAATAAACTCAACTTTATTAAAAAATATTTCGATTATTTAATTTTATAAATTAAAATATTAATTAATACCAGTCTATAGAATTTTTTAACCATCCGTACAAATTATATTTTTTAATGTAAGAAACAAAAGAGTCAGCGAACATTGGAACTTTCCAGCCGTCCATGCAAATTATCCTTTTTTTTATATATTTTTTTTTTAAGAAACGAAAAATGGATTCATTGGACTGGAGTCCACTCGAGTTTGAACTCTGTTTCCATGGCTACCACACCTTTGGCTGCAGCCCAACATACAGCAGCTTCCTCTTTCGCTTTCCCTGCAGTTTGCATCAATTCAAAGCCAAGTCTTTCCCGCAGAGCGACACTTGTTCCGTTCCATGGCATCAGAGCCACACATAAATTCACCAATTTCAAGAAACTGGACACACCTATTGCAGTTCTTGGACTCAAGTCCAGGTTCCTGCAAATGGATTCTAAAAGAAGAGAAAAATTTTCGGTTAATTCTCTGAGTTCCGACAGCGGTAGCCCCACAACTATATCCCAAAGAGTGCGTCTCACTTTCAAGCATCAGTTTTTCAATATTGTTTTTTTTGGTAAATAGTTTTTCCATATTGTTTGTTTAGTGAAAATGATTTTTTTTTTTTTCATTTTGTTTTCAGGCGTTTGGGAGTTTGCATTTGGTTGTGTCACTTGGGATAATTCTGGCCATGGACAAGTTCTTGAAGAAGGCTTTTGTGGCAGCGGCTATTAAGTTTCCCAGTGCTTTATTTGGGATGTTTTGCATATTCTCGGTTCTGGTGATTCTTGATTCTACAATCCCAGTTGCCGCAACAGCCTTGATGAACTTCTTTGAGCCGGCGCTTCTGTTCATTCAAAGATGGCTCCCATTGTTTTATGTTCCATCTTTGGTTGTTCTACCTCTTTCAGTTAGAGATATTCCCACTGCTTCAGGCATCAAGATTTGCTACATTATTGGTACATTTTTTTTTCCTTTTTACTTTGACAGTGTGACTTAGTTTGTAATTTTTCTTCCATGTAATGTCTTGTTTTTAACCAACCCTTTGATTTCATTTACTTCTTTCTTGGTTTTAACTTTTACTTTGCTGTGAAGTAACGGAAATTAATTGTCTCCTAATTTATATAAACCACACAAATGTAGCAATACCATCCACTTTGTCTTTACTTTTTAAATTGTATCATGTAATTATTCATCGCTTCAAATGTCTACCACCAGGTAATAAATAAGTGAATCAGTAAATAAAACTAAGAAGGACATTAATTTCATTCACTCAGTTTTCTATTACCACACATGACTTGACATGGTAATGAAAATTGGTAGCTTGATATGTATTTTAAACTATCACCATGGACGTCGCCCTTGTTTGGAGCAGAGTCTTTTCCTGATTTGGAATTAAGACCTCAGCTTTTGTGTCAAGTTTATTGTTAAAGTATAATTGAATTCCGTTGTTGTGAGCTTGCATTAGATATTTGAGCTGACCTTATTACCATAAATTATAGAATGAACATTGAATTTATAGATGCAAAGTTGTTAAAGAAAATTCAAAATCTAATCAAGTAGGAGCAGTTTTTTAAAGAAATTTGTTAAAATTTATTGAGACAGAAATGCTTCTTGCTGTTAAGCTAGAGTATCATCTGTTATCACTTTGGAAGCTTGATGCGATTTTAGGGTGTGTTTGTGTTCTGCAGTTGGAGGGTGGTTAGCTTCACTTTGTGTTGCAGGCTACACTGCTATTGCAGTGAGGAAACTCGTAAAAACAGAAATGACTGATGCTGAACCTATGTCCAAACCCTCGCCATTTTCTTCGACAGAGCTGTGGGCATGGAGTGTAGTCTTTCTTATTTCATTCGTCTCTGCGTTATTTTACCCAACTGCCCTGGGGACAAGTGCTCGAACATGCCTCCCATTTCTACTAGCATCGACTGTGTTAGGCTACATGGTTGGTTCTTGGTATAATTTCATTTCTCCTCCATGTATAATTTCTAAACCATCTCTGTATACAAGAAATAGAACTAAATTTGTGACCTTGTGGCATCCAGGTTGCCATCAGATGTAAAGAAGATTTTCCATCCAATTGTTTGTTGTGCACTATCTGCAGATTTGGCGGCAGTAGCTTTTGGATACTTCTCGCGATTGGGACTCGATCCTGTTCTAGGTAATGCCGGAGTTCAAGTTTTCTAATAACCATGAAATTCTCAAGCAATTTGTATGTTCTCTCTGTATGCAATGTAACAATGTAAATGTTCTTTGATGTGGCGACTTTTCTTTCAATGCACACAGGTTATTACCTGACAAAGGCATCAACTAATCCTGGTGCTGGTGATGTTTTAATGGGATTTTTAGGATCTGTCATTCTCTCATTTGCCTTCTCAATGTTTAAACAGAGGAAGGTAGCTTCCTATTCTTTCTATAACTCGAAGATTTTTCCCATTTTGTTTCTAGCTGTTGCAACGGGTTTTTATTTCATGAAATGACACTTTTTCCCCTATACATTTTCAGCTTGTCAAGAGACATGCTGCTGAAATCTTTACCTCTGTCATTGTATCAACAGTCTTCTCATTGTATTCAACTGCTATTCTGGGACGTCTTGTTGGATTAGAGCCAACCCTGACCGTCTCTATTCTCCCCAGATGCATAACCGTCGCTTTAGCCCTGAGCATTGTGTCATTTTTTGAAGGTACATTCTTGTATACAATGTTGTGCAATTTAAGGCTGATTTATTTCAGAGAGCTTTGATTTGAAACAAAATAGCTTTGGGAACCGTTTGCAGGTGCCAATTCATCTCTCACAGCTGCTGTGGTGGTGGCAACTGGTTTGATTGGAGCCAACTTTGTGCAAGCAACTCTTGACAGACTCAGGTTTCGCGATCCCATTGCTCGAGGAATAGCGACAGCATCAAGGTAGTAGTCCTAGATTCGATTTATAAGGCTTAGATTCTCGTAACTAGATAGTCCAATCATATGTTGAGTACAAGAGGCTTGCATCCGGGTCTTGGAAGTTCAATTTTTTCTGTTTGTTTATTTTCAGTGCTCATGGACTGGGAACAGCAGCATTGTCAGCCAAAGAACCAGAGGCGCTCCCGTTTTGTGCCATTGCTTATGCACTTACTGGGATATTTGGCTCCTTGGTTTGCTCTGTTCCAGCAGTCAGGCAAAGCTTGCTGGCAATAGTTGGCTGAATTATCAGCAGGTTGATTTTTTTTATAATCTTTTTTGACATTTGCAATGGATCTCTCTCCTACAAGAAGAACAATGAAGACTGCTTATATGTCATTTCCATCGATATAAATACAAATTAATGTTCTCTATTTTCTCAAGATTATTGACTTCGAAGAGGTTTCAATTTCGGACTAAGAATTTTCAAAACATGTTTTCATTATCAAAATAAATAAAATAAAACAACTTCTGGGTTTCTAAATTGCTATGCAATTTCATACAAATTTAGTTCTGTAAGTTAAAATGAAATTGAACCTATAAATAGTTGGCCTTCATTTAGTCTTTTTTTGATGGAACCCACATTAATCATTCAGGACCTATCGTCTTAGGATCCAATTAAATTAGAATTGATTTTTATTTTGGTCTGCGAGAATCAAAGTCTTAATTTAGATTTGCTGCATATAATCCAATTAAATTAGATCTTTTTATTGACTAAGAATTCTGCTGCCTGCATATAACCCCAATGCTTTATATGCACTCCTTCAGACAAATTAAATCTAAATTACAAAGTGTTTTTCATAAATGTTCTCATAAAATATATATATATATATATATATATATATATATATATATATATATATATATATATATATCTTTATAAATCCCTTTTGGAAGCTCACTCAAATCCTTTTCATATCTTTATAACTAATATTTAGTATTATTAAAAAATTATATATTTATATATTAACGATAAATTTCTATATAATTAAACAATTTTGAATTGAAAGAAGTACGGAATCATTATTATATAACTATTAAAAAGTTTTTCATAAAATATGTTGAGCGTTATGTACTAGCTTTTTTGTTTTTTCCTACAACAAAGAACAACCAGCTTTCACCTCATGTAGGGTGGCAGCGGGCATGCCATGTTCAGCTTAAGTTTATTACGGGAATGGTTAGAACTCAGAAGAAGTACTTTTAGATCTTTTACATCTTTGTACGTCATCGTAACCATGCTTTTGACTTACTTGTAAATGTTTTTCCTTGGTGGGTTTTTAATTTTATAGTTTGCTTAATTTAAGCTCCAGCTCATTCTTAAAGTGCTTTCTTGGGTGGGTTTTGTTTTTCGACGCATTTTGCTTCTCCTTCTCAATTGCGTATGGTGTGCTAATCCTGAACTTGAAGCCTGCTCAAATGCAGGTCGTTTTCTGAGAATTCGGAATTCTTACTGTGAAGTAATAGCTATAAAGACGAGGACATATTCCATTGAAAATCTTATGATTCCTGAAGCTCCAATTCGTTCCATTGGTCCCTCAACTGAGTTGGTAAACAATGTTGATTTCGGAATTAAGACTGCCAAGGTCAAGACTCAAGAAACCGAAACCTGAGGCGGTTCTAATCAAAATCGTTGTAACCTTTACAGGACAAGGCAAAGATAAGAAACCTTGCAGTTCTGAACAAGGGGACCAATCATCCTGGAAACCATTCAGGAGAAGAAGAATCCCAACATTTTTATGTGCACTATAATGATCATTAATTTGTGTATTAATGATGATATATTATCATATAATTAAATATTATTTTATCTAATTTAAAATCATCTAATTATTTAATAATACAGAATAATTTGTACATAAATTAACAATTATTTTTAATGCACATAATTTTATTGATTGCTATAATATGGTATGGATGGGGAGGTGGCAGCTGGCAATCTTCATGTTGTACCCTTGGCATATCAGAATATCCTCTCCCTCTGAGTTTCACCACCCCTGAGGCTCACTTTGCTGGGAGGAAAATGAGCAACAGAGCATAGATGAAACTTCTGATGGGGCTTGCAGCTGCAGGTTATATGATCTTGCTGTTCCAGTTTACTTGAAGGATGATTTTCTCTGGGCAAGACATGGCTGCCACTTACAACTTTGTTACAATCAATTAGAGACATTTCGACTAAGCAGGTTGTAAAATGATGTTTTCTGAAAATTGTTTAATCATATGATGTTTGCATTGCAAGTTTCTTGCTTATTCAATTAATTTCTCCAATTTTCAGAAAAATCCAATTATAGTTGAAGTAACCTCTAACTAGTGAACAATGGACAGAATTGGATTTTGAGCAGTTATAGTGCTGATGCCAGAGAAAGGGTACTTATTAAATAATATAGAAAAGGTACGAGAAAGATTCCAACTTTCTATGAATATGATTTCTGCTTTTGATTTCTTATATTAACAAGTCTCCATAGATTATTACATGAACAAATAAATATATAGAGTGTCTTATGATGAATGGCCTAAGACTCAACCAAAGCAAGAAAGGATTTGAAAAAAGAGACAAGAAAAAGTGGAATAGGAAGATGGTTTAAAGAACCTCGGTTCCTTGTTCTATATGAAAGGCAGTCTTCTTTAGACTTTAGTTGCTTCTACAGGAGCCGCAGCCTTGCTGGCGACAATTTGTTCAAAGAGATCTCTTATTTTCAACCCAACAATGGTTTGGAAGAGACCTGTTCCATTGTTACTGCCAGGGAAATCAGCATGCTTCAACATTTGTTGGGTGACTTCCCCATAGAACTTGGTAGATATGTTGCTTAGATGGCTTTCGACGTAAATGAGCTCATCTAATCTGTCGAATTGCCCATCCATCTCCAGAACAGACACCTAAGATGAACACAAAACATAAAAAAATTTATTAGTCTCACTTAAGAATAATTCCTCTAACAAAGAAAGATCAAATAACTCAATCTTTTTTTTTCTGAAGATGCAACTCAAAATGGTTCAGAAGCAATTTACAAGGGGCACCATATAGAATCCTAAGATTCATACCCACAAAGAAAAGAAATGGCTGGTAGAATAACTGTGCAACAATTCAAGGCAGTTAAGATTGAATGAAAATTTCCACGCTAACCATTCTGAAAGACTTAAAACCATAAAGTTATATTTATCTTGAAGTTTATATAATTTTATTTCAAACTTGTCCCTCTAACATTAAATCTGAAGTCTGTAATGCTTAAAACTAACCCAAGAATATCTGGTTGTTGGACAGTACCATGTTTAGAAGGTTTAAAACAATTACCTCATGGCTGAAATAAGTTTCAGGGCCATAAAAGAATTTGATGCCAGGGTATGAGCAAGTAAGTTTCCTTCCACAGGGTATCCATGAGATAGTGGAGCCTTCATCAAACAGATAAACTGGGCTGAAAAATTTCGTTCCTTCTTTCATTATCAACTTAACTCTCAAAACCTTTCCTTCATTATCGCCTGGAATCAGCTGAGTTGGTAGCACTTCAATCACTGCATCAGCATATTGCTTTTGTGGATCTGCACCAATTACAATAACCGAAAACATAATAAATTGAGCCCCCCGTAAATTGTTTACCCAAAATGTACATGAATTGCATTAAGGCAACATAGAGATTTTACCAATATAAGCATCAAAATCTGGCTTTCGAGCTTCAATGCTAGCCTTGATGCTCTCCAGACTGTGTCCACGCTCTGCCATGTCCCTCTGCAAGGATTGTAGCATTGTCGGATCACATGATTTAGCAAATTCATTTCATGTGTAAAACATTAAAATTACCTGAATTTTCCATGCAAATTTAACCTCATTGCTAATGTCCAAGTAGATACTGAAGTCCAAGAGGTCTCTCACACGTTGATCAAACCTACACGTTTTTGCCAAAAATCAAGTTAAAATGCATTATGCATGCAACCTTTAACCAATTGTGATAATTTAGGTAAATAAATAAATGAAAACAGAAACAAGAAAAAAGGCAATTAATTCAAGCTTGGGAACTAAGACAAAGCTATATATTTTTTCCTTAAATTTGAACTTTAGCTACTTGGAATTGGTTTGAAGACGGAAGAAAAGCATCTTAATTCTTCTTCCCTGGTCATGGTAATTTACACGAAGCATATTCAGAGACTAACGAATATAAATAGAATGGGCCAAAATCTTACAGAAGCCCAACTAGGAAAAGATCACAAACACAACATTTACAGTACCATCACAGATTTCTCAGCCATTCAATTAATATCACAATTATCTGAAATACAATTTACGCACATAATTTCAGCGATCGAAGTTAAAACCAGTTAATCAAAATATTCAATTCAGATGCATGGAATCTTTAGTTCAGTTCACTTACATTGGATGCAAACCTTCAATGACAAGAATCTTTGGAGGTTTGATGAGCTCAGGAGGATCCAAGAGACCAGTGACATGATTATAAATAGGCTTTTCAACAGCAACGCCCTCCTTCAAAGCTTTAACTTGCTCATACATGAGATCGAAATTGTTGGCTCGAGGGTCAAGAGCCGTGACGCCCTTCTCTTTTCTTCCAGTTCTATCAAGAGAATGATAATCATCTAAACAAATGACAGTGGTGGTGTCACTGATGAGCGTGTTAGAGTCGGGGTTGCCGCCCTTCGGTGGCTCAGCTGCTCCGCCAAAAACACTCGTTAACCTCCTCATGAAGGTGCTCTTTCCACAGCCAGAGTCGGCAGCCAGTCCGATTACAACCGTCTCTGAACCACCGGCTGCGCATGTGATAACGCACGTGTTACGTCCACCTCTCTTGCTGCCACTTCTCTTGCTGCTACCGAACAAAACCAGTTGCTTTTGGTAAAAACTCAAGTGGGTTTTTGTTGTTGATGGTGTGTAGATTGAGCATGCTGAATTCAAAGATTGTGCCGTGTACACTGTACAAATGGCCATTTTTTCTCTTTTTTTCTAGTTCTCTAAAGGAGATGGTGCAATTTTGCAAATGGGATCAGGAAATGGAACTCTTTTAGCTGTAATTCAACATAATAAGAAATGCTTTTGGATTCTTCCCCAGGGAAAATTTGGAACACAAGTAAGAGGAGGAAAAGGGTGGATGACAGAAAACAGATGGCAGTCTGTTTGAATGAGAAGAGTTTTCTCTTGTGATGGAAGGCTGATGTGTTATTTGTGTATGGGTTTCTATGACTACCCCTTGATTTGGACAAATTTGGAGGTGACATTATGGAGGAAGGAGGGACATGGGAGAATTTGAATGAATAGTAGAGGGGTGAAATGATAATTTCATATGAATAGAAAAGACATAATTGTAATATTAATAATGAAAAAGATTGAATTATTGATGAGGCGATGGATGGCATTGTGATAGACAAAGGGATGGAGAAACTTGGCTGGGATTCGTTGGGGTTTGGATATCAGGGAGGACACGTGGTGGGAGGATGATGGCTGGTTAAGGATGAGGAGCTTAGGGTGAGGAGTGGAGTGGAGTGGAGTGGAGAAGGTATGGAGTGTAGCCGCCTGTGGTTTTCATTTCAGTCCAAATGGCTACTTTGTTTTGGGAACCAATAGAATATTGGAATCTTATGATACTTCGAATTAAGGTTGGATTTTTAATTTTAAGTATTAATTTGATTTGATAACAAAAATAAAACGAGGTCAAACTTGAGTTCTGTAACATGTAGAAACCGGCCCCTAGATTAATTCACAAACTCTGGTATTTCAAAAATTGATGGTGAGGTACCACTACATATATTATTATTATATTCTATAAAAAGCTGGGGATTTGGTAATGCACACTGAAAACTACGTCCCAGTCGCTGGGCTGATAATAATTGAATTTCCGTTTGGCCCAACATACCTGAAATTTAAATATTATTATTCTGACTTTGAAGAAGGTTCGTGTTGTCTTGTTTTACCCTTTGATATTGCGATCTTACCTGAAATTTAGAACCAGCCGCAGGAGGGGACTGGGGACGCAGTTTTCCTAACATTAAGTAATCATACTTGGCAAGACTAGGCAATTTTCTAACGAACAAGTTATTTATGAGCGACGGTTGGAATTCCAAGTCACGTGACCATCCTGATCTTTTCAAGTGAATCAGGAATTTAGATGATTGACCAAAAAAAAAATCACACTATTAATGAATTTGGAATTCTATTAAATCAGAGCTCTACTGCTCTTTTAATTATGAGAGAATAATGGGTTAGTTTAGATAGATGACGAGAAAAAATTCTTCTCCTTTTTTTATTAATAATAATAATATTATTATTATTATTATTATTATTATTATCAAATAATTAAATATTACTTGTGTAATTTTTAATTATAATATCCATATATCAGTATAGAAAACCCACTCAAGTTCAGCTTTCATGCCAGGATTTATTGAATTTTAGTTCAGAGGATTCCGAAGTATTATTCTAGTTTTAGGCGGTCGATGCTAGTATTTAATATACATGAGCCTTTGCTGTTGTTTGATGGGTGGAAATGACTTTGCGAAAAGAGTCGGCAACTTTTGAGGTGACCGAATGTGCATGATTTCAGCAAGTTCATTGCCTCTGGTTTGGGGCTCAAAACAATTTGCCAAGCGCCTAGTCTAATATCAGCTTCTAGTTTATATTTTGGTTCACGTCAACCTTTAAAAAGCAGGCTGTCCGCTGCTTTCTAAAAATCCAATTCTCCTAACCACGTTTCCTCATCAATAAAAATGGTGGCAGTCTTGTTTCCCAAAATCCAACTCATGGAACCACAATTTTCCATCAGTAAAAATCTTATTATAATACCCGTTAGTGCGGTGCTAAGCGATCACGAGCAAGCCGCAAACACTGGAACAACAGATTAGAAGCTTGTTATGAAATAAGAAACTGTAATTTTTGGTAATGTCATGTCTGTCAGAAAGTTGTAATGCATATGACGCAACCAGCTACAGCCAACCAAGCGCGTTGGATCACGTTATTCAATGAATAAAATCGAAACGTTATTTTCAACAGATACATTGTTTTCTGTTAATTTTGCTTACCAAGGCCCAAAACAATTACACCCAGATTCAATCTAAACTTGTTTAAACTTAGACTTCAAGTTTAAGAGGCATTTGATTCTTAAGACTGATAAGCTTTAAAAAATTCAATTTGAATAAATTTAAATAATATCATTTTACCCAATACACATCAAAAATTTCGTATTGATAACTTACTTTAAAATTTCGTTAAAAGATTTGTTAATAAATCATTAATAACTCAGGTTAAGAAACTCATTAAAAAGTTCGGTTCAGCTCATCAAGTTTCTAGCTCTTATCCACCACACTTGTCAAGCTTGAACTCAAGCTCAAACTTGGCTCCTTATAAACCGAATTAAATTTGATCTTAATTCGACTCATCCATCCCTAATAACAAACAGGGTACCACTTCAGAAATCCAATCTACCTTCTCAGAATTTGGCGCTCACATAAATCAATAAGAAAAACAAGATAATACTGCTACTATATATCATACATGCAAATAAGACCAAGAGTACCTAAAACATTTTGACAAACTTATTATATCAACTTGTACAAATCTTAAACTAGAAAAGGAAAGAAAAAAACCCATATAATCAGCCGAATAATGAAATGCACATAATCAAAGGTAGAAGCACATACTGAACAAGCCTCTCTCCCCGTCACTGCAATTTTGAATTGAAAATAACCAAAATCATATCTCACTTGTTCCCCCGGAAAAACATGTAAATTTTCTGCAAAACCCAAAAATCAAGAAAAATTCACCAAGGAATATAAAGATCAACAAAGTAAAATAATAAGCACTAGAAATCACCCAGCATATAACGATACTGTCTACTCAAGCATAAATTTAAGTTAATATTATATTATTTCTTATAAGAACTACAAAAAATGTATTAATGATAATAGCCACAGTATGTCATCCATGCAGTATAACTCATTCTAGTTTTCTCAACCTACACAAAATTAACCCGGATATGCTTCTGAAATGAAATGAATAAAGACAAAGAAAATCTTCAAACTCAGCAACATTTTATCCTTTTTTCCTTGTCTCCTAGTATAAAAGATTAACAAATATTTGCTAACTCTCTTCAACCATTGTTTGACCTTTAATGCTGGTAAACCATAACATCAAATCAACAAAATTCATCTGATACCAACATTTATATATCCTAAGGGTGTGAACTTGTATTAAAGCTAATATTTCTGGCCAGTAAGTAGCAAAAAAAACCCAACAGGGGACAGAGAGAAGGCTAAAGTAATACAGAAAATTGCCAAGGAATATGTGCACAGTAATCATACTGTCTCTCCTCTAATATGTGAGAAAACAGCCAAAAAATAAACGAAAAACAGGAGGGAAAAGAGTGCGAGCTGAAATAAGTAATGTAGAAGTTGCCAAGAATAGTGTCCAGAGTGTGATTATATAGTATCTCTTCTAACATAAGGGACTGACAAGGAATTCTTGCATCCAACAAAAGAGTCAAGAGGGGAATATTATAATAAGAGTACAGATTGGGTGGAGACACCATTTAACTCTAATCTCTTATTGTTACAGGATTTAATCTGTTTTCTCCAGGACAACTTAAAATATACTAACATGTTCCTTCAAATCAGTTCTTTCTTACACTACTCTTCCATCATAATTTTTAACAATCAAACCAAGATAACCAAGAGACAGGAATCTACCAACCAACTTTCTGCTAGTTTTATTTTGTAAAAAAGATACACTTGCATATTCTATGTCATGCTCATTGTATACAAACTAATTCAAAAGCAAATCTTTACACTTCTAATCAAATAATCCATCTTGTTATCAGCATCAACTAAAAGCCAAATAGATTTGTATGGCTAAAAACCAGCTAACTTGTTTTCTCTTACCTGAATGACCCAGAGGCTCAGAAGTGACTCTAAGCAAAACAGGCCAAATCCAACAAAGTAGAAAATCTGCATTAAGAACAACACAGTTATTAGTTAAGCCAAACAATAAATAAAATCTCAATAAAAAGCTAAATTCTTTTTTCCTATCAATCACACCATCTTAAATCCTCAGCTAAGAAAGCAAATCTAAGAAGTCACCATCTATTGAAATCATCCCATATCATACACTTACAAAATCTACATGTCCTTAATGCATCAAAAAATCTAAATTCCTTATTCAAGATGAAAAGTATCAACACAAGCATTATACAAAAATGAGTATCATTTCAATAACACCATATGTTTTTCTAAGAGAAAATTATTTTTAAGGTTTAGCATCTAAAATCCAAATGGGTCAAATCCAGGAGAAATCAGAAGCAATAATAATGGGAAAAAGCATCCCACAACAATAACATATAAGAAATCCACAGAAAGTTCGCTCTTTCATTCACGTATGACTAGTTCTTCATGTTCAAATACATTTTACAAACACGTTGGAAGTTAATGACCAAAGTACTTATCAGCCTAACCTATACACTTGACCAAGGTTCTTATTGTCTTTTTAATAAAGAAATTGAGGTTATAAACCTACCTAGTTTACTTCTTTACTTCCAAGGCTTCAACAGAAAAATTAGAAAAAGGAAGAATACATAATCTAAAGGCCACAGTAAATTGCCAATAGAAGAAATGAAAAGCTTAATCATACAACTTACCCCAGCCAAAACGCTGTCAGAGATGACATCAATTGCTGCCAGAATGCCCCTGTAATAAAAATCAATGGAATAAAAAATTAGTTCAACACAAAATACTTGATAATATGGTAAAGAAAACACCCAACTATAGTCTCTAAACCCAAACTTGTCATTCAAAAAGCAAATAAGAGGTATTTGCACGAAATTTGGACCAAAGCATAAATCTTCATAAGGCAAGCAATAATATGACAACACTAACCAAATAGTACCAAGGTCTTATGTTATACACGATATAGATGAAGTATCTTTTTCATACAAGAGATTTTGCACCAGCTAATGTAATCAGCTGGTTAGCAACCTTGGGTTAATACTAATGCACTTGACTTGATAGTAGTCTATGCCTCCAATTACAGCCAAAGTGCAGGTAAAATATTTGGTTATGCTTCTAAGAGAAGATAACCGAAAGAGTACCAAACTAGAACAATACACAAGATTTATATGGTGAGAAATCACCTTTTCATTCTTAAATTTTTAAAAGTCAAGCTACTTACGTCAATGACTTCCCATGAAAGACAACAGGAGGAGCGATAGCAGCAAATATGCAAAACAAGATGTGGATCTGAATGATAAAATTCAAGCTATTAGAGAGTTGAAAAGAGACTAATTAAAGGAAGATGTCTCAGACATCAATGTTGATTAATAGAACTCACCATGTAGAACATGAAAAACCAACCAAACTTCAATGCACTATCTGTCCTGCAATTTCATAGACAAAAAGCCAATTTAAACATGTATCAGTTGGTTGAACTACTAGTATTTCATTCTAACCATATCATTTTCAAAGTTCATATGCATCCTGTCCAAGCATATATAATTTAGCCATTGCTGACACCATCATGAAAAACACACTATACACAAGAAATCAATCAATATAACAAAAATAAAAATAAAAGCTTAAAGTTGTAATCTGGAAAATGCAAAACAATATCTGGAGGAAAGAAAAAGAACATAAATCCAAGGAGTCAACAAATTATCAATCAAATAAATTGTCAAGAAAAGCTACATTTCCTTTCATATTCATGTAGACCTTACAAATAAAATATTAATTTAAAACCAAAACCAACTGTTAAGAATTACACATACTAGAAAAATTACATTCTTTCAGCAGCCCCCATGAATTTTGCATCATCTCAATATTATGGATTCTAAGATGAGATAAGTCCATCAATCAAATTTTATTATCCATGCTGAAACTAGGACAAAAGAACTAATGATAGTGGCTATTCATCAGCAAGACTGAAAAGTATCAATACTTCACCCTTGTAAAGGGATTGATTTCAATCAGTACTCCTACCATTCTTCTTATACTCAAAGAGGATGCTTGTGATTTTAAAGATAACACTGGATAAATCTTGGTTGAAATATTTTTTGCTCTGACTCATGTTCTTTATTTATCCATTCAATGACGCTTAATAATTATGTAAGAAGCTATATCTGTAGCGTCTTCACCTCACTGCACCAGTGCTGACTCTCAATTCATTTCCTCTAACATAATTTGATAAAATGGACATCTAAAAAAGTACAATTTTTGTAAATGAAACAATGGAGAAACTTCTTCTAGTATACAGTTGTATTTTTACTTTCCCATGTTAGATGCTGATGACTCTAAGTTAGCTAAGATTACAAAAATTTTAGTTTTTCTAAAAATTTCCACATGGTTATTGAATGTTTATCTAAAATACCAGAAGTGAAAAGCCATTCATGCACCAGAAATGGAAGCAATTGATCAGCCAATGTGTACCAATATTTAATGTAGTCTATACTTTCATCAACATAAAAAAGAACAAATACATCATAGCAAGAGTGCAAACGTAAGCAACTTATATAAACTACATTAAGTCAAGCATCATCTCCAGTTAATAGGAAAAATTTTTATTATAAATTAAAACAAATAATTATCAATGCTCTATCATCTAAGTACTAACAATAAGGCAAACATGGAAATTCAGCCAATCAGTCAAACTTTGCTCGCAAACCATACCACTACAATGTCAAATTGCATCTAAGTGAATATATTTCCATCAGTGCAAGAATAATATTTTTTTCATTGCGTAGCCATATAATATTACTTGATAAAATTTAGATTAGATTAATAGAACATAGCCTTACTTACCTCATTGCTCTATAAAGAGGCCTGTACCAAAGAACATACGAAAGGGGGCATCCAAGAAGAGCATAGATGGTTGCAAGGAAAAAAATTTTGACACCTGTAAGTTATTAAACTTGTCAAAATTTGGAAACCAGGACAAAAGGCACCAGTAATCTCATCAAAAAATTATATAATAGCAGAGTTAGGTCATAATCAAATCCTTAACACATGCAATTGTTATTGAAAGAAAAAGCTTACCCCCGCCTTTAATCCAACAGACAATCACTGCAACAACGTTGAATACAAGGCAAAGAACTATACCTGCAATAGTAAAATCAAAGCATGTAAGGTAGCTTTATGGCACTCAGCAACCAGATGAGAAACAAGAAAAAGGAAAGCAAAGATATAAACAAGAAGAAAATGCTGTTACAGAAAGCTCCTTATGTGAAACAACACTATCCTATAAATAGAGAAGGAAAATAAAATGGTAATTTGTCAGAAAAAATTTTCAAAATATGTCCATAAATATTAAACATACTAAGAATATGAACTAACTCAAAACTCAATCAGAAATTAAAAATTAAGTTCTAACCGCTGCCCACTTCACTCTCTCTCTATCTCTTCTCGTTTGTCTTCATAACATTATTAAGATAAGAAGCAATTTTACCATTCCTCATTTGTTGATATTAGCACCAAGATTGGTTAATACATGTGAAAACACACCTTAAACTGAAAGCTGCAGTATCCATTGTAAAATTTTCACAAACAGATGAAAGATTTCTAAGGTATTAACACAAGTTTCAGAAGAATATATATAGATAGAGAGAGAGAGAGAGCGAGAGAGAGAGAGGGAGAATTTAAAGCCCCATACCTAACCAACTTAAAAAAGCAAGATACTGCAGCCTCTGAGCATGAACTGGTATCTCTTTAGAAATATCATGATGAATAATTGGAAAAAATGGTGGCCAATTTCTATCATCTGTGGGGATATCACCCGCTGAAATGCAACATAAAAAAAAAAACTAAAATAATGCGAAATAAACAGAAAGCAGACAAAAGAAAAATTACAAAGTGAAAACATAACAAGTTGTGGCCTCAATTGCTAACCTTTAGAAACAGCTTCCTCTCTCCGTTTTATTTCCTAAATAAATACAAAAAACTCTACATTTTAATATACATATATATTATGCAGTAAAGCCAATAAGTAATGGGCTATAGAACCTTCAATGAATTAAATATTAGATAATAGAAATGTAAAATTAACCTTTTCCTTCTTTTTAAGCTCAGCTTCCCATGATGCAAGCTCTTTCTCTCTTTTCTTAGAATCCTGCATCAAAATAGATATAAGAAACCCCAGTGCATCTGGAAAACAAAACATTTACGAACTACCACAATTAAAACAGTTACACTGATATTATCGAGCGGAATATCAACTGTGGCATCGTATTTCTGCCCGAATCCCACAGGTTCAGAAGCCAAATGAGGAATTTGTGACCTCGATCCAGGAGCAGCCGCACCGTTCTGCAAAGTAACACAATGAAACACACTAAATAACTGAATAAATAAAAATCACCCAAACAGATGTCATTGAAAGATTGAACTAGAAACGAAATATATATCCCCGTGAATCTAGAAAAAAAAAAAGAAGAAGAAGAAGCCGTAAATCTAGAAGAAAATACGAATCGAAAGGCAAGGGCAAAAATGAATATACAGAGAAGTTAATACCGAAAACGGATTGACTACTTCTTCTTCATCGAAGGGATTGGGATCGTGGTAGCGATTCATAGCGAGAAAAGTCTCCGATCCCTAAATTGTGCACTTGAATTTGCCGAATCTTGCTTCAGGAGCTCAACTCACCGCTTTAATCTTCGCTTGCCTGGACCGCGGGATGGGAAAGTGAGGTGGATGTATTCAACCTTTTTTCTGGATTTGCCACTAGCATTTTAAATAATTACGTTTTTACCTGGCAGTTGGAGTGCCTCGTTGCCATAGTCTTACGCATCGTTGAAGAGATGTACCTAATCGGTAATTTACTAGCTGTGAATAAGTTTATTATTACAGCCAAGCCACCCAACGTTTTCTTAAATTACAAATTATATCCAAGAAGTTTTAAACAACCAAATACATGCCCCTACGCTTTAAAAAAATCAACATGACAACAACAAAAATAAATATATAAAATAATATTAAAATAATAATAATAATAATAAATTTTAAATATTGATAAAATTTTAAAAATATAAAAATAAAATAAAATTTTTTAAAAAGCTATCACTGTCACTAATAACAATAGTCGTTATTAATCTAAATAGGTGCTTGAAAATGGTCATTGGTTCCATTGACAATAAAATCTGATTGTTTCGATAATAGAAAAGATTAAATCTAGTGGAGGCAATTAAAAAATGTCAAAAATGGCTGACATACTTAAAACCAATCATTTTCGATCATTCTATATAGTGAATGTTGCTAGATTTAATTATTTTCATCATTGAAACAACCAAATCTAATAGTCAAAAAGATTAAATAGTTATTTTCAACTATCTAATTAAGTTAATAGTAACGACCATCATCGATAATATTATCGATAACGATGACTGTTTTTTTTAAATTTTTATTAATTATTAATTTATTATTATTGTTTTAATATTATATTAATATTATTTTATTTTTTTAATTATTTTTATAAAAAATAAAATTTATTAATTTTTAAATTTTTATTCAAAAAAATAAAAACACTCTTCTCGTATTGATTAATGTACAGGTCTTCGGCCTTTTGAAACTCTTGGGTGGGATTAAGGAAACCTTGGGTGGGAGAACAGAGTTTGGCCTATTATTCGTGTAATGTTATTTACCGTCAGATTAATTAGACATTTGACACGTCAACCCAATTTGCTTTTGCATTGTAGAAGTAGCACCAAGTTACTGTATCATGTCTGTAATGTTAGACACGTTCGTAATTTGCTTTGCTATTATAAAAACTTAGTTTATAACCTAGATCTAGATCTATGATTATGATAGCTTTGAAAGGAAAAGAAAACGATTCAATACTTAAAAATCAGCATAATGCTGAGTTAAAACCTTAGGGACAACAATTCAACAAGCCTCGAATGATGCCAAATTTTCCCATTGGTGTAAATGGGAAACCCGATGCTTTTGCATTCTGGAAAGCTTCGCACCAGCAAGCTGTACGTGCATGCCTCCCCCAAATAATTAGAAATTCTTATTGCCCTCATCGACATCTCTTAGGCTTCAATACTAGAAGAAGAGTTTTCATCTTGTGGGCTAACTGAATCTAACATGGCAGAAACCACTAGCGATCGCGACGTTGAATCGTTATCGAAGTCCACTGAAGAAGTACTGCCTGATGTGCATAATACTTGTGCGAAAATAGAGAAGGCTGGAGACGCTTACAGGGTTTATGGGGGGCTGGTGGATAGGCCTTCTAAAGGAGAAATCTGGGGTTGGTATTTGTACAGTTTGTGCTCATACTTTGTTCTCACAACTCTGCTGCCCGTCATCTTCCCTATCATCATGGGTTATATTGTTAAGCCGGAAGAGCCTGGTCAGGGATGGGGCAAGACTCGCAGGGGCTTTGTTTGTGGACTTGATGAAATGGACGTGTGAGCTTTCTGTTATTAATAATTTTCTAACCTCTCGTTTTGTCTGAACATTCTTGTCATGAGTTTGAATGATTAATTTCAGGTACGAGAGACTAGTCCAACGGACAATCTCTGTAAGCAATATGAATTTCTCCCCTATGGAATGGACTTCAATCTCTTGGTTTATTGGGTTACTTTTGGCGACGCCCTTTGTGGGTTTAATTTCAACTCATCTTGATCACGGCCAGAACCAGC
This sequence comes from Anacardium occidentale, assembly GCA_026122585.1. NCBI lineage: Eukaryota > Viridiplantae > Streptophyta > Magnoliopsida > Sapindales > Anacardiaceae > Anacardium > Anacardium occidentale. Next base: position 201,413 of record JAJEJH010000281.1, read on the forward strand.
AGCTCGTTGCTGCAGCTGCAACAGCCGTTGGCGCTCTCTTTTGTCTTCCTGTAGGTTTCTTTAAAACCGTTTGGACTTTTCCATTGTATATTGCGCCGGTTGTTGCAGCTTACATTATTGCAGCCGCCTCCCACACACGCCAGTTTGGTCTTCTGGTTCGTGGCATCACCGGACCAACACTTCAATCAAGTCAATTCCCACAAAGAAGAATCATCTCTGGGTGGTTCTCACTATACGCCACAGCTGCCGGCTGCTTAGGCTCCGCCATTATATCCGCATTCGCTTACCATATGATTAAAAGCAAAGAGATAGTCACCAGTCTCTGGGTAGTCTCCATCTTCAGTGGCCTCATCTGGCTCATTGGATTGTCTCATGTCATCTCAGTAAGGCCAGGGACAACTCCCTCCTCCCTTGTTCCCAAATTATATTTTCTCACCTTATTCAAGTATCCTCACGCCATTGGAAGCCTGATTGTAGTGTTCATTTCTTCATTTACAACAACGTGCATTTTCATCGGAGGTACTCTTTTTCTAGTAGGCCAGTTGTGCCTTAAACCCGTATTTGTACTGTATTTCTGGCTAGTTTACTTCATTTTCCCATCAATTTCTCTGCCTCTACTGCAACCACTGCAACATATCATCAAAGCCAATGCCGTCAAAATGCAAGTGTTGGGTTTCATCTTAGCGTTAATCACTTCAGGAGCGGGATACTGTTTCCGGAACCACAATTGGGAAAATCAACATATACTGCTTTTTGCCGCAATGCAAAGCACTTCAACTGGGCTTCTACATGCATTTGGGAGAGTTTTGTTGTTAGACTGTTCACCGAGAGGTAAAGAAGGCGCATTCTCCATATGGCTATCTTGGGTAAAAGCTATTGGTACTTGTGCAGGATTTACAGTGGCATCAGCTGTTCCTGGAGACGTTTATACTTGTTTCAGAGTCACTTTCTGCACGGCTGTCATCGGAATACTTGTTCTGATTTTCGGGAACATCAGTGATCTTGGAGGAGCCAAAGCTGCAGGACTTTTGCGTGAAGACAGTGAGAGGGGATCACCGGTGAGTGGTTTGGATACTAGCATTATAATACAGGAAAATAAGGAAGAAGTGAATTGATTATGCTGTTTCAAGTTACTGTTTGCAAATAATCTGAGCCATTTATATTCATGTGGATGTTACTGTTTGTCGATGTAATATGGTGCTGATAGATAAATAATCATTCTTTTGTTTGCTCATCCTACAATATTTTGTTTTAAAAATCGAAATCCTTTTTATTGTTTGAAAAAAATAAAAAATAAAAAGCCCTATCCATTGGCACTATTCGCCGCTGGCATTAGAAAAAGAATCATAATGCTCACCAGAAGGTATAATTTTCTTTTTCTTTTTCTTTTTCTTTTTTTTTCTATTATTCGTTTATATTTTAGTTTTGATATACGCTTAGGGACTCTTCATATGGTAATCACTGTAGGATCCATCTAGCTCCATTTGGTGGAGAGGGGTTGGTGTTTTTAATTGGTCATTTGTTTGGTGTCAATGGAAACTGCTAGATATGGAGCCTCATCTAAGCTAAGGGAGCAAATTGTTTGAAAATAAATGGGTCCTTAAAAGAGAATTTTCATACATTCTTGTTTAGTTTTATCTTCTCTCCTCAACCTCCAGTTATTCCCTTCTACATCAGGGCCTCCTATTAAAGTCTAATTGAATACAAACATGACTTGGCCTACAAGAGAGTGCGTTCTTAAAATTTGATACATGGTCATGCGTTTGAAACTCCCACAATCATGCATCTTTGCTTCTTAATGCATGGATGTTTTACATAACTCAACCAAATTATATATTTCTTTTATAAGATATAAGCAGTTATGTGGTTTAATCACGCACAATTATGCATCAATCAAAACTTACAAAACTAAAACCCTTTGATCATACTTTGTCATAATTATTTCATGCAAAAATCGATTAGATATTTTAACATGTATTTTTTATTAATAAAAAGCACACAAAGGTCTAACAATCTCCTCATTTTTTATTTGATGAAAAAATTTATGTTAAAATACATTTTAAGCATAATAACACAATTATAAAAAAAAAATCAACAATTTCAACAAATTATAAAAAAAAAATCAAAAATCATTTCATTTTAACATACCATAATATTTTCCTCTTATTGAACCCTTGATGTTTTGATGATGATAAAAATATGATTAAGTTGTTAATTAATGATAACAATGTGCATAAAGTAATTCATGACCAAAGAAAGGAGAAAAATTTTATTTTTGTAGGATATAGGTCTCGCACGACCGTGTGCTATTGAAGCATGACCGTGTTTGACCAAACGGGTCCTCATGTGTCCAAAACACGGGACCATACGCCTGACCATGCAAGGTTTGTAAAAATCTGAAGGAAATTTTCAGAACCAACACAGGCGTGCGTTCATAATGCACGACCGTGTGCATGCACAACACGGTCAACGTACTATCAGTCCAACCGTGCAACGCAACCGTGTGTAGTCAAAGATTTCAAAAGTCAAGGACACGACCGTGCGCATTTGTAGCACGACCGTGTGCGTAATTCCTGAAGAACACGGGATATCAAGTCTTGTAAATGAAGCCGTGTATCGAGTCAAAGCAAGGCAGTCACCACACGATCGTGCACATGCAATACGCACGACCGTGCGTGATGACAAGTGAACAGCACTACCAAGGAGATCGTGCAAGGTTGATCGTGCAGAAGCATAAAGACACATATCCAACACACGACCATGCAGATATGGCACACGACCGTGCGCTAGCATAAAATTACTCGTGTGTTGTCAGTGTGCTCATCGTGTAGCCAAGTCGTGTGAGCTTCTGGATTTTTTGGACAAAATCATGAAGGATCGAAGCACGATCGTGCATCAAGGCCACACGACCATGAAGGGTTGAAGCACGACCGTGCATCAAGGGCACATGACCGTGCATCATTGGTGCTAAGCTTTTATTTCGACCGTTGGAATCTGATCGAGGTAATAAATGCAGTAAGTACGACCGTACACTCGAAGAGCATGACCGTGCGCTTGAAAATTTATTGCAGAGCATACTTTTTCAACCACCTCAACGGATACAAAGCTAGAAAAACGGCTTCTTGCTATTCTAAGCAATAAATGAAGTATAAAAGGAGACTCATTTGAAGTGAAGAAGGTTATCGAAACGTATTGCAAAGATTCAAGTCATCTACTTCACTCTTTGATTACTCATTTTTCTCTCTCTAAGCTTATACACTCATACACTTGAGAGATTTGTACTTAATAGTTGATTCTCAGTCTATTCAGAGGCAAAAACAATCACCTTATTCATAATCATTTCTTCTGTAAAAAGGACGAAATTCCCTTATGGAAAAAACTATTGTATCTTCGGGTTTTGAAGATAGTGGAAACTTCAATCGGGTTTGATAAGCTCCGAACCTCTATAAATTTGGCTGAGCAATTTCTAAACTCTCACTCTTTTTATTGTGCATTGTTATTATTATTATTATTGTTGTGATTATTGCTTTAAAATTTTAAATAATCCTATTCACCCCCCCCCCCCTCTAGTATTATTTCTCTAGTTATTAAGGGTTTTCACCTCTTTTTTGTTATAAATAAAAAAAGGCATGTTAAAATGTTTTCATTTAAGTACAAAAAATTTTCTCCCCCTCGTTGAAATAATTTCATTAAATAAGGCACAACTTAAATTCTCCCCATTTCAAAACTCATTTAACTCCCCTTTTTTGAAATACTAAAATAAATGAAATCTCCCCCTTGCTTAACCAATTTAAGACAAGAATTCTCCTTCTCACATTAGCATATAGTAAATACACAAAGAGCATTCAAACATATCATTTCCTATCCTTTTTGTATGGATATTTTCAATAAAATCAACATTTTCATGAATAACATATTATCATTAAAGCATTTAGGAGAAATATAGACAGAAAAGCTTAAAATTTGAAAATATAAAAAAGTTCCTACAAAAATTGTGTCAAGCATGGTCATACAAATAAGGTGCATGGTCGTGTGTTATTCAGGCACGGTCCCGTGACTGGGGAACTGATGCATACATGATTGTGCACACTAATTGCACGATCCTGTATGACTCATAAAACTTAGAATTTTGTAAAAAAAATTACAGTTTTAACGTAATAAGCATTTTCAAAACATTCAAAATTGATTTTTAATTATTTTAAATTATTGAAATTAACTTAAAAACATATTTCAAACATATGTAACATCAATCAAAATATAATTGACACATTTGGAATTAATTTTAAAAATTTTGGAGAATATAGGGAAATAAAACATTTCACGGACAAAATTTGATCAACACACAACAAATACACAAATTTTTCATGTTTTGACCATAGGGAAGAAACAATATGTGAATTTATGTCATTAGATATCAAAATAATCAAATTTGAATCAATCTGACTTAAATTCTAATTATGCACATGTTGTAACACAAGCACATGTTTACAACATACTTGTACTCAATTCAAACACTCAATCAAAGACAAGCAATCATATATTCAATTTCAACATTATCACAACATGGCATCATTCATCATCATCATCAATCAAGTATTAATATAAATAAGAATTTAAGCACTTACTTGAATTGATGAACTCTCTAAGCCTTGAATAGCCAATTTCTTCCTATTTTCTCCTTCTTCTCTTTTGGCTTCAATGGTTTCTCCGAATTAGCTGACATCCCTTTCAGTTTTTTACTTGTAAAAACATAAGGATGACCTCTCTCTCTTAATTTTTTTTTTAAATTGTCATTAAAAATATATTTTTGTAAGATTGAACCACCCTTTTTCTTCAAACATCAATTTTGGAAATAGAGCCATTCAATTTTAAATTAAATCTTAAACTCTTAAAATCGTTTGATTTTAAAGAACATAAGAGTCCAGACTTTGATACCAGCTGTTAAACCCCAAACACGAAATGACATATAACCTAGAAGAGGGTGAATAGGTTATATCAAAAACTTTCAGAACTTAGAAACTTTTTTCTAGTTATTGATCAACCAATCAAACAAAATAATTTATCAAACTAAATTAATCACAAGCCAAGCAAATAAGCAATATAAAGTATATAACTATAAAGCAAACAAAACATAAAGTAAAAAGAGGTAGTGATAGAAGTACTCAATTAATTTAGAGTGGTTTGGAGTTTATCCACATCTCTTACATCTACTATCTCAAACAACCTTGCTTAAAGATTTTTCTCCACTCTCTTTAACCCAAAGATACAGTAGTTTTTTATCCAACAAATTGTACTATTAGTATTGATAATAAAATATTACGCCTTTAATGTAGTTTTTCTAGGGATTTCACCCCAACACTAGTTTCCAGGGAATACGCCCTACATATGTTATTATATTTGCTTAGCCATTCCATCCCTAATCACATTTACTTCCCTAATCCAACTCCACTTCACAATTACTTCATTGCCCTTCCATGCTTTTACCATATTACCTTTACTATCCAATCCTAAACCCAAACACAAGGCAAAGCCCAAACAATTGTCCAAGCTTAATTATCTCTATAACCCAATTCCATGCCCTAACCCAAACAATTCGCCCAAGCCCAAGATCCTATTCAAAACACTATTTTTAATTCAAAAACATTGTTCACAGATTTTTGATGTCATTCTATTAATGTGTTTTCTTCCCACATTATATCCATGGCTAGTACAAGAACAAAGTTTGAGGACCAAATTCAAAATGTTAGAATTGACAAACATGGGAAATTTAATGATCTTAAGAGACTTATGAATGTATTATCAAAGCAAATTTCATAATTGGTCTAAGGTCAAGTAGAAGATAGTGATAGATGTTTGAAGATGGATATGCCCGAAGTTGAAAAGTTAGAGCCAAGAGAATTTTTCCATTGGTTGAAAGATTTTAAGATGATGTGTGAGCTCATGGAGTGGTTGAATGAGAAGAAGTTCATAGTTGTCATTGTAAAGCTTAAGGAGCATCATTCTTTATCTTTATAGTAGGAAAGGTTAGAAACAAAGAGATTGGGAAGAAAGTGAAATAATTAAATGTTAGGGGAAAATAAAGAAGTTAATGAAGAAACAATTTCTTCCAAGACATGCATTGATGGTGCCCAAAGAGTAAGAGACCACCAAGAAGTCAACTTGTCCAAGAATACTTCAATAGTAGCCAAACAAGAGAATGAGATTGGGCATGAAATTATCTTGCATGAAAGTGAAAGGGAGGCAAATGAAAAGGTTGATTCCATGGCAAAAATTGTAAAGAGACAATGTGTTGTGACTTGTGAGGTTCTTATTCCATTTGTGAAGGAGCAAAAAGATAATTCCAAAGTAGAACTTAAAAAGGCCCAAATTGATGAAAAGAATGATTCCAAGATAGAAAATGCAATAAAGCTTGATGATGAATCGAAGGAGCAACAGGTAATAGAACTTGGTGATAGGTCTAAAGAGGAACTTGAGAAGGCTTTGATGAATGAATTGAAAGTTTTGGATTTAAGGTCAAATCTTCTCTAATAAGTGGAGTATGATATGAATTCAAATATGAATTCAATTGTGATTTCAAAAACATCATCACCGATCCATATAAAAAAGAAATAAGATAGATACAACAATTAAGCACACAAGGTTTCTCTCAAAATGTATACAAAGTGAATCCTAGTGAGAGAAAGTGGAGAAGAGTTTAAAGAATAAAAGAATAAAAGTTTAAGGCCTAAGAGAATAAAAGAATAAAACTTTAAGGCCTAATTCTCTAACCTTTATGCACTCAAATCACTTCCAATTTATAGCAGATAAGAATTGTAACTGTTGAAATTGATTTAAGAGTCATTGAAAAAGTTTTGGGGGGACGTACAATCGTAGGGTTATGCAGCACGATCATGCTCTTATTAATGCTTGCTTTTCAATGGTTGAATTTCTCCTATTGTGCACATCTTGCACGGTCGTGTGCTCTACGCACACGATCATATGTCTTTAACTTTTTATTGCTTCAATATTACATAAACCGCACAGCTTTGTGTATGATATCGGTACGATTATCACACAGTCATGTTTTTCATTGAGCATAAGCGTGTGAACTTTTTTGGATGGGTGTGTACCCAATATAGTTTGTTGAACACGAGCACGATTAGGCCTATGCAAGAGTGCATCCTTAAAACTTGACATATAGTCATGTGCTCAAAACTCACACGGTCACGTGTTCTTACTTCTTCATACACAAACATTTTGTATGACTCAACGAAGTTATGGATTCCCTTTATGGGGCACACACGATCATGTAGCCTAGTCATGCATGGTTGTGTGCCAGACAAAACCTCCAAAATTAAAATTCTTTAGTCTTATTTTGTCATAATCATTTTATACAATGACTAGTTAGATATTTTAACATATATTTTTCATCAATAAAAAACACAAAGGGGTCTAACAAAATTATAGCTATATCTGTTTAGTGTCACTTAATATCTAGAATATGATAGATTTCAGATTTAACTTAAAACATCTTATAAATATATATTGCAAACATTATACTAAAATCATATTTATTTGAATCAAGAGTTTTACGTAACAACCTTAAATTTTTTCAATCGAATCTTCAAGTTCTTTCTATTGTGTTTTTTTGTTTAAGTGAAATATTCGTTTTTGTATGTAAAGAATAAACAAACTTTAAGTTAAAATGAATATATAAATTGACAAGATTAATAATTTTTCTTATAATATCATAGATTTGTATAAATTTAATTTTTTTTTTTTGAAAATTGTATAAATGAATTATTTTATTTGTATATTATAATTAATTTCTAATGTTTAAAGCCTATTTAATACAGAATTTATATTTTTTTATTCTATTAAAAAAAAAAAAAAAGGTGCATGTAGCTATAACTCTGGGCATTTTATTTAAGTGGTGATGTTCATCATTTTCTTTGTAAAAAGCTTTAATCAACTAGAGCATAGTCCCTCTATGCTTTAATCGGTTTTCTAGTTAAACCCTCTTTCTATGAAAAATGCCTTTCAGATTTGAAAGGTTAAAAAAATTACAAAATGCTTTGCCTATTTCTAATAGAATAATATTATACATACAAACATTTATTACTAATTTATTTATAAAAATTGATAAGATAACGTATGATTAAGTAGTTTTTATGAAAAGGCTCCCCCATCTGCATACTTTTTAATGTTTAAAAGTAACGTCACGTACCAATAACTGGCCTATATTCTAACAAGTTAATAATATTTTTGGGGCCAAGGAACTTATTCTTACCCTACTTTGAGGTGGCCATAAATCTTAGTCTCTAAGTTTTAAAAATCTTTAATCTTATTCTTAGACTAAATTTTAAATATTTTTTATAATTTTTTAAATAAAATAATTAAAATATTCATATAAAAAATAAAAGTTTAAATACAACTATAAAATAATTTTTAAATATAAAAATTTTCAAAAAATATTTAAAAATTTTTCAAAATTTTTAAATTTTGAAAAATTAAAGCAATCACCGCCGCTAATGCCGATGATGGTGGTGGCCCACAATGGAGTCAGGTGATTGTTTTTTGTCATTTGGTTTCTGGAGAAGACAAATCTGACCTCTCCATTCAGTGGAGGCAGCCAGATCTAATTACCTTTACCAGAAACAATAGCTATAAATGGCCAGTGGGGCCAACACTAACCATTTCCAGTCATTTTCGACTCATTTTTCTAACGGAGGTAGTCAGATCCTATTACCTTTGTCAATCTGACTGCCTTCATCAAACAAAGAAGCCAGATTTTATCTCTCTTAGAACCAGGTGGTCGAAAACGATCACCTGGTTCCATTATAGGCGGCCACCGCCGCCGGCATCAACAGCAGTGGCTGCTTTATTTTTTAAAATTTTAAAATTTTTTAAAATTTTATATTTATATAAATTTATTTTATTATTTTATAAAATTTTAATCTTAAAATGAGAAAAATACCCCTGAATTATTACTATTTATAGTTATATTTAATATTAAATTTGATTTAACGATAAAATATTGTATTTTTAAAACTTAGAGTGTCAGATTTTGTTCTCGTCTCAAACTATAGGTGGGAATAAGTCCTTTGGCCTATTTTGAAGATGAATGAATTATACAAATGCATTATTTAGTACCACAAAAATATTAGCCCAATCACTTGCATGTATTTGATAATTTATGCGGCATGCTATAATTGTACATAAGTCTGGAAATACAAGTAAAATAAATGACTAAAAGGAGCGAGAAGGGCCGGCCAGGCCTAGCCTAGGCACCCCCTTCTTTCGTCTGACACTTGAGGGATATGATCCCACAAAATGTTAGTCGTCCTGAGCCCGTGAACCATATAAAACCGTGCTGGGACTTCGGAGGAAGGCTCACGAGTCAGTCCGACACAATCAAATTAAAAGTAATTTTAAAAAAATAATAAATAATAAATATATACTAGTGGGTTGACTCACCAAAGGGCTCAAAAAAGTCTTGAGTTCTGACTTGAGCATTTTAATTTGGCTGCATAGTCCATACAATCTGCATTCAAACACAGATAGTATTAAATTAATTAATAAATCAAAACAAATTTAGTCATTATTTCCAGATTAATTAAATTTAGAACTTTCATGGACACCAGCAACTCTTCTTCAGCAGTTTGCTGGTTCAGCTTATATGTTTCTACAAATTTCCTAGATGAAAAAAAAAAAAAAAACCAAATAAATTTATTGAAAGATCATATTTGTCCTTCATTTGATGAAGAGGAATAAACATAGACGGAAGAATAATAAAAAAAAAAGATATTATATCCGTTAAATGAATTCTAAAAATGCTCTAAGTTTAATGCCTTAATTAGAAAATTAAGATATTATTAGATTTTATTCAAACTGAAAAAAAATCCCTCAGGCTCAAAATCTCGTTCCGCTTATCTTAAGATTATTGTCCCACCAAATTAAACGCCACAAAGGAAGAAAATTTCACCCTTTCCGACGACAAAATTCAAACCTTCAACTGTAAATCGATACTCAATACATACTTGAGCCGAGAGCAAGGGAATATCAAGCGGAAATACTGATTTTTGTGCCTGTGATTTGGTTGAAGTCTTGTTGATCTATTGAGAATGATGCGAAGATGGCCAGATAATTGGGGTCCTGCCGATGAAATGGCAGCTATAATTTTTATTTATTTATTTTTTTTTTTTTTTTGCCGAATTGTGGTGTTTCGAATAGATTTGATAAAAAAATTCAAGGTCTAATCAAGAAGATAGAGTTGATTTTCGGCTGATGCCTTCAAATTCTACCAAAAATCGACTTTCATTCGTAAGTTAAAATTAGCAAACTGCAGCGAAGGTTGACTTCATTTACTGTGACTGTGTTTATGGGTCAAATTAAATGGCCCATGGGTTTAAGACCCTTCCCATTTAGGAAGGAGATTTCCCAATTCAAACATATACAAAACTGTAATTAAGATAATTAAAATCTCTATAATAAAGATCGGGGTGAAGATAAGCATAGATCTCGACTTGTCATTTCTAGTTCATTCCCTTTTCAATCTATTTTCTAAATTTTTAAATATTAAATTATCTATTTTAATTATTACAAATATGTTTGCAGGTTTGAGAGTAAAGAAAAATTTTCTACAGAACGGGGATGAGACTAAGATTTCTTGTTATCCCTGTATTAGAGTATTCGATTTCTATCTATTTGGTTATCATCTTTACTTAATATACAGTGAATATGATATTAATTAACATTATCATTTTCTTAATGAGTTACAAAATTAACCATACATCTAATTTTTAAACCCATTTAAGTTAATCATTAATAAAATAAAACTACCCTTATATATAAACTTGATTTCCAATTGTTCTCTCTTGTGTCTTCTTTTCATTGTTACAAAGATTTTTTTTGTCATTTTGTTTGTCGTTTGTGAATATTTGAAGTGATTTTTTTGTCATTGATTTTGTAGGTGATGTCCTTAGAGAATGGATTAGATGAGTGTAAGTCAAGAAGGGCATTCTTATGTGTTAAAAGGAGTTGTGCTATCTTGTGGGAAACTTTCCAAAAATATGTGATGGAAACGTGAAATAAAAATCAAAACGGGATCAAAATACATATATATTCCTAAACAAATTTTTTTTCCTTTTTTTTTTTTTTTTTTTTTTTTTTGTGTGTGTATAAATCATTGTTTCTGTTCTCATGTATCTGGCCCTAACCCAGGGGTTATAGCGGACGATAGCTCTATATGCGAAACACGTACTGCCCCAATTAACCGTTCTGGTAATTCATCTGTTGTATTTGCCTAATGAAAGAAAAAGAGTGCACAAAAAGAAAGAAAAAATTCAACCCCCTCTCAGATAAGTGGTTTAAGATTTATGATTTAGATGATTTTGAACAGAAAAATAAATGTACCTGAATAAGAAAAGCCATATCAACCACCAATGTCCTGATCACACCAATTACAAGTCCCAAAACTCCATTAGCAACAGTAGATGAACCGATGTCAATGTCGACCTATCGAAATAATGTAAGCAATGTTAAACCAAATCAACAGTATCAAACAAGCATCTGCAGAAGAATTATACGAGTATTTACTTACTTCCAAGTACTTGGCACCACGAACGTAGCTGCAATCAACTGCTTTTCCCAATAAACAAGGGGTGCTTCCAACACTCTGGCGCACAATCCATGATCCCTGAATGATTCGGTTCAGAAAATCTAAGTACATGCGCACAACAAATCAATGGAAAAAGAAGAGGCAGAGTACATCTGTGTCCATGGTCCAAAGGTTTGCTCTAAAAGGTACCAAAATGGTTTATTAAGCCACACAGAATTTAGTATCCTAATACATGTACCTTAGGAACTGAAGGAATAAGCTTCAGTCTACTATTACGAAATTCATCATCACCATCAACGAACCGTTGCAGAAGGGACCCCGGTACTAATTCCCTTGTCACAAAATAAAATACCATACTGTAGTGCATTGAAGCAGGTACCTGCAGAAGTACTATGTTATAACCATTCAACCTCCCAATACAAAGAGGTTGAAACCTAGGACCTGTTAATGAAGCAAAACTTACTTGAAAATTAAAGACCACTGAGAAAAGCCCTTTTTCTGAAGCAACCTACACAAATTTAAAATAAGGTTCAGTTAAAAATAGATTCAAATGAAGAACTAGATATCAATCACTAAACCAAAAAAAAAAACTACACATCAATTACATCAATATATCTAACATTGACAATCAATTCCATCAATTTTTTTTTTTTTTTTTTGTCTCAAATCTTAACAAGTCTCAATCAGATATAAGTGTTAATAGGTTTCAAAGCTTAAGTCCAAGATTTGAGTTTAGTGAGATGTTTTTCCTTCCTCTTTTTTAACAAAAAAAATTATGAAGCAGTTTTCTTCATATGAATTCAAATCTTTTGACTAAATCTTTCACATATACCAATGAAAACATTACATAACACATAAATTTGTATTCAGTAATTACAAACATCTAGATACAAACGCATAGACAGAATCAAAACCAAATTGGTCAATAATACAAGACACCTATAACTTACTTGCTTTATTTATATTATTTTTAAGTAAAAAAAAATCAAGAATAGTTAGTGACACTTGACGCTAGACACAAATTGGCATGTTTGAAACAAGCTGGACACTTATGATCAAGTTCTTGCACCAAGATGCTGGCAATCATGTTTGGGTTGAGACACTTGGGATCCAATTTGAGATGGGTGGTCAATACCAGGGTCAAGTTAGTACACTCTCTGTTAGGCTTGGTTTGGGCATCTCGGATTGCATCCTATGCTAAGGTGCTGGCGTCTAGGTCTCTAGTCTTAAAAGTTTGAAGTTGGTCTGAAAGCTGAAGATTGAAGCAATTAGAATCAGGTCTCAGGTCAAGACACCTGAGATTTGATCCAAGGAAGGAACATTTTGATTGGATTCCAGATTGCGATACTCAAGATTGCAACGCTAGACAAGTTACATATGATCAGGCATCAAGACGGTGTCCAAGCTAGGAGGTGAGGAAATATAAGTAAATTGTATACTATATCGTAAATTAATCTTTAAAAGATCAAACTCTAAAGGAACAAAATGTTAAATATTTATTAAGATTTTTTTAAAGATAAAACCAAAAATTTTTGCCTATTTAATTAAGAAATAAATTCCTTGAAATAAGTGACAAGTTGAAAAATTAACATACATAATGACTAATGTTAAGTTTGATTCCGTTAAGACTTAAGCGGCATAAACAAATAGCACCTTGGTTAAAAATGTTTTCCACGTTCAGTTATAATTCTGCTATGAGCGAAACAAAGTTACCAATGCTTTTAACAGGTTCAAAATTTGCAACAGTAAATTGATTATAAAAGGAGAGAATCATCAATTTAAGAGATATATTATTGAAGTTTTTGAATGACATATATTGACCATCTTGCAAAAGCGAAAAGACATACCCCCTTGATAGAAAATGTTGGGATCTGGAAAGCAGAGAAGCAGCAGAAATGAAGTATTTTGTAATTCATGCAAAGAGAAAGGAAAGAGGAAAGAAAAGTGGGAAAAAGAGAAAAACAAACAAGGATTAAAAAAGAAAAGTTAAAAAGATAGGAGCTAATACTTGTGCAGCACATCCTTGACGCCTAGCAACATGGTCCATCCTCTTTGTGTCTTTGAACCAATCAACAGCAACAAGATCCATTAAATGCTTCCCAGCAGGAATCTTCAGATACACGTAGCATAGAATGAAACAAGACAGAGCCAAACAACATTAGCAGATGTATCAAGAAAATGCATGAAGTATACACAAAATATGGAACATTAGTGAACCTTTGTTTTGTCAAAACAAAACTGCTTGCTACGAACTCTGAAATTGTTTCCATCAGAAATTCTCCAGCAGTCGCGAGAATTATCAGTGTCATCACGTCGCAGATTTCCCGAAAAACAAGATAAATCAATTTGATGGACTGGCTCCTCTTCCAAGGCTTCAATTTATTAAAATAATTTTGTTAATAATAGATAATCCAACTAATTCCTTCAAAAAAATCTCAGCCACAAAATGAATAATTGGTTATCATTCACCTGTTCTCTTGATATCATTCTCCTTGTTTGTTTGGTATGCCTGGAAAATCCCCCAAAAAAATACAGTAACAAGAGTTCATAAAGAAGTCACATAAAAAGACAAGCAATCGAGTGTAAATCAAACCTCTTGTTCTGACTCAGCTATTTGATATTCTTCATCCTCATCAGAGTATTCATCCATCATAGAGTTTCTGCTGGCAACATTCATCTGATCAAGAGACAGGGTAGGTTGAACAGATGACTCATGCAGCGTTCGATTCTTTGCTGCAGAAACAGAAGCTGAAGACATATTGACCATAACAGGGATCCTTGGAGGAGCACCCCTTTCATCTGTTTGAGCAAACCATTCACGCAGACCTGTCATAATAAGAAAATGTCACTAACTCCACAACACATAAAACTGACAGAATATATATATTATCATGTGCCACACATGCAAAAGATAATTAAATAAAACCATAAAAGATTTTCCTCCCAAATTTCTTTGACGTTATTAGACATTTTGTTTTTCCAATCGCAGGGATCAATTATTAAAAAAATCATTCACCATGATTAAGCCTCCAAAATTGACCAATCTCAAGGAAATAGATTCAGCTTAAAGTTCAATAGTTTAAATAGGACCTTTTTTTTTTCTTACAAAACAAAGCATCACCTTGCATACATTAAAGACAGCAGTTAGCTGAAAAATTAAATAATATGATTTTAATATAATTCAAGAAAAAATCCAATAGCAAGAAACACTGTTGTATATACACTAATTTAATTTTTATGTGATTTATGTTTCAGCTAAGTATGGCTTTTATGTATTAATGATACTTTAATATTTTGAAAATTAATGTTCTCCAATTATTGAATTGTCTGTTTAGCTTATGTCAATATTCTAAAGTTCAGGGAAATTATATGTCATTATGATAGTTAATAGCCAAATATCACAGCAAAATATAAAATGCAAAAGTAACATGTATAAGATAAGTTACCTACCAGCGACACTATTTAACATCTGAAGAAGGCAATGTTGTTGAAACATTGAAATATAACCCACACCCCATCCTTTAAGATCAATCTGCATAAGGTGTTGCACCTGTGTTCTGGGCTGCCCATTTCGAGGTTTTAGTGGAGAGATATTGAACCCTCCACCTAAGAAATCAGAAGAAAGAGGGTCATTGTTATAATTTGGTATAGCCCACTCATGCTTAATAATCAAAATTAGACAGAAGAAGATGGTGAACTAACTCTCAACATGAGCTCGTACATATCCTGGTTGTGGACCACAGTTTTCATGCTCCCTAGAACGGAACAGCACAACTGCACCATAACAAAATACAGAGCATGGAATATTCAAGTGCTAGATTTTAGTAACAATGCAAGGAGATCTCAAGAAGTGGATGGAAAAAATCTTACCGTAACTCCCATCATCATTTCTACGCCAATAGCGCACGTAACAAAGGTCCCGAGGCCACACAAACCTGAAACCACATGGATTCATGGAAAACGTATATAAACAACAGGAAGAAGGTTAATTTCAAGAACAGAGTAAATTCAGAGGACCTCCCATACCCTTAAGTTTCTAAAACACAGGTAACCCTAGTGGTTTGAAAGTTCATCATAAATCTATCCTAAATTTTGAGATTCATTAGAAACTTCCACTAGAAATCATCAAAAGCCTAAAGAATGTTTTAGAGAAATTTCTAAGCCACACCAACCAACCTGTATTTAGGTATTTAGGCCATGTTGTAGGGGATGCAAGAAAATTTCCATAAAATGTAGTACTTGATGATAAAGCAAAAGAAATAAACAGATTTAAAAGGATTCTTTGCTGTGAATACTCAAAATAATTAAATTACATGAAAATGCATAGTGGGAAAAGCTCTCCTACAGAAACACAAGTACTTTTTTCAGTGGTTCAATAGATGCAAACATGGGATAGAATATAGTAGTCTCACAACTATGCAAAATGTTAAGAAACATAGAGAAAGAGAAAGAGCTCTCTATTCTTAACAGTGCATCACATATTCACTGCTATCCCATCTTCCTTCCCTAGGATACATAGTAGAAAGAAGAAAACTGGTTCCTTGTTGATTGTAGGGGCTGTAAGAGTTTTGCAACAGGATAAGTATCAGTCTCTCTTCAAAGACCCAAGGTGAATATCAAAGCTCCTAATATTATCATCAAAATGCAAAATGGATTTGCTTCATCCCTTGCCTCTTCCTCACAAAGCAATGAGCTTTCACCACAATGTCTATCTCCATGGCTCCACTATCGGCGACACATTGCAAATACTTCCTCTCCTAAGCACTTAAGCGCACAATTGATAGTTCCTGCTTTTATTCCTTTTTGATTTTTAGGAAGGATGTTGAAATGTGCTAATTACAATCATTGGATTGTCAATAATCATCATGGAATTAATAAACATGCTAAAGGCCCCAATCATAGATTACTCGAAACAGATGCCAATAACTAATACCATTATCCCATTTAAAATCCTCTTCTTAAGACCAATGAGAACAACTTCATATAACGGAACAAGAAACAAAATAGAGGCATCATATAAAAAATGATTTCTTCCTAAGTCCCCAAAATCTAATTTGGGTCAGAACGCAAAATTTAAGGTTATTTGTCAAATATCAATATATAAGAACAGGATAATAGGCTTAGTCAGCATACGTTATTATGGGTTTCCACTTCTAAACATGTTTCAGCAATTATGGACCCAAAACAGAAAAATTATGGTTCCACTGATTAGAAGCATGTATATTTGATACTGATCAAAAGCATAAAGAATGTTGCAGAGAATATTACATAGGGAACCAGTCCAACTGAAGTCTATGATAAAGTATAGCTGTATGCCCATCAACCTCTTCAACTAAGCTACCATACTGGAAACTGCAATCCCATCTGCACAATTCAAGAAAAGCTAAGTTCCTCTGGAAAAAGGTTTGGAATCACATTCCTTGACCTGTAACCAAATTAGAGATTAGGACTAACAATGAAATGAGCCCCCACAAAAGAGTCAGTCTTCCATAGGCTTACATTAGATTTTCAGTGATATATTTATCTGATAAAAATGTTTAGATATCCGAATAAAGGTTTTGACATCTAAATATACTTAAAAAAAAGAATTAAAAATTGTACATATGAGTTTCCTGTATTACCACTGGATTTAACAAATAAAATATTCATGGAAATTTGAATTAATGGGACAAGCTGGTGCAAGGAGCTTTCCCACCCTGCTGTATTTCTTAAGGAATGGAGAATGACATGCAAACAGGAAACCTACGAGAAATGCAGATGGAGATGGAAATCCTTTGCCCATTTAATTCTGCCACTTGACATCCCTAGAAGCAAGGACCATGTTGTTTTTTGTGCATTACATGCATAAACAAATGAAAGGAAGGCCTGAACAATGACATGTATTTCACTGGCAAACAGCAAAAATTATAGCAACAAGCCTATAGAGAACCTATATGAAGTTACAATAAGGAAAGGAAAAAAAGACCTACTCAAATCTTGTTCCATCCATGCTCATTACAAGCTCAAATATTTGTTCACATGAAGCCTCCACAACACCAACAGCCTTCATTGCTCTGCTACAGCTTCTTGGCTGCATCAAGGAAACTTTAGATGTTGGTTCTCACTTAAACCATTTTAATGCATAGCGAAATAATGCCCTGGGCATAAAATAAGTAGAAATGGCATACAAGGTAATCAACTTCAAGAAGCTCTTCAAAAATGCGGAGTCCTGTCGTAAAATAAAAAAAATGAAAAAAATGGAAGTCAAACAATTCATACTAGCCATACAGCATCACCAGCAGTTAAATTTGTAAGTAACAATGTTCTAACCACTTTGCCTTAGTTTCAACTCGGTGCTGAGCAGCTGAATGACAAAAGAAGATATGGAAAATTACTAACCATTTTGGCACTGCAACAGACGCCAATGCTTTCCAGAAAATGCTTGATTGTTTGCATTCTGGTTTGACAATTCTGAGTCAACCTCCCGCGTCCAGTCATATATTGAATCAGGAAGACCTACCAGGTATATAAAGATAATAAAATTCACTGTCTATTGCACCAAATTAACTTCAAATAGAAAAGAAAACGAAATCAAGGAGGACCATTGCCAATTGTTGTTCTCCGCATCAAATCTAGATGTGCATCATCTTCATCTTCCTGTGCACTAAACCTGAAAACATTGAAAAAAAAAAAAAAAAAAGAATAAATATAAACACGTTTACAGTATCAAGCCATTTTAATCAGGCATCCAAAAAGTTGATGGTGAAGTGCGTCGTTGCATATGGAATTGACATCAACACGGCTAATAACTTACTAAACTGCTCTCTGTTAAAAGTTACAACCCAAAAGCTTAAGTTATTAGGTAATTTGAAGGAACTATTGTAAAGTCAAAAGACAGCCAATATGGAATACTTCCCCCCTTCCGACAGTTAAGGCTTTCTAAAAATGCTCAGGGGTATGGTAGATGGATTTCAAAACAGAAGCTCAAAACAAGAATATCAAATGACATACTTGTTATATATATACATAATGCATAAAACTTAGCTATTAGGTGGAGTCCCAATCAAAGAAAAAAGCAACCACACCAAACTGAAAACACAATTGGGATAGCATAACTTAAAAGTTTTGGCATTGCAATTAGAAATGACATATAGAAACACCAATAGCAGTTTTTTCTTTTTTCTTATTCTTTTGTCAAGTGGAATAGAGACTTCAGACAACAACAACAGGACAGCATAACATTGGTTTCACAAAAGGATAGATATTTCCTTGTAAACAAAGTCAGCAAACAATGAACAGTCAAATCTGCATCTTGAAGAACTGAGAAACCAACTACAGTATAAGAATAATATAACTAGAGGCAAAATCTAAACAGCATAGTTACATAAGGAAAACTTTAGGCAAAATCTAAACAGCATAGTACTCTACATAAGGAAAACTTTTTACAAATCAAATCTAAAAAATAATATATCACCTCTTTAAATAAGTAAAACTTTTAACAGACCCCCTTAAAACCAACTTTTTCTTACACATTTCAATTGGGATAGAACTCACAATCTCAGCCTCCAACCTATTCTAACAAGAAAGGAAGGTTATAGGTAGTTAGAAAAAAGCACCTAAAAGGCTTGTCTTAATCCATACTAATGAAAAGGTTTGTAGACTAACATCAACAAAATCTACTTGACAATACAAATCAGTAAACATGCAAGAAGCATAACAGGAATAGATTAAATATCGAGCAAAGTTCAAAACAAGACTGGTGCCTTTACAATCAGAAAACCAAGCACAACTGTCTGGATATTACATTAATGTCAAGTCTGTCAAGACTATGAAAATGTTGAGCAACAGAAACAATTTAAATTTTGTAACACAAGAAGAAAAGCAGTCATAATTAGAAATTTAAAGCTTATATAGAATATGCTTACTAGTAACAACTCAATTATAACTAGAACAAACAATCAAAAGAGTGTTTAATAGGTCTTACTGGCTTTCATGGTCTGAGGACGATGCATTCCTCCCATTATCCATCCCAGATTTATATTCAAAAGAATTATATTTGTGACCATTTGCTGCTGGTGAATCTTGATGCTGTGCATGTTTAATATTCAATTAAGTCCAGAATGCTTCAATCCATGCAATGCAAAATTATCCTGGATTCTACATCTAGACATGACCATGTAAAACCCATTACCAGGCAACAAGATAATATCAGTTTCTAATTCACCTTAAGATCAAATTTTTTAATGTATAACAAAGCAGAAGGCGGGGGAGTGACATGGTATGCAGTACCAGCTAATCTGAAGGGGAAAACGTACCTGATCAATTACAAGCTCCATTTTTTCTTTCCATATTAATGCCTCTTGAATATTAAATGCTGCCATCTGCAAAGAGTACAGTAAAGATCTATTACTTTTTCTCATCAAAATCTTCACTCAACATATGGTTTTAGCCAGAAGGTGATTATAAAACACTTAGTGCAGAAAAATAGTTGCTATAGAAAGACTTAAAGCTGGCCCTAAACCTGAGTCCTGACTTCAGCCAGAGTTTTGAATATTGTCAACCCATAGAAGCACCACTGGCGCTATTAGAATAGCAAGTGTGCACATGGAAATCATTTGAACAACAATTCCCTTACAGCTCCAGTCCTCATGCCACAATAAGTTCAAATGACCAGTACAACTAACTCTAATAGCAAAAATTCCAAAATGACAATGGAGCTTCATTGTTACTTTGATAGTAGCAGAACAATGAAAAGAAATAAGTAGAAGTCCCCATGTTTAAGCTCAGCGGCAAGACCATTTAAGGCCTATGTGACAAGGTTGTCCATTTTGCCTGAAATCTTACTTCAACTGATATAAGAGTACGCATGAAAGCATGAATCTAAATAATATGATTGTTTTAATTCTAATGTCTTAATATATGTGCCATGCTTGTCTACATTACAGCCTAAAAACAAATAAAAATCAGCAACAACATTAACACTCCCTAATCTGGTTTTCTCCCCAAAAAATATCCTATTCAAATCTATACCGTTTAACATGATTGCAAAAGTTTCTTTTCGTATTTAAGATTTTTGGTCCATTAAACAGCTCATAATTTTTTAATAAAAATTTACACCAATGATGTTCAAAAATAAAGCATTAACTATGAATAAAGAGGTTCAGTGGTCCTCCAGTTCCACTATAGCCTTAACAATATATCTAAGTACTAAGATTAGCATTCCATTCAAGAGGAAACAATACATGCTAAAGCTATTTGTCTCATGAACAATTAGAAAATTTTCAATAAGTTAAAATGAGCTCATTGAAAGTCAGTCTACTACTAACATCATTCAGAAACCAATAGAATAGATATCTAGTACATTTGTGGCAAAACAATAAAAAATTTTAATTGGCTTTAAAGCTAAATTAAGTTAAACAAAGATTTTGATACCATAAGACACTAAATAATTGTAATGGCAAAGTGCCTTCATAAATATTTATTTTCTGATTCAATGTTCCATGTTAGATTTTATGTATGAGTAATTCTATTAGCCCCTCAATAATTATCTTATTAAACCCCAGTTACAATATTTCTCCAATTATAATTGTATCCTTTACTAAAATTAAAAATAGAACAATAATATTCTTAGCTATTTAATTTGAGAACATTTGGTCTTTCTGCATCTTAGTATGCAGTAACTTTTTTTCTTTTAAGTTAAGCAATTAATTTTCATTTAGCATCCTAGCAAAAATACTCTCTGGTTTTGCAATTGATGCAACATATATAGTTCTTCTTTTATCACTGCTACTGTTCTTGTAACAGTTTATTTGAATGTTGAAAACCTGCTAAAAATATTCAATTATTGAACTGTTATTTACAAATCAAAGAAGCTTCCTATTAAAATACAATTTTCAGATTATCTGTGTTTTCCTTTGTTAAAAGGTATTGATCTCAAACAAAAATTAAATGAGAATTAATTTAAACATTTTCTTCGAAAATAAACTTAAACATCACTTTTCACCTCTTTTTGTTCCAACAAAAATATATTCAACTTGCATATAAATGCGCAAGTGCACTGAAGTCAAAAAAAATCAAATTGTAGCTCAATCTCAATTTTAGTAGATAGAAAAGACAACAAACCGTGATTCTATGGTACTTCTCTTTCTTGTTGTAAACAGACAAAACATAAACCATCTGCAGAACACATAAAAGGATAATAAGTCAGAAAAATTATAAACATACTTCGCCATCAAAACTATAGAAATGATGGTTACGGACAACTACCAACTTCCAAAATTCAATTTCATCAAGTTGTGTTATCCCAAAATGAAATACTTTCCAACCTTTTGCAATAAGGTATGAAACACAACTACATAATTATGCATTGGATATTATAATAAATCATAGTAGGCTCATGACACATTATGGCATAAACAATTGAGAAATGAGCTTGAGAAAGGAAGGGTACATACAAGTTACAAAAGCAAACAAAATATTCAAGGTTAATTGAAATAAACATGTTCAAATCATATTGAAGATCTTAAATTAAGCTAACTTACCTACCACACCTTATGATGATAAATTAGCGAACATGTGGACTAGCAGTGATACACAAAACAAATAAATGCAGCATTTGGTAAAGGAACCTGATCCAGTGATAGCCAATCGAATTATAATCTGAAGTGACTTTAAAATAGACAAGCATTAAGTCACCGTGAAAGAAATGACCAAAACATATCAATATTTTAACACCCACTTCGGGAAAAACTAAAATATTAAACATATTTTAAGCACTTTAATCTGTTAATCAGGGTCAATAAGCAAAATGATTAATTCATTGCAAATTATCAATGTCAACGTAATTTTCATTTTATTTACAATCTGCAACATCAGTTTGAAAATCAACCTCATTTCTTATTTAGCTATGTAATTTCTTAATCGTAATGGAATTTGAAAATACGTAGCTTCTACTGAACATATTTCCCAGATAATCAAATTCAGAACGTATCAGACAGTTCTCACCTAGAATTCCATCTTGGGCTTTTTCAAAAGACAAAGTGTATACTAATAAAACGGAAAAACAACTCACATGTCCATGATGAGTCTTCAAGCCTCGATCCTCTACCCGACAATTTCCATCAATTAACAATGTCTTGATGGGAACCTAATGGAGCATAAATATAGACTTTAGACTCAAAGTTTTCACCTCCAAAAAAATAAACGAAAGAAAAAAGTTGAGATCCAGCCATGATCTGTACAAATTACAAAAGTAAATTGAAAAAATCACAAAGTCGAAACACAATATGTCTTTCTTCAAAACAGTAGAAAAAGGCTTATATAACAGTAACCTTGAGCAGACAAGATGCATCCACTTTCGCTAAAAGCTTATTCTCAAAGCCATTACTAACACAAACTAAAGGGTAAAAATCTTCCTCCGATGAATCTTACTTTGAGAAAAACTTTCTCAATTTTAAGAAAAACAATTTCAAAATTCAAACCGGAACAGGAAAAAAAAATAAAAATAATGCAAACATTCTTGTTGGAAGTTCGAACCTGATTATGTTGAGGTTTCTTCTTGTAATAAGCCAGAAGGCGAGACTCCAGCACGAAATACCTCATATGAATAAATGATCTCCCGATCTTCCTCCTTCCATACCTTACCATCCATCCTTCGTACACCACCTTTGATGACATTTTTGCCCCTCACACCCTGCCAAATTTGCTCTCTAAAAATTGAAAACCTTGCTCTATAAAAAGATTAAATAAAAGAAAAAATCTCGCAGAATCAGATTAGAAGACAATCTTGATTCCGCGAGATCAATCTAAACTATGTCACTTGATAGCTCATCGGTATCAGAATCGAAAAATGGGCAATTCCGTTAATTCAATTTGAATCCTTGTTACGGATAACAGGCGGAGAAAATCAACCTAGGATTCAAATTTCCACATTGCGCCAAATTTCAGAGGGAAAATGAGGCCAAAAAGAGATATTGTACAAGTGACTATGAATCAAATTCAGAGAGAGACGCAAGCAGGATCTACGTAAATTCGCAGCGAGGAAGAAAAGATGTTTTTTTTTAAATTATTACGAAGACCATCCTTTTAAAAAGAATAATATATAACATATAACATATATTAAAAAACAAAAAATCGAGTGACCACCGGTGACTGAGGTGAAATCGGTTGAAGAAGCTACATAATACGACGCCGTTTAAGGAGAGATTCTGACTGACGCAAGTGAGAGATCCGACGTAAGTTTTTTGGAAAATTAAAAACTAAATAGAGTGTACGATAAGAGAAAGAGCCACGTGGAGGATGATGATTGATATGTTTCCCCTAATCGAAAATTGATAAATGCGCGGTGACCGTTTTAAAAATTTTAATAGACGACTTACAAGTCCCTTGTAGTTTGGAAAGTTACTAACACACCCCCCATCTTCCAAAAAAATCTCATGAAATCTCTTTCTCTTACTCTCTCTGTAAACCTCTCATTCAACTTTTTCAAATTACTCTTCTACAGAGACCATTGAAACTTTAAAATCATGAAGATTATCAATTATTCATTTCTCTATATATTTTCATTCCATACATTATAAGCCCCAAACCATTATGAATATTACATTAATTTTTTTGTCGTTGTAATTAATTTCAAATCAAATCAATTTAAAATTAAATTTGAATCAAACTCGAACTTAAAAAATTTAAAATCAAATTCAATCTGAATTTAATTTGAATTTAACCCTATCTTGTAACATTAAATGTATATCACTTTAAGAAAAATGTATAAGGTGAAAAGTGCTCATCAGATCATCAGACAATAATTAAATAAAATTATTGTTACATGCACATTAATTTCAAAAATTGAAGTATTTTAGTAATGATCAGTAAATGTCATGAAAAGCAAATGAGGTAATTTTTTTTTTTTTTTTTTATCTCTCATAGGAAAGCAAATTCCCATCCAATTCAATCCCATTAGCAGAAACAGAATCGAGCCTCCCTTTGCTATTCAACTCAAGCCTAACTTCTTCATTATCAGTATCAGCTTCCTCCCCCATAGATGTTCCTTGAGCACCACTAGCCTTCTTCGAAGCATCGTTTACCTCAGTCACGTTCCCTTTTCGATTTGATTCATTGATGTCGATGTTTTCCAGTAGATTTGAGAAAGCCAAATTGAAGCTCATCAACTGAGCCCCTCTAGGCTCTGGATGGTGACCAGAGAGGGTCTTCTGAGCTTTATCTAATATTGTTTGCAAGTACTTCCCTTGTGCCTCTATTCTCATCTTTAATCTCCTATGCACCTCCAGGTTCTCTTGTAATTTCTGTTGCACTTCAGCCTGACATTTCAATGCTTCGGTCACCGAGATTTCCCTGTTCAGATGGTCAATTTCAGAAGCATTAGGTGACAAAAAGAGACAGCAACGAACTAGGGAAATGGTTGAGAGTACCTTTGTTGATTAGAATTACTGCTGAATTGTACAAATGAAGTCCCTGGAATTTAAAAGATGCAATGCATAAGCGTGTGTGTGTGTAAAATTACAAAGTAAAAATTGAAATAAATATTGTCTCACCGCAATTTTCTTTGGGATGTTGTGAAGGGATTTGTCTCCGTGACTGTTGTCCGAGTCTATACTTCTGTCCCCAACGTTACACACAATTTTTAGAATGATTTGGATGACGTATTTATTTTAAGAAAATGAGAATAGGAAAGGCCAAAGGATTTATTCCCACCCAAGATTTTTTTGTTAAGACAAAATTTTACATCGTAACTTTCTAAATCTCATATATTTATAATTAAAATCAATTGCTAAATTTAATTATCAACAATTAAATATTAATTGTTAGAAGGTATATTTGTTTTCTTAATAAAAAATTTTAATAATTAATAAATTTAAGAAATATTAAAATATTAAAAAAATAAAGATAAAAATAAAAGTCATTGCCTCCATCAACGATGACCAGAAACAGCCTAAAATGATTAATCTTAACCTTATTGACCGTTTTCAATCATCGTTGATAGCAAAAACTATCAAATCTAATAGCCTTCACCAAACAGAGCTATCAGATGTCATTGCCTCGTAAATCAAATGGTCACTTTCAACTATATGATTTATTTTTCAATAATCATTGCCACCGACAATCTTTTCAACGACAAGAGATGTTTTTTTTTAATTTTCTATATTTAAATATTATTTTATATTTTATTATAATTTTTGTATTTTTTATGAGAATATTTTGATCATTTTATCGAAAAAATTAATAAATTTGAATGAAAAATGAATAATGAGTGAATGTCTAGATTTTAGAAAGTTTGGGATATAAAATTTTATTTTCAAGAAAATCCTTAGGGTGGGAATAAGTCCCTTGGCCAATAGGAAAATAAAATTTTATTTTTTCAAGTTCAATATTTTTCTACTATTAGAATTTGAAATTTTATATTACGTGCAAGAACTATAAAAAATGATTGAACAAATCAAACGTATTGTTTACTTTCCTTCATCTTTTTAGTAAAATCACCAAATCATCAAACACGTTTTTCACAATTATAAACTCACAAATTTTAAAATCATTTCAAGCGAAAAAAGCGGGAAAAAAAAGTATAAGGGTAGAATGGGAATTATGTGGTCATAACTCACAATGTACCTGTATGTGGTCATAACTCACAATGTACCTGTAAGTGGCTCTTTAAATGGTATAATGTCAAGCCCTTTAAGCCCATAGCTCTCAACACGGTCTTGGGAGTTGCCTCTGAAACCATAGACCCATTCCAAATCACACAAAGTCAAATGAACAATAATATTTTCTTTTTGTTTTGCCTATTCACCCCCTAAGTTTGAGCATGATCCGTAATATCTTTGGTAATTGGTAAGGATCCCAGACCTTCCCTAGAGATTAGACGAGATGAACAAGCTTTGCCCACAAATTTTAGGCCAAATCACCATGTCCCTCCCAAGGTTTGTTGAAATAACCTCTTCCTCCATTTGAGTTTAGAAATTCAATTTTTCCACCCATTATCTAGTTTAACTTTATTTGTAAAAAGGTATGATAACTTACGAAGCACTTAAAAATAAAAAAAAAATTAATTAAAAAATAAAATTAAACTAAAAAGTTCAATCCCTTTCATTGCTGAGTGCAACACATCATTATTCCACGGTTCATATCATCCGGTCTACTTTCTCTCTCATTTCAATTTCTACTGTACAACATGAACCACCTTTCTTCATTAGCGACAATAGCAATCCCACCTTTTCAACAACTTTCCCATTTCAAGTTTTGTCTGGTTTACTTCACCAATCAACGTTGCCACCCAAGACCACCACTAAAATCAACAACTTTTGCTAAAGTCTCAACGATTTCCTCCTTTGTCTCAACCAATATAACAATAACTTACACCGCGACTGCAACCCCACTTCCTTTCTCCAAAATCCCATCATAGAACGTCTCAACATCCTCTACCTTCCTACACCATAATCTTCCCTCACTGGATCGCAACCTATCTTTTCCGTTCTCCAAATATTTTCTCCTTAAACACGGGGGGAATGATGAAACAAAAAAATCCTTTAACTTGTGTTTACTGGCAAGATTTTTTTATTCGATATATGAAGGAGAGAGACAGGATTAAAGAAGAAGAAGAAGTGTCTGATATACGAACAAACAAACAATCCATTGATTTTGAGATTGGAGCTTGGAGATGAAAACAAAAAGAGAGAGAAGGCTGGGAAATGTTGAGAGGTGTGATGAATAAAGATCGAAGAAGAAGAAAAAAATATGTTGTGGTATAATCAAAAGTATGGTTCGGTGTGAAATAGAACAAAATTTGATTTTAGACAAGAGACTTATAGTGAGTGGAAAAAGGCGTGAGAATAAAAAAGCGAGGAGCTTTGAGAATAAAAAAAATTGAATAGCGAGAAATAAAAAGAAGAGTCAAATATGGCGTATTTTTGTCTTTTTATTAACTTCACAACTAAAGTTAATAGATTTTACTAAGTGGATGTTGGGCGTTAAAACTGAATTTCAAATTTAGAGGGTGGGAAAGTGTCATCATTCCAATTAACCTCGGGTGGGACATTCGTAATCCTATGGATCCATTTTGCCAGTCGTACACACAACTAAATTTTTATTAATGCTTCTCTTTTATCAAATTTCAACAAGCTTTTTATTTTATTTTATTGTATTTTTAAGTCAATTAAGGGATTTTATACATAATGTTGAAAATGTATGAACTGGGTAAATAATTAAAAAATGTGAGAAATCTTAGTGGTTTGGTTAAGTATGGTAGAGAATCTAAACAAGTTGGATTCACTTGCCTTCATTCTTACAGTTGCACCTCTCCATTCTATTATTCGCTGTCAATTGATACAATCCTGTCAAATTACTATTTTACCTTATCAGGCAGGGGCTAGGGTTTGGGCAAATTCAATACCTTTTCTTCATTTTCTTTCCTCCTGGCAAATACAAGGTCCCAGTACTCTAATTTCGGAAAAGAAAGGAGAAAGGAATATCTATAATTGAAAGAAAATTCGAATTTCCTCCACTTTGCATTGCAAACTACTGATTCCTAATTTCTCAAGTCTTCTAAAACATCGTAGCTATGAAAAATGAGAATGAGATCTTTTTTTACTTTTCTTCTATTTAATTTTCAGAAATTAACGGAACAAATTAGAAGTAGAACCGAACGAATTTTGATGACAATGCAACAAAAAGAAAACAAGAAAAAAAATCAACAAGAAGGAAGAGAGACTCACTGTCAGGGCCTCCAAGTTTCGTGACGGCATCGACGAAACGATCATGAAGATCGGCGGTCCACCGCAGTCTCGGCTTTGGGTCTCTCGTCAAAATCACTCCGTTCTCGTAACCGTGACTTCCTCCTCCTCCACCGCCAAAACTATCTCTCTCCATTCTTCTAAAGCCAAAATTCACTAAATCAAGAAAACGGAAACAGAGAAGAAGCTGTCCAAACACACAGAAATGAATCCAGAAAAAAGAAACAAGGACAAGCTACTTGTTTTCTCAGGCTTTATAAACCGACCCTTGAGAATGATTTTTAATAAAAAAAATGAGAGACAGAACATGTAGAGGAAAGCTCGGGTACGAATCTCGGCCAAAAAATGGAAGTGACATGTAAAGAACCATAACCTATGCATGGCCGTTCGATCTTCTGCCAAGTCAAATGTATGATGATTCAACGGTGAGAGATTGGCACGTAGATGCCAACGTGGAATATTCGCAAATGAAATAATTGTGAAGTCACGTGGAGGGGCCATGATGAATCTAAAGACGGTCGGAAAATGTGAGTGGACCAGCGAGATGGCCACGTTGCGTAAAGTCCGCGAAAGACGGCGGTCAAGAATATTCTATCCCCGCCGAGTTGCCGAATATGAGTCCGTGAGTCCACGACCCCACCGCTCGGTCCACTGAATCTATCCAGTAGATTGACGATAATAACAATTTCATGCCTGAAGTTTGGTCTAAATCTTTAGTGTTGTAAAATTTTTAGTTACCGTTTTAGTCCCTACAAGTAACATTTTCATCCCTGAGGCTTGCGTAATGCAATACTATTGTTGCGTTCTACATTTTGTTTTGGATGTTCTTTATTTCCATAATTGACGTTATACTAGACAGCCCTTGAAACCTTTTCGAAGGGCAATTTCATCCAAATTTCTTCCGATGAAGACGATCTTGTTTATTTTCTTCTCTTCGGCTCCCCATGTCTTGCCCGGACAGCCCTCCAACATGGAATGAACCCCCTGATGAAACGAACAGCACAATGAGGAAGGAAACTCGATTTTGAATGAAGTAAAATTAAAAACTAATGGTGGAATATATAATCGAAATGAAACCTGGAACACATAACGCTGATCAGAACCATTCACACACAAGATACCCTTCATTCTGTACAAGTCCTCTCCTTTCTCTTCCATCAATCTTTCAAGCCAATCATCCACCTAGAAGTAGTTGCATTATATGCAATGAGTAGCTTGAAATCAGAATGGGAATGTCACTCAAATACAGACAATCTTCAAGTAAATTTTGGCTATTTAGTTTTTATGCATGAGTAACAAGAAGATAATGAAGCACAATACGTTATGTTGATTACCTCATCAAGATCAAGAGTTCCCTCGGAAATAATGCTGACACTCGATACCGCAGAATCGTGTACATGATCTTGATGATGCCCTTTATGGTGGCCTGTAGTGTTCAAACAAAAATGATTACAAATGAACTAGACAAAATACAAGACAGATTTGGAGTGACAAAAACATAAATGGTAGCATTACTTTTGGATAAACAAAGACATAATTATTATATAATCATGTATTCAAACAGAGATTTTCGATTACAAAAGAAAGTAGTAGTTGTATATGTAAACAAGATACCAGGCAATTGCTCAAATGTTCTCCCTCGTTGATTTTTACAGGAAGAGTAAACTATATTTGTAAAGTGAGATATCCCAAAGTTAATCAGTTACCTGCTAGAGTGTCAAATCATCCCCCAAAAAGGAGATAAAATTTACAAAACCAGAACCCATAAACTCTGTATAGAGTGTGCATACTGGAAATAACCATAGGATTTGTACAGCCAAAGCAAACCAAACAAAAATAAAATCAGTGTAGAACCCCATATCAACAAAGATGTAATAGAAGAAAGAGGTGTCACGAAACTCTTTTGAAACTGAAGG
Source organism: Anacardium occidentale (assembly GCA_026122585.1). NCBI lineage: Eukaryota > Viridiplantae > Streptophyta > Magnoliopsida > Sapindales > Anacardiaceae > Anacardium > Anacardium occidentale. The sequence continues at coordinate 231,649 of JAJEJH010000281.1, forward strand.
CTGAAGCCCAAATATGCAAAAAAGAGTCACTTTTCCCACATAAATTTATATCTTCACATTTAACATCTTCCTATTACCAGATAAGTCAGCACCAAAAGCCTTAACAGGGTCTTAGTTCTCTTCACTATACAAAAAAAGCTTTTTGCTTAAAGGAAAGAACATGATCTTGAGATGGTCCACTGTCAGTTTCTTTGCAAGCTTTATTGCACAAAAATGAAGCCACTGTATAGTGAAAGAAAAGATGATTTGTTGTCTCATCATATGTTCTGATTATGCAACCTTCAAACTTTAATTTTATTAGTATAAACACATGGTGATGCATGTAACTTATGCACTGCAATTCCGAAAAAGAAATTTATTTTTTAGGTCCATGATATTAAGCAAACAAGCAAAAAATCATAAACTAATACAACTCTGTTACCAAAGCTAGAACTAAAAAGAAAATAATTTAAATGGAGTAAATGCGGTAAACTAGTATCTGTTACAAAACAAAATCAAAATTTTCAGAAAGCAAGCATTCAAGATTGGCATAAAGCCAATAATAATAAAGCTAATATAAAATAACAGATACACCTAGTGAAATATAATTGATTCTAACTAAAAGATGATTAAAATTCACCATTGTTATCAATATACTCATTCATCCAACCTTTTTAAATCACATGCTTCTATAGTCAAAAATAAAAATGACAACAGTAAAGAAAAAGCAAAAGAGAAAGCAAAGCAGACATACCACACCCAGTTTCATGATGGTGGGTCGCACAATGAGAACTATCTACATGAACTTCAGAATCAATTCTGAAAATTCAAAGCACTATATATTAAAAATGATGATTTGCACAATACTTCCTAAAATAAAAATGTGTGCTAAAATATTTCTTGCTCACAAGAAAAAAAATTTAGTTATGGAATAACAAAGGAAGAATTCAAAAAGGTTGATATGCAAATAAAAGAAAATTGCTGAAGCAAAAGAGATAATGACCTTTCAATATCATATCCTCCAATTCCCAAAACAAAATCCATGTCAATGGATCCATATTTAGCTAGCTTAATTGGTGCCATTGCATTGATATGCTGCCAATAGTAAACCAAAGGCATAAAATACAACAATGTAAGTTTCATTCTAACACCGTAATCTTTATCTAGAAAGCCAAAAAAAGCAATTGAAACAAGGTACACAGAATCTGTTCAATTTGATTAAAAGCCAGACAATTGCAAGTCTAGTCAAGCTGATCAACAATAACTTTATTTTTCAATTTTTTTTCTTTTGCTAGGAAAGGGGATTAACAGTCCACAAAACTAGGTCAAGTTGTCCCAGCAAGAGTAGCTTGACAGAGATTATATTTATAGGATTATGATAGAACACCAGCTTTCAAAAAGAAAAATCAAGAAGATTCTAGCACCCAATCAAGAGAACCACACGGCTGTTTTGGATTGGTGGAGAAAAGAATAAAAGAGAAAGGTGTGGAAAGTATAGGGAAAAAAGTTGTGAAGAGAAATTAGATTTTAGTCACTTGGTTTTGGAGGGCACTGGCCTCCCGAACTGTTAGAGAATTTGAGTTGTTAGGTTGTGTTTTCTGCTGTTTCTTTTCTTTACTTTTCTGAAAGTTGTATTGATGTTTCCTGGTGGAATTAGAGTTGAAATTGTTGTTGATGAATCTAGTTAATGAAAAACACTTTTAAGTGCAACCTTCCAGCAACTACTGTATTACATTCTGCATTTAGTAACTTCTGTTTTGCTGATAGTGTGATTCGTTTACTGATTTTGGCTTAAACAGGTTGGGTTTGTAACAGATTACAAGTATCTATTTTTGGTTTGCCACCTGAAAATGAGTTCCAAATACTAAGATACAATAAGAAAATCTGCATCGTGATCATAATATCTTCAAAATTTTAGAAAATGCATTTGATATTCATGCATCAGAATTTAAAAATAGTTTTAGTTGCAAGTGTTCTCATACATCAGCAATGGAAATTACATCAACTTCGATGATTGTACAAGGAAACACACTTCTTAAATATCCCAATTAAACGTGTCCTTGGGAGTTCTTTGTATCTATTTTGTTTATAAAAATAAGAACCTATTCAGATTGGAAGCCAAATGCTACCAGAAACTTCATAATATGGATTATAAAAACCTCAGCCACATACACAAAAGGATACTTTTTTCTTTTTTCCTTTTTTAAGAAATGAAAATATATAATCAATCTAGAAAAAAGTTAAACATGATCAGACATGAAAGTGAACATAATCTAAGTACAGATCAACCAAGAATTGAAAACAATTTGCTATAGTTCAGGTTTTTTCTATCAACAAATAAAAGTTATTTATTGTTCAGGCACCCAAGTGGTCAGTTTTTACTTGAGCTTGGAAAAAGTCAAAATACTAGTTAGATGAATAATTCTTCACATGCAATAATAAAGAAAAGATCAAGGTAGCTGAACCAAAAATCAACACAAGGATCTTGTAAAAAAAATATAGTTTCCACAAAAGTTTTGAAAATGACATTGTGAAAATAGAAGCTTCCATCCAGCATTTCATTCTACCAAATATGAAAATAAAATACAATGGGGATTCATACCTTGATTTTCTCTGTTAGCCTCTGCAATTCAGTCTCAGTCACCAAATCTATCTGCCAAAGGAGTATGGAAAAAAAAAAAAAATTCTTAAACACAAGCTAGAGAATATCTCTATACCTTTGCATGTCAGTGTCACTGGACATAGATAAAAGTAAAACAACACAAAAATGAAGAAAGACCTTAGGAGCTCAGTAATTCAAGGTAAGGATATAGAATTTACCTTGTTCAAAATAATACGATCAGCATAAGCAACTTGTTCTACTGCCTCATTCACCACAAAACGTGGTTTTACTTCATTCAAGTGTCGCATAGCATGCTTGGAGTCAACCAATGTGACAACTCCGTCCAGTTTAACATACTTTGAAACCAGTTCATCAGCACAAAATGTTTCTATAACTGGCGCTGGCTTGGCAAGGCCTGCACAATGGAGCAACAGTTAAATAAAATAATCAAGCTATCAGAACTGTTAAGAATCAAGTTGAACGTGCTAAATTAAGAAAGTTAGGATTGTATAGATAGAATTGGGGATCATATAATTTTATTTCCTTTTTATTTTCTCCAGTTGTACTATATATATTGTATTGAGGAATATAATATAACAAGAATCACAAGTGTAATATAGTATCAGAGCCTAAAATCTGAAACCCTAATTCAAGAAATTTTCCGGTGAATTTTTCTAGTGACGTCAGTTTGTGTTCTCTCCAGTGACCAATCAACAAGTTACCTATACCAAACAGATCATCATATCACTGCCATCAAGAGCCCTCTACTTTTGATCCTGGATGTCGCCGCATGCGCTCTCACGTGCCACTCATCTCAGCTGCTCACTATTAGTCGATCTCACTTTTTGGTGATCATACAACTTCACCACCCACTCCATTGAGCTCAGAGGCTGCCGATCCCCTCTTTTTTGGTCAACTGGATGTCCTCCGACATCGGACACACAAATTCCAACTGTTGAAAAATTCTCTAGTTACGGTTTTCGTCTCAGAAGGTGCCAATCTAAACTATTCCAGCCTCCTCAAGGTTCTCTAGCACTGAACTTGCTCTCCTTCTGATCATTAGAGTCAGTATTGCTTCTCTTTTTCTGACTACCTTCAAAGGTTTTTTGGGACTCCTATCAATGCTATGTGCTTCTCTTTTCTCTGCCATTGGCCTTCAATTGGTTATCTATATTCATACTCAATCTCTAATCTTCGATATGGCTGGTGAAGGATCATCTAAATTAAGTGCATTCACTCCATTTCTCTCCCTTCCTGCTATTACCACCGAAAAACTTGGTGGTGTCAATTATGAATCTTGGACAACATCTGTAAAATTATGGTTCATGAGACAGGATTTAGAAAAACACTTAACTACTAAGGTTATAGATGTCATAGAAACTGATAGAGCTAGCTAAATTAAAACTGATGCATTATTATGTAATCTATTGTGGCAATCAATTGAATCTCTCTACCCGATTTACAAGGCATATAGAACCTGTGAGAAAATATAGAATCAAGCTAGACTACTTTATACTAATGATATCCAATGGTTATATTCAGTAGTCTATAGCCTATTAATTTGAAACAACATGATTTGAGCATGCCCGACTTCCTAGAGCGTATAGCATCTTTGAAAGCTAAATATAGTTTTATTATGCCTGTTGGTAAGACAATCACAGAAGAGTTAGCTCAACTTGATAAATTCTTTATGGTTTTGACAATCACAGCAATCAATCCTGATCTTTCTTTCATTCGAGATCAAATTCTATCTAATGCGACTATTCCACCCATGGATGATGTGTTTGCCTGTCTACTTCGAGTTTCTTCCTTAACCACCAAGACCTTGATTATAGAATCCACTACCCTCACCTCTCATTCTCCAAATAACTCTAAAGATCAAGGTAAGCATAGAGGCAAGGGTGGTCATCCTAAATGCACTTACTATCACAGGTGGGGCCACACTAAGGAGAAATGTTATAAGTTGCACGGTCACCTTACTCAAAAGACCAACATTACATAGTCAGACCCTCTTGACAATCATTCAGATATCTCAACAGACCAATCTATGACTCTCACTGGTGCTAATTATAAAGAATATTTACAATACCAAGCCAGCAAACAATCATCTCAGCCTATTGTTGTTTCAGTCACACAATCTAGTAACTCAATTGTTTGTCTGTTTCAATCCTCTAGTCTCAGGCCTTTAGTTCTTGATTCTAGTGCCTCTAACCATCTCTCTGGTAAATTTAATTTATTGTCCCATTTTTCACATTTGAGCATTCCATATTTTGTCACTTTAGTCGATGGTACAAAAGCCATGGCTAAAGCTGTGAGCCATGCTCACATCCTCCCTTCTTTACCTTTAAAATTTATTTTTTACCTTCTTCATTGTCCATATAATCTCGTGTCCATTAATCAACTTACACGAACCTTAAATTGTTCTATCACTTTTACTAATAATTTTGTGTTTATACAGGACCATGGTTCAAGAAAAACGATTGGCACAAAACGTGAGTCACAAGAATTTTACAAACTCTATTTTCTTTTATCTTCTATTGCCTGCACAGTCACTGAATCTTCAGATCTTCTCCACAATTGTTTGAGGCATCCTAGTTTGTCTAAGCTTTAAAAGATGGTCCCTAATTTATCCAGTTTATCTTCTTTTGAGTGTAGGTCATATCAACTTGGAAAATATCCTTGTTGTTTTTTCCCAAGGCGTGTCAATAATCGGGGCCTCCTCTCCATTCAAGTTAATATATTCTGATGTGTGGGGTCCTTGTCAAGTCAAATTTATTTTAAATTTTTAGTATTTTTTGATATTTACCGATAATTATTTGCGATGCACATGGATATTTTTAGTGAAACATCATTCTGAAGTATTTTTTATTTTTAAATCATTTTGCGCTAAAATCAGAACACAATTTAATACCTCTATTCGTATATTACGCAATGATAATTCCTTAAATATTTTGCAGCTCCTTTCACAACCTTTATGTCTTCTCAAGGCATTCTCCATCAATGCTCTCGCGCTTACACCCCATAACAAAATGGGGTTGTTGAGCATAAAAACAAACATCTTATTGAAACTGCTTGTACATTATTATTACATTCGCATGCTTCTTTTCATTTTTGGGTTGATATAGTTCTTACTACATGCTATCTAATTAATAGGATGCCTTCATTAGTGCTACAAAATAAGATTCCTCATTCCATTTTGTTACCCACTTGTCCTTTGTATTCTCTTCCTCTTCATGTTTTTAGTTGTACCTGTTTTGTCCATAACCTTTCTCAAGGTAATGAAAAATTGTTCGCACGTACTATCAAGTGTATTTTTCTTAGTTATTCTCGTCTCCAGATGGGTTATAAGTGTTACTCTCCCATGACTTGTTATTTTATTTTCACTGATGTTACCTTCTTCGAGTCGTTCCTCGTCTACTTCTCAATCTCCTATCACTGACATACTTCCATTGCCCATCTATACTCATTTCCTTGAACTACCTATTGAGGTAAGAAACACAAAGAGCCTTTACCCAATCCTTCTGAACCCTTACAAGTCTTTGATCCTTCACCATTTCCTTCTCTTGCAGGTACTAATACTGCTCCTATTGATTTAACGGATCCTTTTGACTCACTCTCTGCTCTTGAGTCTTCACTAGTTACGATTCTACCTCCTGATGATCAATTTTTCATTGTCATTCGCAAAGCTGTAAGGTCTTCTTGTAATCCTGATCCTAATCCTATTTATAATTTTCTCAATTATCATTGTTTGTCATTAGCATACTATGCTTTTGTCTCCTCCTTATCTTCCATTTCAGTTCCTAAATCTATCAATGAGGCTTTCTCTAATCCAAATTAACAACAAGCAATATTAGATGAGATGACGGCCTTACACATTGGGAGTTGGTTTAATTACCTCCACGTCATTCCACTGTTGGCTATTGATGGGCTTATACAATTAAAATCGGTCCTGATGATAAAGTTGATCATCTTAAGGCACGAATAGTTGTCAAACGTTATACACAAGTTCATGGTTTGGACTATGGTGACATGTTTTCTCTGGTAGCGTAGATGTCCTTAGTTCAGTTATTCTTATCTATAGTTGCTATACAACACTAGCCCCTGTATCAGTTAGTTATTAAAAATGTCTTTCTTTATGGTGAATTTCAGGAAGAGATCTATATGGAGCAACCTCCTGGCTTTGTTGCTCAGGGGGAGTCTGGTTTGATTTGTAAACTTCATCGTTCACTGTATGGTCTTAAGCAATCTTTGTATGTCTGGCTTGGACATTTAAGCAAGATTATTCAAGAATTTGGTATAACCCAAAATGAGTCAAATCATTCTGTATTTTATAGGCATACATCAAGAGGACAGTGTATCTACATGGTTGTCTATATTGATGACATTGTTCTTACAAGTGATAACAAGAGGGCATCAATTAGTTAAAGAAGCATTTATTTGACCACTTTCAAACCAAAAACTTAGGACCACTCAGATACTTTCTTAGGATATAAGTTACTCAATATAAATCTGGTATAATTATCTCTCAAAGAAAGTATGCTTTGGATATATTGGAAGAGACAGGATGTTAGATTACAAACCAATTGACTCTTCTATGGATCCTAATACCATACTCGAACCCGGTCAGAGGGAGTCAACTGCAGATTCTAATAGATTTAAGAGGTTAGTAAGCAAACTTAACTACTTTACTATCACTCGACCAGATATCTTTTTTTCTATCAGTATAGTTAGTTAGTTCCTACAATCTCCATATGATTCGTATTGAGATGCAGTTGTTCAAATCCTGAAGTATATCAAGGAAGCACCAGATAAAGGATTATTGTATGAAAACAGGGATCATACTCAAGTGATTGGATACTCTAATACAGGTTGGATTGGGTCCTCACCAAATAGGCTTTGAACTTCAAGATACTGAATTCATATCGATGGTAATCTGATTTCATGGAAAGACAAAAAGCAAGATGTGATTGCTTAGTCGAGTGTAAAAGCAGAATATCATGCTATGATATTGGCTAAATGTGAACTTGTTTGGTTGAAACAATTGATTCATGAGTGAAAGTTTATAGAGATATCAAAAATGAGGCTCCTTTGTGACAATCAGGCAACACTTGATATTGCTTCTAATCTAGTATTTCACAAAAGGACTAAACATATAGTGATTGATTGTCATCTCATTCAAGAAAAGATATTATCCGGGTGTATAACTACTGATCATGTTAACTCCAACAATCAACTAACAGACATTTTAACCAAGTCTCTTAGAGGTCCACACATTGAATTCATTTGTAACAAACTTGGTACATATGATTTATATTCTCCAATTTGAGAGGAAGTGCTAAGAATCAAGTTGAATTTGTTAGACTAGGAAAATTAGGATTGTATAGGTAGAATAGGAAATCATATGATTTTGTTTCCTTTTTATTTTCTCCGGTTGTATCATATATATTGTATCAATCTTTGAGGAGTATAATATAACAAGAATCACAAGTGTAATAGGAACCTGATGCTGCTAAGCAATGAACTCGTGTACTTGTAAACTAGTAGTACTTATTATATGTGTGAAGTGAACTCATTAATAGTAACGAAAGAGCTACTACAATAGTAATCCAAAACAAAGAAAGAGACAAATATACTACATATAGGCAAAAAACTGAAAAAGAAAGAAAGCAAAGATAACATCCACAAGCAGATGATTGTCAAATTACCCATTTATCAGTTTTTTTTTCCTATTTTGAGTGTCCTACTGTGTTTGTTTAAAATTAATACGTTTATAAAGCTTAATTCTTCCAACCTTTCAGTAAACAGTAAACCCTCAGTTCTTGTCACACAAATAAAACCTGTGAAATCCCATGGATGAGGTTTATGCATTACCTGTGGTTTCGATAACAATATGATCAAATTTGTCTCGTTTTTTCCTAGCCAACTCGAGGAGCATTTTTACCAGATCTCCACGTACTGTACAGCAGAGACACCCATTATTAACCATGACAATGTCTTCAGACACAGAGGAATGACTAGCAACCAATGATCCATCGATATCCACCTCACCAAACTGCAGTGACAGTAATCAAACTCATTATCTAACAAATTAAAGTTTAAAAAAAAAAAAACAATTCAATCAATGCGAAACTACTCAGCTTGTTGAACAATTAACAGCTTTTTGAAAGGCAGTAGATATATACAAAACCAACCTGCTAAATACATAATCTATTATTCTTAAATAATTTTTCTCAATAGCTACAATAATTATTCCCACGAATGCATCTTCCAGAGCACAATTGTCATATGAACCTTAAAGTAAAGACATATCAGTGATACATAGTTTCTCTTGATGTCAATGAAGAGTGATAATATTAAAAAACCGTTTTGTAGAAACGTGTTCTGAAGGGGGTACAAAAAGTTCATAGGGATATGATCTGCAAAAGCAAACTTACTGACAAGCAGAAAGTAAGAATAATCCAGACTATACAATGCAATTCTAAATTCATGACGAAAAAAGTGTCAATACCTCATTTTCAATGACAGCGATCCGTTTGCCATGTTGAGCACTTAGAATGTGATTCAGTAGAGTCGTCTGCACCAAAGAACAGTTGGTGACACAAGCTTCAGGACAAGTCAAAAAGAAAAAATTATTTCCAGAGCAATCGATATTCATGAATAGGTTTTTTTTTTTTTTTTCTTTGGGTTGGAAAGCTGAAGACAAGAAAAGAAATTATTTTTGGAAAAGAAGTTACTGATAGAAAAAGTAAAGGAAATAAGCAGTGAAACCTTTCCAGAACCGAGGAAACCCGTAATAACGGTGGCCGGAACACGATTATCGACGCCCAATGCAGTGGCTCCGGACTCGTTGACACTGTAATTGGGTTCAGAGGCAAAGCCCCTGGCATTGCTGGGGCAAGCTTTGTCATTAAAATCGGACAAAGAGTGAAGGGGCCCCAAGTAATTACGGAGATAAGAGAGATATTTGGTTGATACTCTTTGAATAAACAACCCAGTAGCCATTAAGAAGATTTACTCACTCTTACAAAAACCCTACCAGTCCTGCGTCCGGGTTTATGGTACGGATCACTATCATAGGAGGCGACGTTGAGCTCCGTTATGTCAACGACCCGGTTCGGCACGACAAATTACGCAATTGGAAGACCGATGGACTTGTGATGGGCTTAATATATAGGCCCAAGGGCTGTAACGGCCCATGGACTAACAGAGCAATGCCCATTTTTGTGAGAATTTTTTAGAGGGAAATTAATTAATTTAACTAAACATAGTAGAGTTTATATAGATATAGCAAGAAAATAAGGTACCAATATATAAAAGGGTTTGACCTATTGTTGACTACATAGTTTTTGAGTCTACTGACCAACTTTAGTGATTTTCAATCAAAATTCATTCAGCTTTTTTCAAAATTCACTTGAAATAAATTTTAAAGTTAGAATTAACTCATTTAATCATTTATTTTAAAGTTTATCATGATTTTTTGCATTTCGATCCATGTTTACACAATTTTGCTTATGAATGTCATTTTTTTAAGTTAAAATTGGTTGTTACTGGATAAAAAAATTTGTTTTTAGATAGTTTAGAATCTAATTTGTGTTTGTGGATTAAAATTATAAGTTTCGGAGAAAAATCAAAATTTCTGAATGAAGCAAAGTTTGCTTTAGTCAATCAAAGTTTGCCATAGTAATAGGCTTAAGGTTTAGCCATTAGATCGATATATAGATATGCTAGTCTTCCAAGCAAATCTTATTAAAGAGACATATTTTTCAAGATGCAATTTCATGACTCATTTCTCATTAGCTTGTATGACTTGACAACTTTTAGCCATTACATGTGAGACAATATAATGTGAAATTTGACAACAAATTTTATGAAGTAAATCATATAAAAAAAGTATGAAGAAATTGTTTGCAAAGTACCCACCATATATAAAGATCCCCACCCCCTAACAATACATTATGTGCTCTTCTACTTTTCTAGGTAAGCAACATAATGATATTATGTTTGTTGATTTTATATTTCATGTATCTGTTATTGTGACTAACGACATAATTTTTTTTATTCTTTTACTTTTGATATGTGAAAACCTGTCATTGATTAATAATTAATCATCTAAAGATGTAGTGAAAGACCCAATAATGTGTTATAATTCAAAATCCTTTTTTTAAAAATTTGTCCATCTTTCTTTATAAGTATTTGTGACAAAAAGAGACCTAACTTACGTTGTCTTCTTAACCAATGATGTAATACATTGAATATTATATGATCATTTTGAGTTTTATATGAAAATCTAATAATAGAGTTTTCAACTTTTGTAGCAATACTGATACACATCCATTTTAAATTTATTCTCAAATGATAAGTCAATGTATTCACTGATCTTTGATATGTTGTATCTTGTTCAATAATCAACGGTCTATGTTTTCCATTAATATAAGTCATCATGTTAATATTAGTTGAAGTTTGTTGTATTCTATAATCAACCATAAAATCTATTTTAGATATTATTTTCATAATTATTGTAAAAACAAAATAATTGATTATCACATTTGTAAAAAGTTCATAAAAAATTAACAAACTTGTATAACATTAAACATCTCATATAATCCCTAAAATGTAAAATATCAAATAACTTTCTATTGTAAAATTTATTTAACATCTACATTAGAGAATATTATATAACCCTTTGAAGTTTAAAAATTACACTCAAAATCCACTAGACGTTAAAAAGTATCACTATTTCTCTGGATCACGCTTGCCTATAGGTTGTTAACAAATTATAACTCAATTTCATAACATATAAATTGTAAAATCCAAGAAACAATCTTCAATGCCGCGCATCTAACTCAAATTCCCAACAATTCTTAATTACGCTAAAAACATGATTCAGTTTCTTAGTCTGAAAGCAAAGTGCCCACCCTTGTTTTTCAACCTTTAGAGTAAAATACATGTCGTTCTATAAAAAACACCTTTTTAACAATACATCAGAGTTTACCTCCATCACTGCCAATAAATTAATAATTATAAATTATAGTAAAATAATTAATCATAAGATAACTAGTAAGTACATTATGAGATCAAAAATTAATTATTTTTATCAAAAATTTTTAAAAAATCAAATATTTGTAATTTATGATTAGATTATTCAAATTATCGCAAACGTATAGAATCAACCAGTTAACTGAACAATAAATATAAGATGAAATTTCCCAAACAATCCCTTAATAGTAATCTCACTTAGAATATGTAATAAGATTGAGATATGCATGACAAACGACACGACACTGTTTATTCTGCTATCATACATATATGCTCCACAAAACACACACACTACTCAGGTTTATCATTCGTACTAGTACTAGTAGTACTCAGCACACATATAACATAACACAATCCCATTATTTAAGCTGCCTCTCGAAAGCACCTGTTTCCATTCCCAACTGTCTATTAGCCCGCAACTTTCCTTGTGTAAGTCCTCCCAGACTGCAGCGGTTGAGTTGGTCTCAGAGGCATATCTCCTCCTGACCCGGCATTCCATTGTACTGCAGTCTTCATAGGAGGCGGCTTCTGCTGCCCAACAGACTGCCTTCTGCTACCTATTGTCATGTTTGCTAACGTTTCAACTGTATCTGAAACTGAAACTCCTCGTGCAGCTCTACCTTTTTTAATGGAGGCTGCAATACAACCACACAAACTTATCATTCTTTCTCAAAGTAAAACATGACAAACATAACAAACACAACTAAATTTCACAGCAGTCAATTAATATCGGGGATGCTTACTAGGACTCTTCCTCCCCCCTGGGCGATATTTTGTTTGCTTGGGAATGCTGCTTGTGTATTTCTCATTCCTAGTAGCAGCCTGCACAAAAATGTCATCATTGCTAAGCCATTTAATAGGAGAATTTTCTCGGTTTAGAATATTCATTGTTTATGAAGGCCTTTTAAGTAATGAAACCAATGAATGACCACATAAACACACTAGAGACAATTCCTGTAGACAACCACTTACATTTCCTATGACATATAACTCATCTTTGATATCTTATTCCAATACCTCAAAACTCAAGACTCATAACCAAAGATTGGAAGTCACAACATGAAGAAAAAAAAAAAAAAAAAAAAAAGAAGAATCTTTCACACCACGTCCATCTGGAGAACCATAAGAATAAAAGAGGCACACTCAATAAATTTTTCAAGAATGAAAGCTTAGAGAGCTTCTAATTTAACCTGCGTGCATAGAGACTTAGAAGGAAAAGCTGAAGTACTGATAAATACTGGTAAAAAAAAGGGACAATGACCACCAGACAGGAATTTGAATTCAAGCAGATAGAGCATAGCAGGATAATGATAAATTTAGTTCCCCAGAGACACGGTCGAAGCACACCCGCCATCATACATGGAATAAAGTAATAGTATAAAAGGAATACAATTTAGGGATATCTTTCACTTTGCCACATTTCAAGCACACTAAAACTTAGTGATGCATATAGGGTAAAACATAAGTCAAATAGGATTGGATTGGTCCTAGCCTCTTACCTGATTTTGATTAGCCATTTCCAGCTTGCGTTGCACACCTGAAAGAACATTTGGCAAAGCATGAGAATCTAACATTACAATAGTACACATAAGGAAGCGTATCAGCATCCAGCATCTAAAAGTTCATGCCACAAACATCTATTTGCAACCTAGAATAAGCAATCTTAAACATGTTTTAGTTATTTAGATACTAATCTCAATGTTGATATCACAAAGCAAAAAACTTTAGGCTTGAATTGATTTCTTGCATACTACCAGAATGTCAAAGAATCTCCCTTCAAGAAGCCCTAACATAGATTTCAAGCTAAAATTTTCCCAGCTATCTTTTTAACAGGTTGCGTATCAGAACACCAATCACCCAATACTCATTACCTTAGTACGGGACTATGGACCTTGCTGTAATCATAGAAATATCTATGGATGTACAAAGAGAGAAAAAGGTCAGTAAAATAATTACATAAAATTACCTGTAATCATAGAAGCATTTAACTTTGGAGAAGGAAAACTGCTAAACAGCTTCAAATTAGATATTGCCCCAGAAGACCTCGGAGCACCTTGCTGTTCCAATGCTCCCCTTGTTCCACCTGCAACAATGCACATAAATTAGATTCTGACAGGCAAATCTTCCAATTGTTATTCTATCTATTGGTTAGCCACGAATGACCAAATGAACAGGGACACACCAGACGGAGGTGTTCTCAAGACAGTTGCTCTGGGGCGAAGTGATGGTGGAACATAAAAGCAACTCTGCAACATTTTCATCAAATGTTAGAAAATTTCATAATAGATTTTCATGTAATAAAAAAAGTATAGGACACAAGTAAACCAAAGAAAAATAAAACAAATATAAAAAGAGTGGAGCTTGTTTGCACAAAAAAGTACAAGGCCAAACCTAAACTCTCCTTCAACATAGTCCATATACGACTCATATGGATAATCTCAGGTTTCTAATAGATTTAAAAAATTCAAATAGATCCTTGACAAATTTGAAAACCACTCAAACCTACTTGTAGATCATGCTAGAGGAAGTCAATTAAAAATCTCCAGATATGAATACTACAACATACCTGGAAGAATGGGTGTTGCAAGGCCTCCGCAGCAGTAGGCCTCTTGCAGGGATCCCAAGAACAAAGTGACTTCATATAAGAATAAGACATAAACAAAAAAAAAAATATATACAAGTCAGGCAATTCACCAATGAACAGACCCACAAAACCAAGCACATATAAAAATAGCTTTAAAGAATACATTGTCCTCTTTCCCTACGGTTAAACACTTACCCTGATCAGACTAAGTGCATCCTCACTCGCCGATGGCATTAATGTAGAGAGATGGATACCAGCAAACTGAAAAGAGAACACAACAAACAACAGCTTACACTAGCTAATTGTTTTATTTTCATATGGTAGGAAGTGCTAGTTCTAAATTTTCTTTAAAATTTAAAAAATTAACATACAATAAGAAACAATTTTAACTTAACATAGATAACTTCCATATCTTACATAAATGTACATCACCCATTCCCAATGACTATACACAATCAGGTTTTGGTTAAAAAATGAAGTTAAAACAGACCTGTGGGAACTGATAGTTTGTAGCCCTTGCAAGTAGAAGTCCATCAGCCCAAGAATCCTTAGTTGGTGTTCCAATTATGTTGCATATTTTGTAGATTTCATCCGCTTCACTGCATGCAATAATGATAATTCAACATTACCACTAGTTGCATTTGGTGACTAATTTGTAATGAAGTAACTCAGAAGTTAACAACATCAAACAAGATTAAATCACAAAAACATTATTATTTTGCAAGAAAACATGACGCAAAGATAACAAATTTCCTCCAACCAGATCATGAACACAGCTGATATCCAACACTTTCCCTTATGACCATTCAAGTCTTAAAAAATGATACCTAATCAAACTTGACTTGGTTCCTCCATAAAGTGACAACAGAAGGAAAGAGAGTATATATGTTACAACTAAATAACCTCAGAAAAGTCCATCTCAGTTTGTAACTTGTATCTATCAACTTAAAACTAAGAACTTTCACCATCAATTGCATCCCTTTTTAACAAGGTAAAAAAGGAATTAGAAATACCTAGCACCCGGAAAGAGAGGACGGAGCGTGATCAACTCAGCCATGATTGCACCCATAGCCCACATGTCTGGGGAGAAAAATAATATAAACATTGAAACATGCTAATCAACTTATTATGATTACATTATTACAGCAACGAATTTCCAGTGACACTAACCAACTTTAGAACTATACAGATGCGACTGAAGCAGCACTTCAGGAGCCCGATACCTGACACATCGGTGTTTAAAATCAATAAACTACAGAAAAGGCAGGAGTTTTCCAGAAAGCTAGTGAGAAAACAAGTAACAGACCACCACCAGAAAAGGCATAAGATTGGACAAATAGTAAGAGATGACACGAGAAACATACCACCGTGTCGAGACATACGCCGTATAAGGTGGACGAGAATTGATCTCCCGTGCAAGACCAAAATCAGCAATTTTGATTATGTCTTTTGAAACAAGCAAGTTCTCTGGGCAAAAGTAAGAACTTCAATTAAAAGCTATTAAGGTTTGAAGTTCCAGGAATATATGAAAGAAATTTAGAGCCCATCAAAGAAAATCATCTTACGGAGACTTTACACTGCAACATGAAGTTAAGGTTGGTCTGGTAATATTAACATCAAAACTCTAATTTAAAATAGAAATATTGATCAGTAAGAAGAACCATCTTAGATACCACATGAAGTGCCAAAGTGTTACACGATATGACAGGTTTATGTCAAAACTAGTAATTTCTACCAAACTAGTAATTTGACTTCGATAGTTACCATCATGATAATTGAATCGTGTATCATATAAAGTATCAAAAACCTAATTTTATGTTTTATGTATTGTGTATCATATCACAGAATACATTTTTTAAAAATAATAACAATAAATTTAAAAAATTTATAATTGCCACATTATCATCTTGAAAAATATCACAAATGCCTTCTAGAATTTCTAAGATACAAGTCTACCATGTCATTACTTCTACAAAAAGTTGTATCAATCCGTATTGATAATATGTAAAATTCGTACGATACACCCCCACCAAGGCATCATTTCTACAAAAAGTAGTATTGAACGGTATTAGTAATATATAAAATTCATATTATTCACCAATTGTATCATACCAATTCTAATACACCTTATGATATATATCATTTTTCAGTGTAACATACGATACATATCATGTATCGTAGGATACTTATAACAATGTTACCAATGCTAAAAATTACAAATACCAGGTTTAAGGTCACGATGAAAATATCCCTGCTGATGCATATAAGCAAGGCCTTGGAAAACTTGGAAACACCAATTTCTGATTTCAGTTTCAGAGAAAAGCTTTTCTCTATCTTTCATAAGTTGGTAAAGGTTGCATTCCTGGGAGAAGGGAATTATAAACAAGTTAGAGTGACCCTAAAATACAACGATATTACTACAAACGTAACAACCAAAAGAGCAATTATCCATTACCATATATTCAAACACGAAGTACAAAATGTCATTTTCTCTGATAACTTCCTTAAGCTTCACAATATTCGGATGATTCATCTTCCGCAATGACTGCCATAGAAAGAACATTATGCATGTGCCACAACAGAGCAATAACAAATTATAACAAGACAGTAAGTCATCTTACCTTAACCTCTCTAAGATTTATGCACTCGTCCCATGAATAATATTTCTTCTTCATTTTTTTAATTGCAACCTATCAGAAAGTGAAATAAATTTAACTACAACATCTCATCAGAAACATTTTTCTCAAATTAACTGCTTAAGTTTTTAGTGAACTTACGACTTCACCAGATTGCTTATTAATAGCTCGCCAGACACTCCCAAACGTTCCATCACCTACTTCCTTGATTAACTTGTACCTAAATTTGCCAAAATAGAAAAGTCATTTAGAGAATCAACATAGTAGCCAACAAACAAGAAATAAGCAAGTGCCAAAGAAAGCCCACGCACCTCTCCATTCTTAGCAGCTCTATCTTTATTCAAGAGAAGTATAAGAACCAACAAAGATATATGACATTTATTGTCACAAATTGATTACTAGTAAAAACTATAAATTTATAAATCGCCTTTCTGGTCCAGCTGTGTTCACCATTAATTTTCTGTGCCAAAACGAAAGAGAACAAGACCAGAATTTTTCTGATGGAGAAGCATTGCAGCCTTATTTTCATATAAAGTCACAGCTTCACAACAGTACCAAGCAACAGATTGAAGGAAAAGAAGAATTCCACAAAACATATTGATTCCAACAACAAATCAAAGTAGAATGGTCGTTCCAGCCAATTGATATATCCAAAGTGCAAAACAAGGACAACCAGGGTCTAGAAACAAAAGAAAAGGTAGCTCAACTATACTGTAAGTTGAAAAATCTTCTGCATACTGTTATCTCTTGTCCTTCTAATCAGTGTCCATCAGGAGTAATAACAGAAGAATATCTAAGAACTATAGTCTGCAGGGTTTCGATCGGAAATGCTTAACTAACGCTACAAAAGCAACCTTATCACGCACTTGCAGACCTCAGCCCTACAGTAAAAGGAGAAAAAGAAAAAAGTTAGAGCAGTCTCAGACAAAGATAAATGAAACAAGGGAAAATTAGTGTGTATACATGGCTGTACCCCGGACAACATTCTCTTAAAATTATAGGCTGGATGTTCTATCAGTGATGCACTACCATCAAAGAAAATTAGTCAGAAGACATGTACAGTGAATTTTGTCAAAAAGAAGATGATAAAAATCTTACTTGTAAAAGTGCAATAAATATCCAACACCTATCTCAGCAAACATTTGCATTACGCCTTCTAATCTGATCATCAAAGAGAATCGGACCACTAGGTACAATTGACAAAGAACACCAAAAGAAAGCCTCCAAGGTCGAGAAACCGCCAGTCCAGCACTTCCTGGAATGAAAAAACCCGAAACTGGTAGCAATTTAACCAGAAGCGAGCTTGCTCCATGTCTTAAAAGAGAATATTGATCAGCACAGATCCAAGTCCGGTACAACCTGACATTAAATGATCAAACTAAATGAAAAAAATCATGAGAAACAACGCGGAAGAAAACCAATGCAAGCATGACATTATGTTTAATGACACAGCAAAAAATGACTCAACAGAAGACACGTAAAAATATATGACAAAATGATCAGAACGAGGTTTTAATATATTAAAGAAAATACACTATTGCAGAACAAGTAAATAAAGTTGATTTCCTGCTCCTATCTAATAGTGATCCATCATAACAACAGAAAGAAATGTCGCACCAGCCGCCACATCTTACTCAACCATTAACATTCGAAACACTTCGAATCTCCATTTACCAGAAACAGCTATCAATTGGAATATAGAACTATTAAAAATACCAATATTAATAATTTACCATCAATTTATGAAAATCTTGTATAATACATCCATTGATGAAAACTTAGCATCGAATAAAAAAAATCGTGACAACCTTCAACCGCATCCAATCAATCAAAGAAACTTTATATTAAACAGCGGACAACCAAACAATAGTTGAATCAAGTTAATAAAAAAATCAAAAAAATAAAATAAAAACCATTAGAACCCTAGATTGAATTCCAGGAACTAAAAAAATACAAAGAAAATGAAATTATCAATACGCAGCGACGCAGAATAAAGATATCAGATCCGTTCCGATCCGATCCGATCCGATCGAATCAGAAAAGGAATCGAATACAATAAGCGAAAGTAAATAAAGCGAGGAAGAAAATACAACCTGAAAGCAAACCGGCAAAATAACCGTCGCTGAGGACGGGGAGAAAATGGAATCCAGAGCTTCTCTCTCTACTTGTGTCTAAACCAAACCAAACCAAACCAAACCAAAAGAAGACCACCCACAATTCTCTCTCTTACTCATAAATATCTCTTTTATTCATAAATCGCACCACAACCGACGTTATTTATTGCCTATATTTGACAAATTAATGCGAAGAGAAAATGACATATACACCCCTGTACCTTATCAGGATATGGTCGAGAACAAATAATTTACCCCCATCAAAAAAATAATTTATATTTTTATTCGGCTCCCCGTTACCCACGCTACACCGGGACGGATCAAGGAATCTAAACTATTTCATAAATTATGTATCTTTAAAAACAAGAAAAATTAAAAGAAAATCATTTTATCGTATTATCCAACGTATTTCAGGGATGACCACCAAAACGAACACTAGGAAATATGTAACTATAGTATCTAAATTAAAAAAAAAACCCACTAAATAAATTAATGATAAAATTATAAAAAAAGGGGAGGGGGGTGAGGATATATTTTATTGTATCTTCTTGTTCTTATTTTTTGGTTTGCTTGAAAAATAAAATAAGAATATTCGGTTGGTTGGTGAGGTGTTAGGGATTGGTTCTGAGGTGGCGCCACGAATCTAACCACTGCTGTCAGGTCCATTACATTTGAATGGTCGTACACGGTAGGCTTGAAGTTACAGAGAAACTGTCCTTGTTGTTTGTCTTGGTCACCACGCCTGCAAGCAGCATATTATTATTTAGGCCAAAGGATTTATTCATCCGAATCAAAATAAATATAAATATATATAATTATATTTAAATTCATTTATTATAACTCAATTTATATTTAAATTTATCTTTATTAAAATTTTTATTCATATTTATATTTCATTAAAAATTATAATTAATAAATATAATTAATAAAATATAATTAATTTTTTTTATTTTAAATTTAAGTTTGTGTTTATATTTTATTCATATAGTTTCTATTTAGACTCGTATTTGTTAATTTTTAAAACTATAATTTACGTTCGTATTCATGTTTAGATTTGTGTTTATATTCAGATTTGAACAATTCATTTAAACCAAACTAAAAAAGGAATCTAAATATATTTGGTTCGAATTTAACTATACATATTTCCACCCAAGGTCTCACTCAATTACAAATTCATCCCTTAACTTTAAAAAACCTAAACACCCACCCTTAAATCACTTTTCATCTAATTTTTCTAACATCTTTTATAACATGACCAAAGTAGTATTTATTAAAAAATAAAATTTATAATAAAATTATTAAAATAATATTTAAATCTAAATATATTAAAAATATTATCAAAATATTTAAATTTCAAAAAATAAAAAAGGCAGCTACTGATGCCAGCAATCATGGTCGTAAAACGACCAATAAAACTAAGACATATCATTTTGAGTTTTTCTATCACTTTTGCTAAAAGAGACAACCAAATTTATCTACTTTCTTTAAAATAAGAGAGTCGATTTGGTTGTCACCACTAAACGAGATGGATAGATTTGGCCACCCTTGGAATCAGACAACGACACTACTGACGATGATTATTGTCTTTTTCATTTTTTAAAAATTTAAACATTTTTTAAAAATTTTTATTATTTTTAAAATTTTAATATATTTATATTTAAAATTATTTTATAATTTTATTTTAAAAATTTGCTTTTTAATAAAAATATTTTAACTATTTTATAAAATATATTTAAAAAATAAAAAATTAGATTTTTAGATTTTTTAAAATTAACAAATAAAAAATTTTTGTTTAAGTAAAAGCATTTGGCCTTATGTTTAAGGTTCTCTAGTGGCCGAAAGATTTATTCCCGCCTACGTTATGCTTTAATCACAAAGTTTCATTCATTAATTTCTTGAAAATTAAATAATAAATTATTAATTTATCTTCTTTTTTAAGCAATAATCAAAATACTCTTTTTAATTTAATGACCAGAATACACCATTTGTTTTTTAATAATAACCAAAATGCACCGTTTTAAAATGATGATAAAAATACCGTCAGACTGAAATTATAATTAATTATTTGAAATTATAGTTATTGCTTCAAATTTTGAATAATTTACCTTACAATATATCATTATTCTCTAGCCTCATGATTGCTTACCAATGGATATCATCTGCCGAAGCAAAATATTAAAACTGTTAAACCCAAACACTAAATGACAAGAGAGGGCGAATAAGTTAGGTTAAAAACTTTCATAAATTTAAACTTTGTTCAACCAAATATCAACACAATCAATTAACTAATTCAAACATATTCAAATCAACCAAACAAATATCAAATAATATAAAATATTAAACATAAATAAAGAGAGTAAAAGATAGAAATTACTGAACCGATTTTAGAGTGGTTCAGAGCTTCTCTATGCCTCTTATATCTACTATTTTAAACAACCCTGTTTGAAAATTTCTTTCCACTGATTTTAACCCCAAAGTTATAATAGTTTTGACACAAGAAATTTCGCCCTTCTCATACTAGTTTTGATACAAGAAATTGTGTCGTTAATTTAGTTTTAACAGAAATTACGCTCCATACTAGTTTCACGAGATTACACCCAATGATTTGTAGAATAGTTATAAAAATATTTGTCTCATAAGACTGATACACAATAAACTCTCTCATAATGATTTACAATATGATTTTGTGAGAGAAAGTAGAGAAGAATTAGAGGATGAAAAGATGTGAGTATGTGGCATAATTCTCTTACTATTGAGTCTTCAAATCATCTTTAATTTATAGTATTTGAAAAGAATTAGCCCTTAGGATGATTTGGGAGTCGTCGAAGTCTTCTTGGAAAGTTACACGGGTGTGTCCTTCTTTTGCACAATCATGCTTCCTTTATTATTCGTTCTACAACGGTCATATTTCTCCTATTGCGCATACACATGGTCGTGTGTCCTTGATGTCTTCAATTCCACAAGCCCACACGGTTACACACACGATACCCATACGATCTTCACACGATCAATATTTTTCAAGTAACACAGTCGTGTGTTAGAGCTGCACGAGCGTGCATCCAACAATTGTCTTCTTACACGAGCACGACTGAAACTACACCGGAGTGTGTGCCCTTATAACTTGTCACACGACCGTGTGCTCGAAAAATACACAATCGTGTGTCTTGCATTCTCCGCACACGGACACTTTACACGACTCAATCAAGTCATGTGTTACCTTTACAACACACACACGGTCATGCGTCTTGATCACACACAGTCGTGTGTCAGACAAATTTTGCAAAATAAAAACCTTTGGTTCTTTTTGTCATGTTCAATGCATGTATAGACCAATTAAATATTTTAACATATGTTTTACATCAATTCAAAATTTACAGGGGTCCAACAAAAACAATAAACTTAAACTCGTACAAATCAACGTAATAGCTAAATTTATAACGAAGAAACATGACACGAATCTTTCATACAATCAAGGGAAGCATTTAGTTTAAAACTTCTAAGAGGATAAGAAATTTCAACTGGCAAAAATATAATAGAGCCTGAAAAATGAAAATTGTATTAAGGAAAAGGGAACACAACGTGTGTCAATATTGATGGTCAGAGTTCAGAGTTCATTATGAAGATTACAAAGTAATTGGCCGATTCAAGTGAGTCTAGAGTTTATTTTCAAAACAAGGTTTATTAGCTTCTTCATGGTTCAATTGTTTAAGGTGACGAAATACCACATTGTAGAGCTTGAGTTTTCGTGGTTGTCGTCGACTTTGCACCAACAAAGATAACATCAATGAAAAATTTACAGGATAAAAAGATACAAGTCTTTATTGGCAATTCTCGTTGTCACCATTACCATTATTATCCTCAATCTCACTATCGTTATCACTATTTATTATCAATTTGATTCACTAAATAGCACTTATTAGAAGAATACAAAGAGTTCATTAGGTTTTTTTGATTGAGAAGATCAGATAGAACTTCTTTGCTCCTTCAAACTATCAATCTATTCATTGATGTATCATAATTCTATTTGTGGAACTTCGAGAACAATGGGTTTATAAATATAAGAATGAATTAAACAATTAGTTTAATATTCTATACAATCACTTTTATAATAGTTTCTTTAACAGATTTCTAATAAAAAATGGGACATGTTTGGATTCTAAAAAGTTAGAAATAGGACTTTATCATTAAACCAAACCTCGGGTGAGAATAAGTGTTTTGATCTTTTGAATGGAATTATGTTGATAAAACCCCCTAACTAGCAAAAATACAGGAACAATCTGAAGACAAATGATAGAATTATGTTGCTTTTATAAGAAGAAATGATATGATAGAATTATATTTAATTATCAACTGTAAGGATGTTACAGAGAACAGACTCTGGTTCATAAATTGAGAGACAAAATACTCCCAAAAAGATAAGGGAAGCAATATTGAAGATAAAATAGGGCACATTTGGACATGGGGGAGAAATATTTGTCATACAAAAAATGTAGCAGGCACTACAAATGTGAAGAAAGTATAATATGATTTCTCTCTGTTTATAATAATTAATAAATGAAGATCTCAAGTGGCAAATCCTTCTCATACTTGTACTGGAGGAGACCTATTCTTACCCATTACAAGCTACCAAACAAAACTGAATAAGCTTATATTTATGTTCCCAGGACGTCCATCTGCACCCTCAATAATTTTAGTTTTACTTCATTTTTGGCCTGTAAATTCATTCTAATTTAGAGGTACTGAGCTTGTATTCTTTCTCTGTTGTCTTCCCACCATGACTTTGCGTGCACTTCTCCGAATTTTTCTCGACTGTGAACAGCCAGAATGAACATGTATGGTAAATGCAGGAAAGATCTTAACATTGATGTTTAACAAGTTTAAAAAATAACCATTTGTGGATGATGCGATTGAATAAGTATATTTCAATTACCTGAATCTGACACGCCGAAGCTCCCTAGTTCCATCAGCTAATTGCCTGATGGTAATATAAACTCCAGGCTCATCTTCCTCAACCCATTCTGTCTCTACTTCACTGGCATTGCTAACGGAAATAGAGGGCTCATCTCTGGATGAGGTTGTTGTTCGCGATGCATCAAAAGAAGATGTCTCACCTCTTGGACCAGTCGCACCATAAGCACTGGATCTGGTATTGTAATGTTGGCTGGTCCCATGATCCATAGGGTGTCCAGAGGGTTTATAGTAGTTTTTTGGCATCCATTCTTTGCTCATTGATGAGGCCATTGGACTTTCCCTTGCAGATTCCAACCTTGAGTAATTAGAATCTCTTTGCACCTGAAAGGTTATAATTTGCTTTCCAAATCAGCTAATATGCAATAGAAATATAAATGTTATAATGGTAACACAAGTATTAGTTGATTGCAACTATCAATTTCCTAAATGATTATATAGCTCTGGCTTGTCTAAAGGTGCAATTTGTCATGGTTAAACAAGGTTATATAATATCCTGGTAACAACGTAGTTACCTCATCCTCACATCTTGGTGGAGAGTGAAGAGCTTGGCGATTAAATCTCTGTACATTGTAAAGCTCCATGATTCGATCATAATTTTCACCCCACCATCGTTGCGCTTGCCACTTATTAAACATCTCTCGACTTCAAAATCAGTTTCTGTTAGTGTAAGGCAGTAAAAAGTTGCAGGACAAATGCAAAAATTTAAGGTTCTAATCTTTCTTATCCTATCTATATATATATAAGATAGTTCAAATGAACCCATTTGTCAATTTAACTGTTTATGTATAACCCTCATAAGTAATATAATTTGACATATCAATTAAGTTATAACAAAGGAAGTCGGATATCACAAGACATATGGTCAGAAAACATCATAATCACAAGTTTATATTGTGCTCTAGTAACATATACCAGATGAAATATCTTAGCTTTCTATATAAACTAAATTGGAAATTTACAACCTCCAGGCTTAAGTTCTTTGTAATAGTATGTTAATTGCATACCTGAAGCGAATTCGTTTTAGATCATTTCCTCCATTAGGAAGAGAAACAAAAGTAATGTGAACACCCGGCTCCACTTGCGCCATCCACTCCTTGGATTCATCCTCATCCTCTAGCACCACATCACAAGATTGGACTGAGGCAGTATCCATCCCTCCAGGGGTCCGGTCTCCACCAAATATGCCAGTAAATCTAGAGTCTGACCTCCCACTAGGATGATGACCAGGCCTTGTAAAGTCCCATGCAGGAGTTGAACTCGAGCTCCCACCTCCCACATATGGATACGGAGCACCTTCTGAAGCCACATCATAATCCGGATAAGGCCTTTGCCCTTTCTTGTAGCTACTAGACCCCGTGCAGGGTTTGCACTGCCGATACGTGCCAGAGACTTTCAATGCCATATCCTTAATCTGCATAATACAAGTTCAACATTGAAAAACAACCTGGACAAAACTATAACTTGTTCATTACAACATTTGATCGCAATGCAAGCTAAGGGTTAATCTGTTTGATTATTTTGGTCAATGAAATTCCCTAAACAAATTTGGTCAAACTATTCAACCCAGATGGTGTATTAGTCTGAAATAAATAAGTCCTTTTCAGCTACATAAAATCCTGAGGCCTGCTTTGGCTGTTAATTTAGACTGAAATTTTAGTGGATTTAGTTTTTGGAACACTGCATCGACAAGAATTCAATGGTGGGACAGGCCTAGGACACTGAAAATCTTTTTCTAAAACCACTAGTCTTTTAATAAAGATTTCGACTAATGCTTAAGTAGGAATATGTTGCCACTATTCTGCCCTACAATTACATGTTCCACGGGACTTTTATTACTTCAAAGATTATTATTAATTATTATACAACTTAATGTTTAAAGTATAATTAGATACACTAATAACTGGATACAAATACTCTTATATCATCATGTCATTAGGTTTTATCTTATCATTAATTTAAAATTACTCAATCACATTGATATACATTAGTTTGTAAAAATAAATTAAATATTGCATTATTCTAAAATAAAGTATAACATGACATATTTCCCATTTACTATTCATATATTTCATTTTTTATTACTCATAAAACAATATTTAAGCTAAGAAACAGGGATGTCAACAGTAAATAAATCCAAAGAGGCAAAACAGAATGCATTGAAATAGAAAGCAAATTATGGAAAACTCTTTTTGATATATCTGGTTAGAGTAATCTTTTATTACTAAATTTGTAAAATTATCATAGATTACCTTGAATATTAATAGGAATAAATTAACCTTTAAGTTTGGATAATTTGATATGTATCAATAATTATTATATTTGAAATTTTGGTTGGTATATAAAATAATTGTAAGATTTTATTTTATTCTACTTAAAAGTTTTCAATATTTTAATCTAAATCTATTAAAAAAAAATTATATGTTTGAATAGTAGTCTCTTATTTTCCAAACAAAACTCTTCTAATTTCAAATAGTAAGTTGAAAACCCTAATGTCATACACAACATTGCAGTAATAATAATAATATTCATGTGGTAAATGTAAAGCCTTCTCTTTTCTGTGAAGCTCAAAGAAGAAGATTTTATTGTTGAATAATGGAAAAACATTATATGTTTTATTTGAAATAATTTTTTATTATCGTAATAATTAATCTTTTGTTATTTACATTATTTTAGTTAATTTTTTAATTAATAAAAATTTTTTGATAATTTTTTATTATTAAGCTAAATGAAGTAATTTGATTACCACATTCCTTATATTAAAAAATTATTAAAATAATTAATTTTATCTTAATTATTAAATGTTTAAGAAAAAATACTCTTGTTTTTTATTAAAATTAACCAAAAAATAAAAAAATCTTTTAGAAAAAATATATATTAACAATTAAAAAATAATTTAATTTATTATTTTTATAATTTGACAATATAAAAAATTATAATATATTATTCATATAAAAAATATTTTAAAAAAATATTCTGCTTGGAATCTTTTATGCGCGAAAACAGAGAAAAAACAATTCTTTATGAAGACTGTACGAAAGACAGAGCTCGAAGATATCCAACCTACTACTAATTTGTCTCGTATATATTTATTATCAATAAAAAGATTCAGAATTATTCACAAGAAGTTTAATCAATATTAAAAAAAAAATAAAAGCGACGCCAATCACGTGATGGTCAAAGTTATGAATACCGTGGGTACTGATTACTGAAACAAAGCTATAATAGTAGCGGGTCATTTTTCCACGTGACAGAACTTAATATTCGACTGCATAAAATAAAACATACACCCCATCACACGTGAACCTAACCTCGTCTATTGGCTAACCAGGGAAAATTGAAAAAAGAAAATTAAATAGAATTATTAGCTTATTCCTAAATTAAACGCATTAAAGATTAAAGATTAAAGATTAAGACAGGCATAAGAGGTGGTCCCCCCGAAATACGGGGGTAATGGAGTCATGATTTTGATTGTTTTTACTGAAAACGAAAGGGTTAGATAGAGGATGAAGAAAAGAACCTGCGCCGTCAGGCTTTTGACGGCTTCTTTTGTACTAGGCGTGCCACTCCCACGCGCTCCTTCTACTTCTTCCCCACCGTCTGCCATTTGCTTCGTACATGCTATACACGTAAACATCTTCCCCTCCGCTTTTCTCACCCCTGAGTGAGCAAATTCAATTAAACGAATTAAATTACCAGATTCACATGGAAACAACCAACCAAGCAAGATAAATGGAGAAGAATTAAAAGAGTGAAACCCAAAGGAAAGTGGAAGGGATGAAGATTTGGGAATCATAATGAAATGTGGGTTTCGGGGAAAGACAAAAGGGAAAAAGAAAAGGAAGGAGCTCGGGATCAGAGAAGACCAAGAAAAATATGTCTAAACTATAGTCAGTCAATAATTGAAAGAAGCAAAATGGGGACATGCTGCCACTTCAAAGTGGTCTAAAATTAGATGGAGGCTCACAGAGCATTCTGCTTTAATACACAAAAAGCCCATCAAAGAAGAATCACATCTCCGAGCCGAAGTTTCTGACGAAATTTTAACGAGAAAATAATCGAAAAAAATACTGCTATATTTTTTAAATTGTTTAATGGGTGTGGGGGATGATGATGGACCAATCTGAAGCAATGTCGAGAAATGAAAACTATGGATGAAAAGACATAAAGACAAGATAAACAATACGAAGAAGAATCACATTGATATTTGTTCATTGAAAAACACCGGGCATCTGCATCATTATCATTCGAAAACGACTTACCTAAACCAAAATTTCTTTTGTTTATATATATACACACACACACACACACTTTGGGTCTGTCTTAGCTGTCTTCTTAATTCTCGAAACAACTCATCAGTCGTCCTTCTTAGTTCTCAGCAACACTTTACTCTCCGACATCATTTCATACCTCAACTAGAACCTGAAAATAAATTCAAGATTTCAAGAAACTTGATAGAAAATTAACAATAAACTCTACGTTTTTGTTTTGAAATAAAGCCGCTGAAGAAAATTCAGAAAATGGAAAATGCAACTTGCGTGCACTCTTTTAACAAGATCTGAAATCATGTCTTCATGTAAAACACTTTTTATTCTTTGTTTTTTGAGGAAATAAAGTGAGTAAAATAAAGAATTAAAAGGAAAAAAAAAAAAAAAAGCGAAAGTGATGCTCTGTTTGGTTGCTGAGAAAGTAAAGGGAAAACACTTACCTCGATCAAACCCTTTACTGCAAACAACTTGCTTCTTGACAGTAGCTCAAAATGGAGAGATTGGACAGCATTAATTCTCAGCTCTCTTTTGACTTTCTTTTATCCAGCTTAGACGCCACTAACTTTTCTCAGTAAAAATCGTAATCCCTTCAATTTCGCTCACAAAATAACCTCAAGAATCTTCTAAGAAAATTTAAGACTTCCAGGCCAAAAATATCTTCAGTAAAAAACAAAACCAAGATAAAACAGACAACATTTATATGAGAAGACAAAAATTCCGGCGATATATCGGCGTCTGAATCCGAAACTGTTTTAAAATGGAAAATAGAAGGAAAGTTTTGCATACACAGCTCCGGCTTTTACGTTACAAAGAGAGACCGTGTTGGAGTTCGATTATTTATATACAAGAGAGTGGATTTGACGGCGTTAAATAAATCCGTTACATCACGGGAAATGTGAGCCTTTGATGTATACGTGAACAGAACCCGTTTGATAAGGAACCATTTTATATTTTTAATTTTTGGAAATTAAGGAAAAAAATATTTTGGTCCCAATTACTGAGGACACGTGGGACCTATATGTTTAGGTGATGCAAGGGAGGGATCTCTAACGTGGAAGAAGTAGAGTACGTGGCATTAAAAGATTGGTGAAAAAGCTATGAATGAAACGAAAGGCTACCGTTTGATGATCAGAGACTTTGACAGGATAGGAACAATCACATCAGGGTTACATCTTATGCAAAATTTGTAATATCGTGCTTAAAACTGAATCCTTCAGTTCAAAGTGCCTAAAAAATACTCCATAAAATGTCAATTGAGATAATAAAAAATGGAAGGGGGGCATCGGGGGAAACAATAAGACTGGCAAATGGATTTGATTTGAGAATAAAAGCAGGCGTGTGAGGGAGATTATACAGTAGGTAAAATGATATGACAGGATGATAAAAGGACAAAATTTATTATTATTATTTTTAAGTTGAGGCTTATATATTATTATATATATGCTCTGGTTATGGTCAAGTCCAATCAAGTAGAAAAAGGGTCATGTAGTACTATTTTAAAGGAATCAGCCATCGTGTTAGATAATCTAAATTGGAAATTTACAAATCCTCCATCTTGTCAAGCCACAGCAACAAGCTTAGTCGGCACCACGGACCACGGGTGCTGCATGGCCATTTGGCATTGGCGGCAGCTGCGCAGGGAGAAATAAGATAGAAAATGCGCTTTAACGCCACTGGGTTTTTGTCCTTACCCTTTATTCCTTCTCTTCTGAGGCCAAGGCGGCTAACCCCCCTTCAAGCAAAGAATGCTTGGAATCGACGGACAGCAAAAAAACTCATTCCAATTCCAATTTCCCACCTCATCGCCTTTAACACTGTCAAAATACAAAATTAAACAAGTGGGTATTAAAGATATGAATAAAATTATTATATACCTTTATTTTTTACATAATATGATGGAAATGAGTAGACTTCGTTGTTGCAGTAAATCTTCTATGGAATAGGTGAAATAAAATTTTTATTAAACAATAAAAGAAGGGATGCCAGGTAGCAAGATAAGGAAAGCCAGGCTTTAGGTAAAGAGGCTGTAAGAAGATCTTGATAAGCAAGAAAAGCATAGTCAAGGTCCAACTTCAAAGCCATCCATTCAATTACTGTCTCAAAATCATTTTGATTTTCCCATTTGTTTGGTTTTGAAGCAACAAATTCAAAACCAACCCATTACTTTATTTGACAACTTTCTTATTATTCACATAATGCTTTTCTTTTTGTGTAAAGATGAAACCCCAAATATCATAAGTATTAGAACGTTGGGGTGTTTTGAGAAGTTAAAATTTGAAAAAGTGATTACAAAAGCAATTAAACGATCTGTTCTAAAGCTAGATCTAAATCTAATTCCTAAGTCTTTCCCTATTTCCAATGTTTGATTGATTTTATGTATCTTTTGATTTCTTGTTTCAGATCAAATTAAAAACATTAACTTACTTGCCCATTGTTAAAAGAAGAGACCCATCCCAGCCAGGTGGATTGTTTTCAACTTCTATGCCTAATGTATCAGACTCCCTTGTACTTGTTGAGATTCCAATCCTATAAATAGAATAGAAATAAAGAAAGTATGCAATCCAATCCTTCTACTGAGTACTGAATTGAAGAGGCCAGGTGTTCAAGCAAGCAAGCAAAGGCAGGTATGCAGCCAAAGGAAAAGAGAAAAAGAAAACAACAAAGGCGATATTCGATTGTATATGTAGATGAAAAGGGAGTCACCTGAATTTTACGGATTCACTCAAGTATTGGGGGCCCAAAAAGATTTGCCTTGCTGTTTTGGACTGCATGGGATGGGAGGGAAATCAATACAAATTTACTCTTATTTGCATTATTAATAATACACAAACTCTTTATCTCCTTACCATATCCGTATACAAAATTTTTTATGTTTTGATATAAAATAAAATTATGGGCATTGATAAGTGTCAAATTGTATGATTGAGTGGTTTTAAATTCAAATTAATATAACATACATTTACATGGTGACGCATCAAATTTAATATATTAATTATTACTTATTGTTATCGTAGATAATTTTACTCATTTGATAGAATATAAAACTTAATATTTTATCTTTATTAGAAGATAATGATGAGATTGTGATCTCAATTATGCCCCTACCTATCGTCAACCATAACGTGAGGAGCTCAAAGAATTAAACTAACAATATTGCTTTTGATATAGAAAATATATATGAAAATAGAGTTGAACTAATAATTGTTTCTTTCAATAATTATAGAGATGCATACTTTAAGGGGAAAATAAGTTAATAAATCATACTTAAAAAATGGAAGACAATTTTAATTACTATTTTTTTATTTTTACAGCATTACTCCAATTTTCATGCGTATATTAGCACACGTGGTAGGTGTACTAATTGCCAAAATCAAAATAGCCAATTTGTACATAGTGATGGAATTCAAATTGTCAAAGATTTTCGATAGATTGTTGTTATATTATGGACCAAAATGGTAGATATAGATGTGTAAAACACTGTATTCAACGTGTAGCACATTGTAATGCAAAAAATATGAACATTTGAGGCAGATTTAAGCTTGAAAATAGGTAAGGAGTTCTGATGTAAATTTTTTGCTTAAAAGTTCAAAAAATATGTGGAATTTGATGACAATTTCAAGTAGGATAATGTTATAAGGATCTAAAATATGTATAGAATGATATTTGGGAGTGCATAAGGCTGATTCATGGCCGAAAATCTAGTACGTGCAAAAAACCTTATGATAATGACCTACTGCATCACGTGTAATAACGCATAGTAATTTGGGTTGAAGATAAGGGGTTGGATTGAAATTTTTACATGCTCAAAACCATTTTTTGAGGGTTTTTTTTTTTTTTTTGTAACTTTTCAGTATATTAGGGCCATGTAAAAGGTTGATTTTGCAAATATAATCAAAAAGTGTAATGGTATGCTGAAATCATGCTATTTGCCCTTGGTATATTTACTGAAAACATCTTTCTGAAAAACTGTTATTAGGATCTGAAAATCCAAAACACTGAATAGTTGAATAAAACTATTTCTAAAATCTCTATATATCCGAGGATACTTGCTATGCTGATCAGAATGATGAATACAGAGATTTGACATCCTAATCATGTGGGCTAAACTATACCAGCGAAGTGCTAATAAGCTGAAATGTCTTATCATACTAGTCCTTGGACCAGTAAGCTGAAATCTAACCAATCTGACCGAAGTCAGAAAGCTGATATCCCATAGATGTCTCATCGAATTCACCCTTACTCACAAACCCAGATATCGGGCCTTAATGCTGAAAACTTATGCGAATAGATCACTTGATCCTTTTTCTGAAAACACCGTTTAACATGCTATGCTGAATGATGCTATTCATGCATGTTATCTTATCAATTCTTTTTTTTTTTTTTTATTACGATTTATTTTACTACTGTACTATTTCTGTAACTTATTAAGCTTATTAATAAATTCTGTGTGTTATTATGTTTCTGCCAACTTTGTCTTTGTTTTCTTGTTTCTATTATGTTTCTGTCTTTATTTCTGTTTACTAATGGTAACTTATCACTAGATTACACTGTTTTAGTCTATTGATGAGTTTCTTGTACTATTGTGAAGTTGAAGTGTGATTTTAGAAAATATCTTATTTTTTTTTCTTTTTTCTTTTTTCTTTCTTTATGTTTTCTGCTTTTATTTACACTTTTCTGATGCTTTACTAAGTGCACGGGCATGTGCAAGAAGGCACATGGGGCGTGTAGGGGAATACACGGGACCTTGTGTAGGGCGTGTGCTAAGGCGTGCTAACTTCTGGAAATATTTAACAAACATTGGTTGGCCACACGGGCGTGTGGTGCGAATATAAGGGCGTGCATCTGAGGCACAAGGTCGTGTACTACACTACACGGGCGTGTAGTTGCCTCAACATCGTCCCGTGTCTTGCCTACACAGGCGTGTAGAACTGGGATCATGCAAATGGGCGTGCGAACCAACTGCATAAACGTGCGAACCAACTGCATAGGTGTGTGTCTGAATTTTCATACGCACACGGGTGCCATGCAAGACCGTGCTCACGCAGAATTGAGGTCACATGAGCGTGCATCCTCGGGTACACAATCATGTGCTCAACCCAAAATCGTAGATGCATCTGAAAACCTAGAAAATCACACTCAAACTCATCCAAACTCAACCATTTCTCAATCAAACATACATACACTTCAATCACAACATCAATAACTCAAAAATCATGCTAAAATACCAAATGCACACATTCAGAGATTTGCATGCTGAGAAACAAGAAAGAGGTAAGGAAACACTTACCTGAAACTACTAAAAATCTTATATCTCTCTATCTCCAACTAAATTCTGGTTGGATTAGCTACTAAAGCTGGCTTCTACCTCTGAAAATGGTGAAGGTTTATTGGGAAGAAAGAAGAAGAGAAATAGTTAAGCTGACTGAAATAGAAAATCTCTCTTTATATAGCTGTGCGACCTAAGGAAGACACACGGTCATGCACCACCAATGCACACGAGCGTGTGTCAAGCGCAACCCATATAAAACCCCTCTGAAAAGACTATTCTACCTTAGAACCCACTGAGGCTAATCTCTGGCTTTGAAATCTCTCTTCTAACCCCGATCAAAAGCCTAAAAGACTATTCTAACATTGGGCTATTACAGCTAAAGTGTCAAATTTCTGTGTCTTACCTAGTTTGATTTATACAACTACAATTTTATATATACGATTTTACAACTTCAGTTTCGATTGATGAGTTTCACAAATTTCATGTTTTATACTAATTTTTTATGATTTGATTTTCAATACTAAGTTTATAATTTACAACCATAGCCTATGAGTTATGTTTTATGGTTTTTATAACTTATGATAAATGGGTTTATTGCATGAACATTGGGTGCATGAGTTACCATGTAGAGTTCATGTTTGTCTTGGAAGGTTAAGTTTTATCCTTAAATACGAGTTAAGTCAAGTTATAAGAAGTTTTCTAGTCAAAGTTAAGTAATGGCATAGTAAGGAAATAAGGTATGAAAGTGAGCATTAACGTTAAGATGCTGCTTAGTGAAACTTAAGGAAAAATTTTAACATAAGTTGAATATAAATTGAGATGTTGCTCAAGAGTTAAAAAAAATGAGTTGAGATTGATAGTTATTTTATTTACTGAGTGTTTATTACTCACTATCCTTACCTTTATCTTACAAGTGCACAAGGTAGTGAGTCAAGTGATGAGGCAAAAGGCGAGTTGCAATGTTGCCAGTTTGGGCTTAGATAAGTGTGGACGTGGCAAGCCATGTAGCGACTAGCATTGCTAATATATGTTTTTATTGGGCTTTGTATTTTACAGACTATGTTTTTACTATTGTTTAATTTTATGTTGAGATGATTTCACTATATTTATATCATCAAGATGTTATATTGTGATTTTTAATAAAGAGATTTATAGGTGAGATTGTGACATACTTTTGCTACTTAGAGGTTAAATACCCTAACAGGTAAGTACTTCTAAGAGTAAAAGGTGTCAATACCCCACACTTTGCATTTTAGTTTTCATGTTTTACCTTTTTCTTACATTCAAACTAGCTTAATCGATTTTTGAAATTTGGAATTGCACACATAAATCCTCTACAATCATAAGTCATAATTGAAGTCATAATCACAATGTTTCTAAGTCCAATTGTAAATTTGAATTACAATCAATACTAGGTTTATTAGCACCCAATCTTTGAGGACGATATCTTTACTTTAGCTTTTGGAATATATGCAACAACACCCGTATCAATTAATAAAATAATTGTATAATATTAATGTGTTAATTCAACACTTCATGATTATTCATTCAATTATAGTGATTTAGATTAAAAGTGGCCGATTGAACTAGTCAAATCGTGACCCTATCAGGTCATCGGTTCGACTACTGGTCTGGTTATAAAAACATTACTTAGAAGAAAAAAGCAAAAGAACCCATAAAATTTAGATGAAGTAAAAGAAGCGGTAGGTTAAGAACATAAATTTTCATTTTTTTCTTCTATTAGAAGTCAAAAGAACTTCAAATTTTTGCCTAACATATTGCATTTTGAATTGCATAGTTAGAATCATGAATTTACACAAGCAAGACCAAACAAATTTACTTCGATTATCTAATTATAACAACATCATTTCCACTCTTAGGGAAAAACTGAGAAAACTTGTTAATTAGTTCATATAGAAACCAAAATGAAACTGTAAAGTCTTACTTCTTGCGAGATCCACCCCAAAGAGATTGCCAAAAAACAGGCCAGTTTTTCTGTGCCTCATTCCAACCCAAAAGTGAGCCTTCCCTCAGTGGATCCCAACTAGATGATACAATGCCATAGCTTACCCCTAGAAGGGCACTCCCAAAGAAGATAAATGAGACAATGAAGGGCACCCAAGTCGGAACATCAATCTTTAAACCAACCTTGAGATAGTAAAAGAATGGAAAGAAGAGGAGCCCTATGAACAGGGGAATTCCCACTGTGAACCCCATTCTACCAATCATTCTGTTTGTTACTACCTCTGGTATTACACCTTCTTCTCGTACATTGTCTTCATCTTCTTCATCTTTGTCATCACTATCATTGTAGGGCTTTGACTTCTTCATCTTTTTCACTTTCTTTGGCGAAGGGCCAAAGCCTCGTGGACTATTCAAGGCAGCAAGTAAGGTTGTTGAATGTGACAAATGAGTTTGGTAATGGTTCAGATTTGTTTTGGAAATTGGGAACTCAGAAAGTTGTTTGGTTGGCATAGATGATGATGAGGATGTGGGCATTAAGGGTGGTCGTGTTCTTGTAAGTGAAGAGGATTCTGTGCCTTTCTCCTTCCTTAAATTAGTGTGACACGTTTCACATTTGATGAATGAGGTTGAAAGCTTTGGAACTGGCTTTGATGGTTCATAACTACAATCAATCTGCAAGATTGAAGGTTACTGATTATTTTTAAGGTAAAGAGATAGATACATGAACAAATTTTAAGGTCACGTAACTGAAACCTCACATGGTCAATTATGAAATATATCATTCAAGCTTAAAAGATGAACTATAAATATCAACCAATTTAAATTCTAAAGGAATAAAGCACCAGTCAAGAACAATGTTCAGGCTTAAAAAGGAAGACAACTAACCAATCTTATAGTGGTTAAAAAAGCTCACCCAACAAAATTCTATGCAGTTTTGAGTCTAAATGAAAACCCAAAACTATGGTTTAAGAAAAACAAGCCCTCAATCTGACTAAGGATTAATATGACCGACCATTTTAATGACTTTTAAACACACCAAAATCACTCAGATTAAGACGAGGATGGCAACAACACAGGACATCACAAAAAGTTGTGTTTTTTGTGCCAATATACACCAGAAGACATGGGGTTTGAGTTTGTCAGTTCTATTTATTTCATTGAATATTACACACTCAGAGTCTATTGTGGAGTATGGGCTCAAACCAAGCTGGTGTGTTCCTTCTCTTGATTATTAGCTTCATGCAACCCAGCAGGAATATGTATAAACTCAAGTTATAAACTTACAATTAACCTTCCGGTAAAGCAAGGATATTATTATGTTAAAAAAAAAGAAAAACCGACTTCTATCATTAAGGCAGGAAAGACTATAGCTTTAAAAAGCCAAGATGGTCAAAATCATGATGGAATTGGAAACCTGCAAAACCACCAAACCGGCATCGCTAAAGCGGGGACATTAATGTGAATTAAAACTGTAGCCGGGTCATTTTGATAAGGATTTGGGGCTTTCCAGGAAGACAAAAATTGCCCCTGCACATGTAAACTCGATGAGATAAATTTGCCAACTGATTACTTAACGATATAATCTGCTCGTTATTTACGCAGATTTCTCAGGGATTGATACTGATTGGAATTTGAAATGGAATTCATTCTCAAAGATTACCCAGTATACCTATCTATCAGACGCAGAATCCAGCAAGAAATATATGAATCTAAACAACGTTTAAAAAATAGCAAATACAAACATAAACTAAAGAGAAAGAAAGATATATCACCTTAGAAGAGGGTTGTGTTTGACGAAGCTTATAGGGCCATGCTATTGCAGCCATTCATTCACTTCTTTTATTTCCTTTCTGTGGTTCAGAGCAACACAGCAGCTTTGGGTTTTATGAGAAAGACGAGAGAGAGCTAAAATTTTGTTGTTCTGATCTAAAAGACTTCATGTATCGTTATTGAGCAGAGACCCGCCATTAACTAACACTGAGGAGGATAAACCGGCAGGCGATAAGGTTACAGGTACGGTAAGGTAAAAATTTCCCCTAAAATTGGACAGGGTCCCGTAAAGTTTAGAAAAAATCCAAAGGTTCTTAAAATTGTTAATATTTTCCCTAAATTTTGCAAAGGACAGATTAGTAAAAATGAAAGACAAAACTTCCCAACATTAGGATTTTGCATGAGTAGGATTACGACCAAAAAGTGCATTAACATTAAATCACGATCGAAGAGGAGATTCATTAAACTAGATTATCTTTGGGTTTGGGACAGCTCATCGCTCTCATGATGGCTTCTTCCATGTCAAATGGTTCACTTGCTACAAAGTCATATTCTTTAAGAAAATGTCATTTTTACATCAAGAGCAAAGCCATAACCATGAATACACAATGCTATTTCCAGTGTTTTTAGTTTGAGTAATCTTCAATTCCTAAAAATAAAAAGTTACTATTAAGATATATTATTGAAAAATTATTTGATATAAATTAATTTTATGATTAATAAAATTAATATGTATTAATAATTATCATATTTAATAGTCAATAATAAAAGAATACTAAAATATTATTTTACTTATATTCTTAGAAAATTATTAATTATGAATTAATATTATAATTGATTAAGGCTAATAGTCTCAATAGTTTATAAAATAATATTTATAACATTAATTTACTTTATATATAATATAATATTTATACCTTTAATTGTGTTTTATAAGAGCATATTAATTTATTTTATTTTTTAGGTGTAATGCTATAAGAGATATATTAAAAAATAATGATAATTCTAATTAAAAATTTATTAAATAAATATAAAATTATAATAAAATAAAAATTATTTTAATAATTTTTTGATACCTAACGTGAAAATAGTAAACTAGATAGATTAACAAAATAATCTTTTATCATCTTAACCAATACACCACCTTAAATTGAACAACCATTTCTGCTTGAAATTGTTTCTTCTAATTGTCATTTATAAGAAGGCTGTTATAATGTGTGGATTTATGTTTTATTATTATTTTTATTTGTTGATGTGGCTAAAGCTGGGATGTTAAAATGTGTAGAATTATTTTAATGCTTAAATTTAATCATAGACATCGATGAGTTAAAAGGGAAGGAAATGAAGAGAAAGAAACTTTTCAACCTTAGAATCCTAGTGTTCAACCTGTTTGATGTTAGACTTATTACTTTCAGACAAAAATTTCAACGTGTTAAACTGAAGAGAAAAATAGTGATGTTGAAAGAGTTGGTATATTTAATTCATGTTAGGTATGGAAAATGAATAATGCTCCAGTAGTATTAAGAGAAGAAATTCAAGAAACGTGTACTCCTGAGGGCAGAAAAAAATCAGTTCTGGGTTGACTGAATCCCAAAACGGCCTTGGAGAGCACCAATTGCTTTCTCAAAAGAACTTGCAATTTCCGGGATGGCTTTTTTGCACACTGCATATTCAAATGAGAAAAATTAATTAAGCAGTGATTTATAAGCTGCTAAAACAGAGTTATTTTGTACCCTGTAGCTGTTTTTTCAATTTTCTTTCTCGTTACATTGGATCTGAAACAATGTTTTAGAAGCAAAACTAGAGTTAATCAAGTTTCATTAATGCATGATCTGAAAATTTGTTGATGCATAAAAGGGAATCTAAAATCTACTCAGATCATACCCATTTTAGTACCCGAAAAACAGAAGAAATTGTAGTTTGTAAAGCTTTCAAGGCATTTAAGGTCAGTATAAGCTTGCTTTTGAACTTCTTTTGAACAATGAATTAATATCAGCACAAAAGATTTAAATAAGAGCAAGAGAAAAAAAACATTACTGTTAGATGCAGTAGCTTGTGCATCTTCCATGATCTCTACATATGAAGCCTGATAAGCGAATGGTAAAAAGGAAAATCAGACCCTTGAAAATAGAAAGTGAATTATGGATGAAGTTTGATTGTTTTTTGTTCATTGTTGCGCACAAGAAAGCACCTTCATTGCATCCTGGCTTTTGCTAATTCTTTCAATCATCTTCTTGTACTCCTTCTCTGCTTCATCCTTCATTTGCTGGCATGTTTGTGTCTGAATCTATAAATTCAAAAACGGAAAAGTAAGTTCATAATCTTTTGATGATTACATGTTAATGCATTTATACTTATTTGCCATCCCAATGATTCCATCTTTGAATTAAAGCATCCTGAAAAAGCTGGGAATCTTTACGTAAAGCAAGAGGGCGAAAGATTTGTTCATAGGACAATTGTGGTACAATTAAATTTTAAGTAGCCGAAGAGAGTTCAGGCTCTTGTTCACTCTTGCTCATCACATTTCAAACCAATCTCTGCACGAAATTGGAATCAACTTCTAAAGTAAAATTCACAAACTAAAACTGAAGTCACAAAATTCAAACTCAGTTTCTCTAAGCTTCACAGCTGTAGTAAGTTCCGTCTGGAGAGATAAGAAATTCGAACGTTTCTACCAACAATGGACTAATTCTGAAAGCTTCCACGCCTTCAATTAAGAGTGAGCGATCGAATTTCACAAAATTCTATATCAATTTTCCATTAAACTACATCTCTAAACTTAAATAGCGCTGAGAAGTAAGTGAAATAGCTTTTGTACGAAGTGTTTTGATTAAAAAAACGTTTTTAAAGGAAGTACTTTCTGAAAAAATAGAAAAAGAGCATTTGTTATCATAAGAGGATTTGACGTGTGTTCACCTTGAAGCGCTTGTGGAGGCGAGAGTGAGAAGCTTCGAGATCCTTTAGAATTTCAGAGTGAGAACGCTCGATGAGATTGCGTTTTAGATCATCCAGACGTGAAAACGCCATTTCCTTCAGATCTGATAAGTTGCTTAGAGTATTATTACCGAAATTCATAGGAGCCGGTGGTGGCGGCGACGGAGACAGGAGAGCGCAGGCTATTGGCTTCTTATACTTGTAATTGCTTTTGTGTTTGGACGCTGAAGCCGAAGCTACTTTGTTTGATTTAGGAGATCGGTTTGGACTCGCCGGAGAAGCTGAAGACGACAACTTTCCATTCACTTTTGCTCTCTTCTTCATCTTTCTCGCTCTCTCCGTTTCCTCTGCTGATTTTCAAATTCCAATTTCAAATTCAAATGTCTTGCGTTGCGTGTGGTGGTAGCCGTAGACTTGTATTCTCGAAGCTCGCGTGGTTGCTAGCGCGCGTGCAAAAATAGGGGGTTTTTCAGTAGTTTGTGAAAATCAGTGAAATTGATATATGTATAAAATATCAGGGTTGTAATTGGGAGTACCTTAGTAAAAAAAAATAAGGCCGAGTGAAATCTTCCCTCCCAATCGGTGGTGAAAATAAAACTTTCCCACAACAGTTAGCCCACAATTAGTGGCACCGGCCCATAGTCCAGTTTGTGGCTCTCGGTTCTCAGTCACCGCTCAGCCTACGTAGGCAAAGCAGAGTCACATAAACACGATCAACTCCACAGGGAGAGACTAAGAAAGAACAAGAAATAACGATAAAACTTAGAAGAGTTTGATTAATGGTAATGCCCATTCGGGTGAAAAAAAATTCGTTGTTTTCTGTATGGTTCTTGAAATACTTACGAATTGAGGGTTGATTTACTATCGTCAGGTAGTGATGATAATAAAAGGGCTGTTCAGGAGATATGCGAGATGGAACCCAGTGCATCCAACACATGGGGCATTTTGGGGGATGGGCGTGGGAATTGGGTGCGGCATCGGGTGGGGTCCCGGCTTCGGGCCGGAGGTGATCGGCTATGTTGGAGCCGGGTGTGGCGTTGGGTTCAGTGTTGGCTTCACTTTAGCTGGTATTGGTATTGGTCTTCCGGCGAACTTTATCTTTCAACTTCCTAATAATGGTGAGTTTGCGTTTACTTGTAGCG
Organism: Anacardium occidentale; assembly: GCA_026122585.1. NCBI lineage: Eukaryota > Viridiplantae > Streptophyta > Magnoliopsida > Sapindales > Anacardiaceae > Anacardium > Anacardium occidentale. The sequence goes on from JAJEJH010000281.1 coordinate 272,916, forward strand.
GTGAATGAAAGTTTTTTAATTAATTTATCATGTGTTATTTTGTTACAGCTATTAATGCAACAAGAAGTGGTGCGTTTCAGTTGGCTTTATCAAATGCGAAAAATGTGGCTGGAGACGGGTGGAATCGTATTTCTGATGTTCAAAGAGAAGCTACTGCAAGATTCTGTAGCTTCAATCTAACCAGTGATGTCGATGTTAAGTCTATATGGGAAGGTTTTGAAAGATCTGTTGTTTGTCTTTTCGGGCCCAGAAAAGGTATGCCATCAGATACTTATTTTTTAGTGTGAAAATGTTGGTTATTGTTTTACTTCGAATCTGGATTTCTTTGTTAAAGTAGTCACTTTTGATATTAATCAATATCTTTTCTACTACCAATGAAGTTGCATGGATTTGCATCTGCACTCATGCTGGTGAAGATAGGTAATTTGTAGTTGACTTGCATAAATATTGAGTGCCCTAAGAGGATTTTTTGGATGACTAATGAATATTTACTCGCATTATTCATGACTCGATTGTTGTCCTAAATCTTGGTTAGATTGTTGTAGAGAATAATATAAAAACACCCTTATTTTAACACATTCCTTTTTAAGCTAACTGGATTTCTTTTCTACATGTTGAGTTCAAGTATATCAGTAAATGCTTGAGGGAAGGTAGTAATAACCAAAAGACTGTTTCTACTTGTGAAAACCCATCAATAGGGTTTGCCATCTGAATATTTGGATTCATGTGGTAGATATCTTAGATATTCAATGGCTAGTAATTCCTTAAATTTGATACATAGATGAATGAAAATTCTGATTGTAGATATGAAGCTTGTGCCTGCAATAAATCTGTAAGACATGCTAGAGTTTGATGTTGATGGGTAGAAGTGATCATTATAATTCTGCAAAGGTAAATATTTTCTAAAGTTTCAAACAGCTACACTGTACTAGAGAGAAGATCTTGTTTTATCTATTTATTCTTTGATAATAAACAAGAAAAAAACATTTAGAGATTGATAGAAAGTGGATCAGTAGCCCACTAATAGAAACTATTTACTTTAGGAACAACTTCCTGATTTTCTGAATGAGTGAAGTTTTGTAAATCCCTTTGGAACAAAAGCCCATAGTGTGCCTTACTGAATAAAAAACCAGAGTCTTCTCTGAAACATCTTCAAAAACCCTTCTAAAACTTTCCTAAAAAATATCCCAAAAATCTGCCTTAAACATACTCCAGGATATTGATGCTTTTGTTCTCCGAGCACAAGAATGTTATGAAAGCAAAGAAATACATGGAGCTGGAATCACCCAAAATATCTTAGCAGCCTGAAAAAGCTTGTACCAATTTAAATTTGATAGGGCAGTGAAGAAACGAACAAATGATCTTTTCCACCTCACTTTTACACCCATGCAAATCAGATATACATCTGTTCTGATAAGCCAGGGCCAGATGATCACTGAGGCTTAAGGGTTTTAACAAGTCACACTGTGACCATGAGAAGCCTAGAAATTTCAGGGATTTGCGCTCTATTTTCTAAATAGATTAGAGCTGATTCTGCTCAGCTAAAAAGGTGATTATTGTATTTAAGAACACAAATTTCCCCAACTTTATTACAAAGAATAGATCTAGAATTTTGCTTCTTTCAGGATTTGTCGTTGGCAGATTATATTCCATTTGCTATTTTTACCTGGAACTGAAGGTCATAATGGCCATTATGTTCCTATTTTACGTGAATGTTTGATGCCCTTGGGTCAAATTGGTTACTATAAGTATCATGTTCAGAATTAGAAAAGAGTGCAAGATATGGAAATAGAAATGAACTTTTCATGCTGGATAAACCAAACATTTACAGATAACGTTGAAAGATGTGACATCTTCCCTTCTGAAAAACCCAGGGATTTAACATTGTTTGGCATGCTTACCCTATTACGTTTTGTGGCTTCTTATCTAGTGTCAGCTGGTTTTGTTAATTGTACTTGAGTGCTTTAGCTTTATGAAATATTTTGGTTTATAATTTGAACTCAGAATCTTAACAAAACTTATAACCTTGCTCTTAGATGCCTGCCAAATGCTGGAAACTGTGATCAACTTCACACAATCATGCATGACCTACACTTTTCTTAAATTTTGCAATTTAAAGTTTGATTGGCCCTTAACAAGAGTTAGCTGTCATTTGTAATGTGATTCAATGCTGAATTATTCTTTTAATTAATAATTTTCTTTTGGCTAAAGTAACAAAATCAAACAGTAACATGTATTATGTATATGCCCTCTCTTGCAGGTCCAGCAGATTAATACCGAGGGGAACTGTCAGATATATGGTCATACATCTTTATAGTTTGCAAGAATTGTAACCAGTGCAGCTTAGACAAGTTGATGCTCTTATACATAGAGTTCTCATTGAATAATGGCATTGTATCGTAGCAATAGCGACAGGCAACTTAGCGGATTGCCATATATGAAATTTAGTACAATTTTGCAAAAAAATAACAATGGGTTTGAGTCAATGATTGGAAAACTTCCTTTTCTCGATCTTGATTCATGTAGAAAAGGTCAGACCTTATGGTTCTAGTTGAACCAAAAAGACCCAAATTCACACCGGTGTCATAGAATTACTTAGCTTAGACACTGTATAATTAGGTACCATATGAGCAAGCCTGACAAAAACCTATATAGCTTCTTCAATTTCTCAATAAAGAGAAATATGACCAATGGTGGTTCAAACGTTTATACGAAGAATTTCTTTTTACACTTTTCAGTATTAATGTCCATAAATCTCATGATACGTACCCAAAGATTTATAGTGAGCTTCCATGGGAGATTTTCTTGAAGCAATAATGTGTTGATCTAATCGCCACAAAGGACTCCCTAAATTTATTCTTTTCTGCTGATAACCTCCGATAACATCATAGAAATTACAAAAAAAGGTTCATTTGTTTACTTATAATTATTATCGACAATTTTCTTCTTCAAAGTCTAGACATCCTGGGAAGAAAAGTTTGGCATCTACTAAGTCTCCAGTACGGGTACTACTTCAAAACGCAGATTGACTGAAAGAGAAAACCTTACTGTAATTTATAACTGAACGACGATAAGAAATTATTATTGTTTAAAATATTGTAACCGATGAGACTCGTTTCAATTTTCAAGGTTTCAATATCGTCGCCGTTTTACCATCTCAAAGCAAAAAAGAGATGGGAAAAAATCAATCAATACGTGCACCATTGTCAGCAGAAAAATATATACATTTACACACATATTCTCAAGAAGATGAAGCAGCACACGCCTAAAAGCTTTAAACACACCAGGTATCTCACCAGTTAAAATTCCTACACCTTTTTCAACTTTAATCCCAACATTTAAATCCATACAAACATAAATACTAGTCCCTCCTGTCCACCACAACCAAGAAACGCCCTCAAATCTAGTTTTTGCTCTCACAGACAAATTAAAAATCACCTCCCGTTTTTCTTATCACTATTCATCTTGTTCAGTACCTTATTTGAGTAAAGCAAATTATTCCCAGTTGCCAATTTTACATTCATTGTGTTTTCTTTTCATCATATTTACCTTGAAAGGCTCAGCATTTCCAGCCAGGCTGAAATCTTCTCGGTAGAATAGAGTGCAATTCACATAATCCCAAGTAAATTTGCCATAACCAGCCAGAGTTTTTAAGGTGAGATTGTGATATGTTATAGGATGAGGTAGAACTAAATTTAAAAAACCGATTTGCCAAGCAAGAGTGCCTACACCCTTATAAACTACACCAAAGGCCCATTCTCAGGCGATGTGGGACTTACCACACATCATACTTCACCCTATTCAGGCTTTGCGTCCTCGCAAAAGGCTCCACTCCCATAGGACATGGGCCACCACTATAGAGTCACACCACGGGGTCCACCAAACTCTCACATGAATAAAGATTTTATATGGATAAAGTGTCAGGAGCCCTGAGCTCTGATACCAGATGATATGAATGATCAATATTGGAAAGGAGAGGATATTGATGCTTAGGGTGGCTAGGTGTGTAAGTTTACAAAGCACAAGGAGTGATATTGATGAAGGAGAGGACAAAACAATTAATGGGCACAAGACTAAAATTGAACCAACTTTTCCCTCCTCCCGGTTACCTTCTTCCTTAGGCCAATGCAAGAAAGTTTCCAACTCCAAATTGCAGATTTCCAGCAGCCATCTCCTTCCACTTCTTGCTCAATTTAATCTTCCATTCAACACTTCAAACATCACTCCTTCATACCACAAATGCATGCAATATTTTCCAGCCTATATCTAGCAATTAATTTCAGCCAAGACAAAGAAAATTCATGCAGAAAATTTCCATTAGTTTCAGCAGAAAAATTTTCAGATTTCAAACACCAATCTCTCACCACAATGCACTACAAATTCAACCAAAAGCTCTAATACCAAATGATCAATATTGGAAATGTTTGTGAGCTCCCAAAATTGATTCTAAACTCTCCTAATTTTACCCTTAAAATTCCAATCTCAAACAAGCATCAAAGCCTTCAAATATATGCAATTTTCCACCCAAATCTAGCACTAATTCTTCAACAAAAAAAATACGGAAATGGAGATAAAATGATGCAAGAAAAACCAACCTCAAGCATAAATGATTCCTTCACCAACTTGAAGGTGAACTAAGGATAAAGGAGATTCCACCACCAACGTTCTTCTACCATCAAATTCCTTCTTGCAAATGAAAATTTGGATAAAGGAAAATAAATGTTCACATGAGCCAACTAAGCATCATGTAACTCAAGAAAGCAAAAGCTTTTCAATTTTTCATTTCTACAAAAGCTGTATTTACAAAGAAATGATTTGCTTTTATAACTTGATACAAACCATGATTAACTAAAACTAAACCCTAGTTAACTTAAAATATAATACAAGTTAAATAAAAGAAAATATTAACAGATATATTACAAAAGTATGTTAAGTTGCCTAAATATTAATTACAATACAAAATTGTAATATAAATAAATCTAAAATATTATATCTTACATGTTTGCATTTTTTCTTGATTAATTTATCTTATATTCAAATTTTTGAATCGAATATTCGATTTGTATTAATTGTTTAAACTCGATCCGGAGAGTTGTTGATATTCGAATCTATATTAAAAGTCATTAGGAACTGAAAATTTTCAAGGAGAATGCATTGGATAAATTTTGGAATAAAAAAGCATGCAAATTGGCTTCAAAAGACTGAAAACAGGAATTTGCGGAAGAATGCACGCGCTGCGGCATCATGTCGCGACATAAGCATGCTGCGCACACTGCACACAAGTGCGCGCAACGCACGCAGGCCTGAAGGCTTGCTTGCGCTGCAAGGCAGTGCAATGCTGCTATTTGTGTGCGCAACGCGGGTCTTCTTGCGGCCTTTTCTTTCTTCGCTTGTTTCCAGCTCAATTCACATCCAAATTGAGTTCTGTTTTTTCCATTGATTTCGTATGGAGTCTCTTGATAAATAAGGATGCCTTTGATTGTCAAAAATGATATTTATGATGTTGAAAATTCATTCGAATGTGTGACTCAAACTTATGTTTTATTATCTCATTTGACAAGATATTTTTGAAATTGATAGTCTTAGTTCGAATTCTCCATTTCTAAAATATGATTGGTCTTTCTTGATTGTCTTGAATTAGATGAGTATTACTTAGATATTGATTAGATCGATATCCCAGTTGCCTCTTAGTGAAGTGTTGGTGGTGCATAGGTTTGAGACTTGACATTGAAGTGATGAAAAGTTTGGGGCGAGAGAGGAGTACATTAGGGTACAAACTAATATAGTCAGCGAGATTGAGGCGGCAATTATGAGGATCGGCAGGGCAGTGAGTTTGCCTTGCCTATCTTGTAATGCCACATAGTAAATGGTGTCACGTGGGTAGCGCTCTGCAACACTTCGTGGATACTGCAGGCAACTTTGTGTAAGCATAAAATAAATATCACACTCAACCCGTCATCCAACAGCAATTCCCGGCCACCCCTCTTGTGATTGCTACCCGCTAAGCTTCCTGTTTGTTGTACATACTATGCTCCTATTGTCCTAGCACGCTGAGCATCCATCCCTTGCATGTTGCAACAATGGCTCGTGCCACCCTGCGCGTTAGCCCACTTCTCATAGTCATGTCAGCCCACTTCTCAGAGGATATAGTCACTCTATTAAAAAAAATGATAGCTGAAGACTACAAATAACATTAAAAAAAAAAAAAGTATTAAAAATTAGTAATAAAAAAGAACAGTACACATAAACTTGAAATATATATAATTTTCCTAAAGTTAATAAGTTAATATTTGCTCTTTCTTCTTAAGTTGTTATGGGCTTAACTATAAAGAAATTTAGTGAATATAATTAATCTTAAAAATTTCAATAATTAATAAACAGTGAAAAAAATCAATAAAAAATAAAACATTTAATCTTTCAGAGATATAAAAGTTCAAAATTGAAAATTATATATAAAAAAAAAGTTGTAATTATTGATAAAAATTATAATTTTTAATATGAAAATTTACCCAATAAAGAGTTGTAATGATTGATGAAAAATTACAATTTTTAATTTGAAAAGATTAGTAAAAGCTTATAACTTTTGATGTAAAAAATTATCATATGAAGATTTATAATTTTTTAAACAAACACAACCTTTGAATTTTTTTTATTTTATAAAATTTATTTTGATTTAATTTATATTTAAATAATTCCAACAATCCCCCGCTCTTTCAAACAAAAATTAAAATTTTTGAAAGATCAAACTATATTCATATATAAAATAATATATTTTTCGATATATACATTATTTTAGTATAAAATCAATATCTCATATAATATTTAAGTTTTAAACATGTTATTTCTTATAGAATTATTGGTGTAACCATACACATTAATATATATCATTGTTTGTTAACATTACCGAATATCCCCCCTTGGTTCTTTCAAGTTAACAAGTGAAAAGAAGAACTGCATTTGATCATTACCTACAAAGGTTAAATCTAATATCAACTCAAATAATTTTTAAAAAAAAAAAAATCCCCAACTTGAAATCTATTTTAGATTGATAAACTGAGACTTAAGCCCAGCACAGATTCAATGTCAAATAATTCAGATCAAATCTACTATAATTCAGATCGATCCAACATTGATGAGAAGAAAGTTCGTGCTTAGTCTTGGAATACCGAGGGGTTAGGGTAACTGAAGGATAGTTGGAAAACTTAATCTTTTTAAAAGCTTTAGCTCCAACCTTAAAAGTTAGATTGTAACATTGCATAGTTTAATTTTACTACAGATGCTGTTTTCCTTATTGAAGTACATAGTCCTACCGCAACTGCAACTTTAATGTCAAAGTTCTACGATCAAGAAAGACTACCAAAATTAGAGACAGCTGTAATTAAATGGTAATGCATCTAAAAAGAAAATCTACAAAAACTACAATTCAAAAACCTACGGCACCAGGGGTAGATCCATTACTTCCATGATAACAAAGCAAATTTTCTTAATACCGATCTGACTTAAAACCAAACTATTGAACTCATGCTCAAACTAAGTTTGAACAAGTCTAAAACAAACTGAATTCAATCAAGCTTGAACTCACAATTTTAATGTTTTCAAACTTAAACATGAAAAATATTTGGTTTGTCAAGTTCCCAAGCTTAAAAAATTTTGATTTGAATAAACTAAAACAATATCATTTTAATTAATACACATAAAAACATTGTTTTGATAACCTATGTTAAGAAATTCGTTAAGAAGCTTGTTAATAACCTGTATTATGAAACTCGTTAAAAGACTTATTAAGAAACCCGACTCAGTTCGTCAAGCTTTAAACTCAAGCTTGTATTCACCAAACTCATGCTCAAGCTTGAACTCATACAAACCCTAAATCTTCCTCTCCTGCAAAGCAGCGTGAATTCATACAAACCAAGATTTAAAGGTCATACAAACCAATGCATTTTCAAGCACCGCGAATTCATAGCACATTTATTCCAGAGAGTAAACTGAAGTACACACTTCAAGTTGGAAGAGAATTCAGCTAGATTCCAGAGAAAAGTCTAATCCCACAACGTACTAGTACACAAGCTGCTAATGCAGCAAACGTGGGAACTCAAACATAAATATACGAAGACAATAAACTAGACCAGTCTCCTAACGAACCCATAACATCTCTAGCTCAGAAACTTTTCCATGGAGGCATCTGCATCATAATGAATATTAGGATAAGAAAATCAATAATTTTAAGACTACGAACTAGGGGGGATCAAGCTTACCCTTTGAAGAGTGAGTAGGCCTTGCAAAGAATTCAGAAGAAACCACTGGAACAGACATTGATAGCTGAGTTGTGGATGACGAATTCTTATTGGCTCTCTGATCATCTAGATAGTAACCAAAATCTATGGTTTTAGGCAACTCGTTTGGAAGAGTCTGAAGGGTTTGAATCTCTGGTTTGACAGACCTTGGTGAGCCAAATTCCCTGCCAAAGAGATAATATTGCTGTTGTTTTGATATTGCTGCTTCAGCAGTAATTGGGTTAAAATCTTGTAGCATCTGTACAGTGGAGCAGCTTGTTTGAAGAAATCCACCATTTCTTTGATCTGATAGACGGTTTGAGGGAATTTCAGATGCTGTAAGATGCCATGCCCCATCTACAGAAGAATTTATCCCAAAACTCCTCACACTCTCCGATGCCATTGACAAGACATCATTATCCACTTCAGGCTTCAGTCCTTGGACACACCTGTAATACCACACATACAACACTCTGTTAGTTTACAATGAATTACCCAACTGAGAAGTCACTAACGAAGTGTAAACAAACAAACTGACAATGCCAAAAAATAAAACACAAGCAAACCTACATCCAAATCACATAAATACCTTTAATTTCTCCTTCGATTTCTCTTAGTTTTAGCTCTTAATTGCCAAAATTTAAGAATTCACAGAAATGTTAATAATATGTGAGAAATACATAACACATTAATCACGCTCCACAAGAATATTCTCTTGTTATCTGTAGTACACATGAGATGACCTTCTTAATATTATACGTCCAGGCATATTGAAACCTGTATTTGCTCACTGACACTACAACCTCTTTCACTTGAGGTTTCTTATGAAGATAAATGTAATGCCACCAAAACCCATCCTCAACCAGTTGATACATAAAGTTTGATATATAAGCCCTTAACAAGAATTTTAATAGCCAATCTTTGTCACTGATATTTTGCACAAGTTAGGACGAAAAGATGTAAAAAATTAAAAAAAAAAAAAAAACTATATGAGCACTACTGCTGTGTCACCAAAAATATTCCAGCCCAAAGTGTCCAAATTAATCCAATGTTACTGCCAATTTCATTAACATAACCATTAACATGTACTTATAACCAAAGTTCTGTAGACTATTTAAAAAAGAATTTCATAAAGTAAATGGACTATTTCTATCAGAATTTCATAACGGCTGACTGATGGTTAATATCAAAGTTTGCAACAAAAAAAATTAAAAAATTAAAAAAAAAATTATGGTTGTACACGCATATATAGGAAAAAGGTAAGGGTTGAAAACTACAACTTATAATTTAATCAAAAACTAAGATTCTGTATGAAGAATAAGTTACATATAAAATCTTGTAAGAACAATTCTGCTTATACTAACTAAATTCTACAAGCAAGCTATGATTTCCAATAAGCTTTTATGTTAATTAAAACTGAAACAAAATTTATTAACTAAGACTTATGTCACTTGTTAAACCTTCTCTATTACTAATTAAAACTTTTCTGCCCTTGCAAAGACAGATCAACAAAAATTATAAAAATTAATTCAACTTTTTAGTATTAAAGATTTATCAAAATTATAACATGCATGTAGTGATGTAGAATGAATTGAATACAACAAAAACTACTTTTAAGATATCATAAAGAAAACTTTCAATTAACACAGAACCAAAAAGTCCCTTTAATTTAGATATTGAGACCAGTCTGCAGACCAAAAAGCATATGGGGCCCTACTAGGCAAAAATTATATTTGTTCTCCCCTCGAATGAGGCGGGGCAAGGAATTTTGTCATCCTAAGAAAGGAAGTGCCCCTCGGACGCAAGTAGAAAGTCTTTCAGTAAGAGCATAAGGTCAAATGATGCCAAAATTTGAGGTGAGACCCACAATTATTTTAGATACTCATGCTCCATATCGACGTTGTCTGATGTATCTTCAATCAGCTATTTAGCAACAAATATAAATTTGTAGGACCTTTGTGTCTTTAGATAAGGGGGGAAAAAAAAAAAAAAAAAGGAAAGGATCTGTGAAATTTCTTCATAGAGAACAAATACTTCTAAATGACTTGAAGGAAAAATTAAAACATCAGACGAGGGAGAAGGTTTTCACATATGACAGAGATTAGCAAGTTTGGCCAAACCATTTGTCATTTACAACAGATCTCCGAAGTACAGTGCAGATATTCCTTCCTAAAGGATGGAAGCATACCCATATCTTGATCCACCACCAAACTAAAACCATAAACAAATGAAGGAGACGCCTCCACTGAAATTCCTAAACACGGGGAGTTGGTAAGCTCATGAAGCCCACTTAATTCAAAAGTTCTCAATCAAATGATTTAATAAAAATTAGTTAGAGGAATAAGACAGAATTTCTAGTTATAAATTAACTAAATACACTTAACAACATGTCCTGAAGTATTTAAAGACTCTGATGTGTACCAAAGATGTTAAAAGAAAGGTCCAATAAATGAGACGGACCATTATCATATAGAATAATTTATAAACATCATGCATCGATAAAACAAGGTTAAACTAGAACAAAAATAGATATTAAAGAAAAAATAAACTCATCAAACAGATCTGAAGAAGAAGAAGAAGAAGAAGAAGAACGATATACCTGTAGTCTTTATTAGTAATCCAATAGGGAGAGCGTGAGGGATTGGTAGAATTAGTGATGGGATTTTGGGCAGTAGTGGTCCCATTTTGTGATTCCACAGGCTTTCTTGAACGGTAACGGCTTCGGTTCATGTGCCGCTCACAGTACTTGGAGTCCGGATGTGCATCTTTGGAGCACCTCCACTTCTTGCCGTCAGTTCTCCGGCACCTCCCCGGCTCCGGATCAATTTTCTTCCCATAATACCCTACTACAGAACCAAAACCCTAACTCTCAGCAACCGAAAAAAAAAAAAAAAAAAAAAAAGCAAATAACAGGTGCTTACGCGCGGGGTGGTGGAACAAACTTGACGAGATCAACTGAAGGCTCCGACGAATTGGTGCGAGGAGATCGGGGGGAACGGGGAGACCAGCTTTGAGGTACTTGAAGATGAGAGCTTGATGCTCAAGCTCGTGCCACTGCGACACCGTAAAGGCTGAGGTTGAACTACTACTGCTCATATTTTTAGAGTAATTATTTATTTATTTATTTATAGTTCAAAATCTTATAAACAGAGGTTTTGATTCCATGAAAATGAAATGCACAGACTGAGACTCACAGATGCCTCCAATGGACTCTGGGGCGGTGGATCTGTTACTTGCGCTTCTCACAATTTCTATTTTATGTTGTAAGTTTTCTTCTTTGAGAAAGAAAATGACACACCATTATTTTTTTATCAGAAAAAAGTAAAAATTATATTTTAATACTTTCTCATTGGAATCCTCAAAATCGATACTGCTTTCTTGTAAATATCTTTATAATTTATCTATTTTTATTTTGTGAAATAATAAAATAATATTTAGATTAGGGTCATTTAATTGTGTCAGATTGGGCCCAATCCAGTGGCAATTAATTCACGCTCCAAAATAACCATAGAGACCGGAAAAAAGCTTCATTTTATCTTAAAAGTAGAGTCCATGGTTGAATGCTATAATTATGACTAATTAAGTTTAAACCTCACCTTAATAATTTATTAACGGTAAGATTATCCTATTTAAATAAAAAAAATTATTAAAAAAACATAAATAAAACTGCCAATTAAGTTAGATAATCTAAAACACTTTAATAAACCAAACTTTAACCAAAATTTTAAAATCCAAACGGATAGAGTCAAAATTCAAACTTAAATTTTTTTATTAATTCGAATTTGAACAAATCAAATCTAGTTTGGTAAAGCCAATTCGTAACCTTATTTACAAGTTAGGTGGATTTGATTTGAAGTTGGTCGATAAGGCTTTAATTGGGCCATTTTTTTTTGGAATTGGGTCCAGTTCGCGTGACATATTTATGCCTGCCTGTGCGTGAACCCAACACGCTCAAGTTTATTTTAAACTTATTCTGCTATTATTTTCAGGTTATAGAAAAAATATGTCCCCATGTCTGTGTAGCTGAGTTGATGTCTGGTTAACGTGGCTCAATAGGGAGAAGACTCACAAGATCGGCCTAGCTAACTGACTTTTGGGTCATGCGTAAAATATTTAAATAAAATATCATTAATTTTTTTTAATGGATAAAATTAAACTTAATATTTTATCAGGTCAAAAGACATGTTTTTATTCAAGATTTTCTCTAAAGATAAAATTTTATTTTTTAATTTTTAAAAATTCAAAAAATATATATATAATTAAAATATAATATAATATTTAAATAAAATTATTTATAAAATATAAATTTTAAAAAATAAAAAATAAAAAGACAATTACCACCACTGACTATGGTGATTACTAAAATATGAATTTAAGTAATAAAAAATGATCATCTAATTTAAGAGTTGGTCAAATTTAACTATCCTATTTGACTGATCATCTCCGTTAGCAATTATAATTAAAAACAATTAATAAAATCAAGACCGATCGTTTTTTATTATAGTTGATAGTAGAATCGATCAAATAATAAAGAAGACAACTTATATAACCATTATTTCCAAATCAAACGGTTAGATCTGGTCACTTGATTCATTTTTTAGTTGTCGTTGTCATAGGTGATGGTGATTATTTTTTTTATAATTTATTTTCATATTTTAATATTATTTTTATAAAATTTATTTTATTATTTTTAAAATATTTTTTAATTATCAATATTCAATCATTAATTATTGTTTTAATTAATATATAAGTATTTAAATTTAAAAAAAAAATAGATCGTTTTGAAAAAATGTTGGCTGGGAATATGCCCTCGGCCTTTTATCAAATCTGGGCTGAAAATATTAGTTTATAGTCGGAGAATATTTAACTATTCACTTATTAGTAGAATAAAAAAATTGAAAGTACTTTTATAGATCAGACATATATATAAAAAGTGACATGATTATCTGCCATAGATTATTATTTTTTCCGCAATATACGCATGAAATTTGTACGTTCTGATGTTGATATTTGTATTGCAAGGGTGAAAAACCTTTTTTTTATGGGGCCAAACGTTGTATGCCCGACCAAGATTTTTTTACATGATAAAGCCCTATTTATAAAGTTTTTAAAAATCAATATTAATTAAAATTAAAAAAATATTTTTATTTTTTAATAAAAATTTAAAAATAAATTTTATAAAAATAATTAAAATATAAATTAATATTAAAATAATAATAATAATTTAATAAAATTTGAAAAATAAAATAAAAATTTAAAATAGTAATCACCATCGTCAGTAGCATCACTAATGACGATAGTTGCTATCAATCTAATCAGATAACTGAAAACGATCACCTGATTCTATTTGACACAAAATCTAGTTATCTCGATAGTAAAGATAGTCTACCATTTAAAATAGTCGAAACACAATCGATTTCAAACATGTCAGTCGTTTTTTACTACTTTCATTATTGAGATAGTTAGATCATATCTCAGTAAAACCAGATGATCGTTTTCAATTACTTGGTTATATTAACAGTAGTCACTACTGTTAGCAACGTTGTTAGCGATGATGACTGTTTTTAAAAAATTTTATTTCATTTTTTAAATTTTTATTGAATTATTAATGTTTATTATTATTTTAATAATATTTTATATTAAATTAAATTTTAATATTAATATTATTTATTTTTATAGATGATATTTTTATTTTGTCGTGGATACTTGACTTTTCAAAACTTGATGGGCAGAACTTCTATTTAAGGAAACCTCGGGTGGGCATTAGTCGTTTGTCCTTCTTTTTGCCACCCCGGACCCCCAAAAGGTTTGATGAAATAACATAAGGAGGTGTGTCAAAACAATAAATTTCTACGTGCTAATGAAATTTTATTAATATTCATACTTGTGGATCGAAAATTGATAATTAACTATTAAATTTAATATTAAAGAATATTTTTGATTGTCGACAACCCATTCAAATAGTTAAAAAAATCACTTGGTTTATTAGACAATTAAATCTAACCATTTTAACATTAAACAATAACTATCATTTTTAATGGAGATAATTCAATTTAGCCACTTTTATGATTGGATAGTCACGTGGTCGTCTCCAAACAGTTGAGACATTTTCCAATGACTATTGTCATTAGCGACAATGATAGTTGACAATATTTTTTTAAAATTTAAAAATATTTTTAATATTTTATATTTTTTTTGTTTTATTTTTCTCTGATTGATTTTGTGTCTAACAATTATATCTGACCATTGAGTTTTACAAAACAATAATTTTTTAAATACTATTTTAAAAATGTTATCGTTATCAATATTCATATTTTTATTAATTTATTAAATTTTATGTGATATTTTATTTTTTATCTGGTTGTTAGAACGAAACGAATATGATAATTCGATCACCCAAACATGAAATATAGACAGTTGATTGGCCTTACTTGTTAGTTTCAATTGATAAGATTTATCGTTTTCAATCATTTCTGATAATAAAAATGATCAGATCTAAGTGTTTTTACTAGATTTTTGGCAATTAGATTCAATCTTTTTTGTCATTAAAATAGTCAAATTTGCTTACCAATCTAATTAAGTAACCATTTCCAATTATTGTTGATGAGAATGCTATAGACAACAGTGGCCTTTTTTTAATTTTTCTATTAACATTTATTGTTGTTATTATTATTATTATTTTATATTAAATTTTATTTTAATATTAATATTAATAATTTATTTAAAAAAGAATATTTTAATCATTTTATCACAAATAGTAATAAATTTGAAAGGAATTTGGTCAATAGGTGTATTGGTTAAGTTTTTGGGAGGATTGTCATTTGGGGAAACCTTGGGTGGAAATAAACCCTTTGGCCTAATTAAAATGGCAAAAAACTGCGCCCAAGGGTCCGGCCGATATTGCCCCGTTAAAAATTTGATCATTTAACCAACATTACATCAATCAAAACAAAAGAAGGCCTAACAAACTCTCCAACGAAAGGAAACTCTACCTATAAAGGCCAAAGGATTTATTCCCACCCATGGTTTGAGGTAGGGACAGAATCTCATCCGTTAGGTTTCAAAATCTTAGTTTTTCATCTTTATTGTCATTTTTTATAATTTTTATAATAAAATTACTAAAATATCATTTTAAAAAATAAAAAATTATAATAAAATTTTTTAAATATAAATAATTTCGAAAAGTATTAAAAAAATATAAAAATTAAAAAAAAAATTTAAAATATTAAAAAAAGTAAAGTAACCACCATCATCGGTGCCGGTACTGGTGCTCGTGGCTGCCAATAAGAGAGTCAGGTGACCATTTTTAATCACTTGATTCCAGAAGAGGCTAGATCTGACCTCTCTGTTCGGTGGAGGCGATTAAAAAAACAAAAGTAAAAAACAACCGATGGGACCAAGGTCAGCCTTTTCCGACCATTTTCGACTGCTTTATTCTGATAGATGTGGTCAGATCTAGTTGCTTTTGCCAAAATTGGAGGTAGTTAGATCTGGCTGCCTCCACCAAATGGGAATGCCAAATCTGGAACTAAGTGGCTAGAAACGGCCATTTGGCTCTGACCACCGGCACCAACGATGGTGGTTGCTTTATTTTATAATTTTTTTAATATTTTATATATATAAAAATTTATTTTATTATTTTATAAAATTTTAATATTAAAATAATAAAATTACCTCTGAATGATCACTGTTTACTATTTATTTAATATTATATTTTATCAAAAGGTGAGAGACTGAAATTTTGAAAGCTGGCGGGTGGGATCTATTCTCGGCTCAAACTATGGGTGGGCATAAGTCCTTTGGCCACCTATTAAGCATGGTGTACCACTCTTAAAGCAAACGGTACAACACATGAAGTGCTCCTTGAAAATTGCCATAAACAAACACGTTAAAAAATTAAAATAAAAAGCTAGAAACTAAAGAAGCTTTTTTTTTTTTTTTTTTTTTGGGAAATTAAATTTTTTAACTCAATTCAAAATACCTAAATCAATCTAACCATAATTTTTTTTATATTTTTTGGATTAAGCATACTTAATCATAAAAAATTTTGATAAAATTGCTCATATATAAATAACATTTCGAACTCATATTCAAAATAACATAATTTCACAAATCTAGGAAAATCATACAAACCCAATACACAAACTCGCATAAATCACAATTTTCTCCAGAGAATTTTGGCATTGTTTAGTAATGAAATTAGTTAAAAAAAAAGTAATCAAAATGTATCTTATCAAATTTTGTATATGATAGTATGTAGATTAATGCATTTTGGTTATGATTCACATTGAAAATCAACATTGGAATATTGGCAACCCAAAAACATGTAATCAAGATTTCACGGCCAAAACTAAGGGGCTTTTGTGATTTTTCAAAGTTGGAAGGGTTGGGTTTTTTGCGATAAAGCTCGAATTGAGGGGGGCTTTGCATTTTCAAAGGGGGTTTTTGTTCGAGCAACATATAATAGGGTTTTTTCTTGTATATATTTTTAAGTTAGGAGTTTTTTTTTTTTTAATATTTTCAGGTAAGGGTGTTATGATATTTTTCATATTCAAGGCTTTTTTAACTATTTTACATTTGGGGGTATTTAACATTTTACAGTAAAGAGCTGTATTGATAATTTCCTGGTAAGATTTTTTTTGATATTTTTCAGTTAAAAGGTTTTTTGACGCATGATTTTTGTATTTTCAATCTATTTTCTTTAATAAAATATGTATTATGATAAATAATATATTTTTATTTTTTGGCACACAATTTCTAAATTTTCGATTTGTATTTTCAAATAAAAAAGGAAAAACATAGTTTAAGATTTTTGTAGTGTTATCATTTTGGAGTTTTTTGTCGCATGTTTTCTAATTTTTAGTTTGTTTTTCAAATAAAATATGTGTTATAATAAATGACATATTTTTTTAATTTTGGACATGTAGTTTTGAAGTTTTGATTTGTATTTTAAAGTAAAAAAGAGAATATCATATTTTTAGGGTGGTTTTTGATGTTATTTATTTTAGAGTTTTTTGTCTTATAGTTTTTAATATTCGGTCTCTTCGGTCTATTTTTTTATTGAAACATGTATTATGATGAGTGATATATTTTTTTTCTTTTTGATGTGTAGTTATTGAAATTTTGGTATGTATTTTTAGGGTTTTTATGTTATCTATTTTAGGGTTTTTTGAAGCTTGATGTTGATCTATTTTTTCCAATAAGACATGCATATATTAATAGTATATTGTTAGATTTGTTTACACGTAGTGTATTTTTGAATAAAAATTAGAATTGATAAATAACATATTTTTCGAGTTTTTGATGTTATTCATTTTAAGGTTTCTCGGAATAAGATATGAATGATGATATATAACTTTTTTTTTTTTTTGGTGTAGAGTAAAAGACAGAGAATTAACCTAGGATATAAGAAATTTGAGGTCGATTGCTACTATAAGGTGACAGTCACTACTCGATGCTCTAGATAAATGATGTTAACCACTAATCGCACATTGATAACCAATTAACTAGACCTTCTTGAGACTACATGTTTTAAACACCTACTGTAGCTATTAGACTATGTTTTAAACACGGCTATGTTTTTAGATACTAATTCATAGTAATAAAATATAAGTTTTACACCTACTATAAGTTGATGTATGTTGAACCCTTGTGGATTTTGAATTGATGCAAAACATATGTTAAAATATCTAACTGATTCATGCATATATCGAATATATCAAAAGGATCAAAAGGTTTATTTTTTGAAGAAATTATCTAATACATGATCGTGTGTAATCAGACCGCACAATCGTGTTATATTTTATTGCAATTCAGATTTGCTTAAAGAAGGCACATGACCATGTGCATAAGGCACATGACCATGCACATGAGGCACACGGTCATGTGTAAAAGGCACATGACCATGCGCAGGACGTACACGGACATATGTAAAGGTGCATGACCATGCACATGAGGCGCATGACCATGTGCCATGAAGAAATTTTTCTACACGGCCGTGTAATAGAAATACACGCCCGTGTGAATGGGGTGCATGACCATGCACATGAGGCGCATGACCATGTGCCATGAAGAAATTTTTCTACACGCCCGTGTAATAGAAACACACGCCCGTGTGCAAAGAAAAAATTCAGCCGTGTGTTTCCCGTGCGCTGATCGTGCGTGTACCCGTGCTAGCTTCTGGAATCTGAAGTATCTGAAGAAAAATAACACACGCCCGTGTGTTGCAAATACGCACGCCTGTGCTAGCACAAAATTGACCGTTGGAAATGCAGAAAAAGGGAAGCACGACCGTGCAACAAGAGGACACGCCCGTGCAACTTTCCAGAAAGACTCCAACGGCTCTCAAATCATTCCAACGGCTCTATTCTTCCAATTCCTATAAATTGAAGATGGTTTGAAGATTGAAGCGTTAGAGAGAATCAAGCAAAACACTCACAATTTGTCATTCTCTAATTCTTCTCCAAATTTCTCTCACAAAACTTATTTGTATTTTCATTAGAGAGAAACATCGAGAGCACATTGTAAATCAGCCTTGTGAGGTAAATTTTTGTAATATTCCACAAACCCTTGGGCGCAATCCCGTGAAACTAGTGTGGGGCGTAATCCCTGTTAAAACTAAGCTAAGGGCGCAATCCCTTGTATCAAAACTAGTGTTAAGGGCGAAATCCCTTGTCGAAAAAAACTATTGTAACTTCGGGGTTGAAGTTAGTGGAAGGAAAAATCTTCGAGCCGGATTGCTTGGAGTAGTGGACGTAGGAAGGCGTGGAGAAGCTCCGAACCACTCTAAAAATCGGCTGAGCATTTCTTTCCCTTACTCTCTTTTATACTTGCTTAGTCTTTTAATTAATTGTGCTTAATTATATTTATATATTTGAATGTTTTTGTTGGTAGAATAGAAAAAATATTTTAAACTTGATAAATTTTTAATTAACCTATTCACCCCCCCTCTAGGTTACTTGTCATATTGTGTTTGGGGTTTTACAATTGGTATCAGAGCTTGGGCTCTAGTTTTCGAAAATCTAACGGTTTTTAGAGCTTAAGATCCGTTTTTGAAACTTAAATGGCAAATATTTTTCAAAAACCATTTTTCGAGGAAGGAGGTAGTTCAAATAGGCCACCCTTATTTTGTGGTGTAAATTATAGTCAATGGAAAATTCGTATGAAATTTTTTATTCAATCCATTGATTATAAACTTTGGAAAATTATTGATAAGGGTGATTTTGTCCCTATTAATCCAAATACAAATTTGCCCAAGAATGAATTTGAATTTAATGAAAATGATGAAAAATTGATGAGTTTAAATTCAAGGGCATTAAACATGCTGTTTTGTGCTTTAGATACCACGGAATTTAACCGTGTCTCTTCTTGTGAAACAACACATGAAGCTTGGATGGTCCTCCAAATGACTCATGAAGGTACAAGCCAAGTGAGGGAATCCAAGGTGGAAATACTTTTCCGTGAATATGAGCTCTTTGAAATGAAGAAAGATGAGAGCATCACGGAAATGTATAAGCGATTCTCAAACCTAGTGAATGAATTAAGAGGATTAGGAAAAAGGTTTGAGAATGTGGAGTTGGTCAAGAAGGTGCTAAGATCATTGTCAGAAGCTTGGAGTATGAAGGTAACGACAATTGAAGAATCGAAAGACTTGACCAACATGGGCATGGACGAATTGATCAGGAGTCTTTTAACTCACGAAATGAAATGGATGCCCAAGAAGGAGGAGAAAAGAAAGAACATCGCACTCAAGGTTGAGGAGGATACAAGTGAAGATGAAGAAAACTCAACCGAAGAGGAGAGCTCAATGGATGAAGAGGATTTGAAGATGCTCTCCAAGAAGTTCAGCAAGTTTCTCTCAAAAGGAAAGAAGAAAAAGAAAGAAAAAGTAGTGACTTGCTATGAGTGCGGAAAAGAAGGACATTACCGGCAAGAATGTCCTCGAATGAAGAAAAAGAAGAAATCGAAAAAGAAAATGCTTGCCGCATTAAGCAAGGAAGATTCGGACGACGAAAATGAAGAAGAACGAGTCTCCTTGTGCTTCTACACCAACAAGGAATGAAAAAGTGGTGTAAGAAAGTCATTACTCCAAGTAAGTGTCTAAATCCATATTTATATGTTTTACTTGGTTGATGATGATGATCTTAGCCATGTTGTAACTGTGATGAATTGATATGCATATTTTTTTTGCCATGAATGTTTGATTGAGCTAAATTGATGCAAGAATGATATGTATATATGCTTATGTTATAACATGTGCATGATTTGAAATTCATGTCAAGAATGAATCAAACTTGCCTGTGTTGAGTGCAAATGGCATGAATTCATATAGTAAGTGTCCCCCATGGTCAAAACATGCAAAAATAATATGATTGATGTGTTTTGATCAAAGTTTGCATTGAATGTTTTGAATTCCTCATTATTCCCCAAGAATTTGCAAATATGTTTCAAATATGTGAATTATGGTTAAATTATGTTTAAACATGTTTGAAATATGTTTTTAGTTTACTTTCAATGATTTAACTTGAATAAAAATTATTTTTAAAAGATTTGAAAAAAAAATGTTTTGAAAAAACTCCCTGTGTCAAATTGCAGTTTTCTGCAGATTTTATGGGTTTTATAAGTCATACACGACCGTGCATGTGAGTTGCATGACCGTGCATGATACATTTGCCCAGTTACGGTTCCGTGCTTAAATGATACACGACCGTGCATGTCACGAAATCAGACATACACGCCCGTGTAAAGCATCAACACGACCGTGCTTGACACAAATTACAGAAAATGCTTCAGTTTTATAATCTTTCAATTTTCTGCAAATATCCTTCCTATGTGCTTTAATGATCAAATTCTTTTAGATGAAAATGATGAATTTAATGCATATGATTATTCAAAAAGGGGGAGAAATAAAAAATTGAATGCTCCTTAATTGAAAATGTGTGTTATTGTGAGGAGGAGTATTTATATATTTTTTTTTTCAATTGGTATCAGTAGTAGTATTCATTTTCTATCAACTATTGGTATCATAATCTTTGAAAAAGGGGGAGTAAAAGTTGTCTTTTCATAAGGGGAGAAAATTTCATATATGTGCATAAATTGATAAAAATATTTTTTTTAAGGGGAAGAATTTTTTTGTGCAAAATTGAAAATGTGTCTTTTAACATACCTTTTTGATTTATAACAAAAAGGGGGAGACATGTTAGGTATGTTAAAATGATATTGAATATTTTTTATTGTGAATATGAATATTTTTGATAAAATTTTATATTTTGTGCTTAAATGCATTTTAACATAAGTTTTGTCATCAAATCAAAAAGGGGGAGATTGTTGAACCCTTGTGGATTTTGAATTGATGCAAAACATATGTTAAAATATCTAACTGATTCATGCATATATCAAATATATCAAAAGGATCAAAAGGTTTATTTTTTGCAGAAATTATCTAATACATGATCGTGTGTAATCAGACCGCACAATCGTGTTATATTTTATTGTAATTCAGATTTGCTTAAAGAAGGCACATGACCATGTGCATAAGGCACATGACCATGCACATGAGGCACACGGTCATGTGTAAAAGGCACATGACCATGCGCAGGACGTACACGGACATATGTAAAGGTGCATGACCATGCACATGAGGCGCATGACCATGTGCCATGAAGAAGTTTTTCTACACGGCCGTGTAATAGAAATACACGCCCGTGTGAATGGGGTGCATGACCATGCACATGAGGCGCATGACCATGTGCCATGAAGAAATTTTTCTACACGCTCGTGTAATAGAAACACACGCCCGTGTGCAAAGAAAAAATTCAGCCGTGCGTCTCCCGTGCGTTGATCGTGTCTGGACCCGTGCAAGCTTCTGGAATCTGGAGGCATCTGAAGAAAATTAACACACGCCCGTGTGTTGCAAATATGCACGCCCGTGCTAGCATAAAATTGATCGTTGGAAATGCAGAAAAAGGGAAGCACGACCGTGCAACAAGAGGACACGCCCGTGCAACTTTCCAGAAAGACTCCAACGGCTCTCAAATCATTCCAACGGCTCTATTCTTCCAATTCCTATAAATTGGAGATGGTTTGAAGATTGAAGGGTTAGAGAGAATCAAGCAAAACACTCACAATTTGTCATTCTCTAATTCTTCTCCAAATTTCTCTCACAAAACTTATTTGTATTTTCATTAGAGAGAAACATTTAGAGCACATTGTAAATCAGCCTTGTGAGGTAAATTTTTGTAATATTCCACAAACCCTTGGGCGCAATCCCGTGAAACTAGTGTGGGGCGTAATCCCTGTTAAAACTAAGCTAAGGGCGCAATCCCTTGTATCAAAACTAGTGTTAAGGGCGAAATCCCTTGTCGAAAAAAACTATTGTAACTTCAGGGTTGAAGTTAGTGGAAGGAAAAATCTTCGAGCCGGATTGCTTGGAGTAGTGGACGTAGGAGGCGTGGAGAAGCTCCGAACCACTCTAAAAATCGGCTGAGCATTTCTTTCCCTTACTCTCTTTTATACTTGCTTAGTCTTTTAATTAATTGTGCTTAATTATATTTATATATTTGAATGTTTTTGTTGGTAGAATAGGAAAAGTATTTTAAACTTGATAAATTTTTAATTAACCTATTCACCCCCCCCCCTCTAGGTTACTTGTCATATTGTGTTTGGGGTTTTACAATGTACTCTTTCATTCAATAAGCGTTGATGAGGGGGAACTCTAACAGAGAGTTATAGTTTAAGATTAATGAGGTTGATGTATGATTTAACCCCTTATGACTTTGCCCTCATCACAGGGTTATGTTTTAATTACATATCTGAGATATGATTTTACTAACGTGAAGTCAACCAGCATAGAATAGAAGATATATATTTTACCAGTTTGACATTAGTTACATATACCGTTATGGGGACTTGTTACACGTATAGGAGAAGTTATCATAGTGGGACGATGACATTGATATAGTGAAGATAATGCTATTATACTGTCTTTGCTACGGTTTATTAAGAGTGGATAACAAAAAAATTGTATTAAAAGATGACAAAGTTATGATTTTTGAAAGGTGGAAGTTGGGTTGTTCATGACAACGCATGAACGGGAGTGGTTTCCATTGGTTTTTTAGAAGGAGGTTTCTATTTATGTGACACACAATGAGGTCTTTTTGATTTTTTTAAGTTAGAGGTTTTTTGATTTTTTTAGTTAAAGGGTATTTTATATATATATTTTATTGCTATTTTCCTATTAGATGTTTTCTAGTGAAGGGTTGTTTTCATATTTTCCATATTAGAGGTTTTTCAATATTTTTCAATTAAGAGTTTTTTGACACGTAGTTTTCATATTTTTGTTTGTTTTCTTG